>OX940974.1:80215658-80602650 GCA_954871275.1 Leptopterna dolabrata
TGCAATAACGATAATAACATTAAAAATGTTCAATAATCGTAACAACAATATAACAAGAAGAAATTAAACCATAACAACGAAAAATATAATGAAAATAACAAGAATAAACCAAAAACCCTTTGGGTGGGGGGTTAAAATGACAATAAACATAACAAAAATAAATAACTGACATCAATCTCATCTTTCTCCCCTGATAGCTTCCTATACTTCCTGTCTGTCGGCCAGCGTATTACCAATACTGCTGAGAATAATTCGACGGCATTAGATCAGAAATCTCGGTTTACCTTGTTGAAAAAAGTCCAACTATTAGATATAATGAACCTGGATATCCACCAACTCCCCAGACCCCTGGTTCTAGAAAACTTCTCCAGGACCCTCGTAGACTCTCACAAGGTGGAAGTAGAAAGTCAACGACGCACCAGCCTAGGGGTGGAGCCCCCCCCAGAGGATTAGAGGGCTAACAATAGGCCCCTATTCTTATAGTGATTTTCCCAGATGCCGTTCGATCTAATGATCCGATTTTCAATCTGAAAACGGATTTGGATTCTTCGATTTTTTTGCCACAAAAGTACTAGTTGCTTTTTTCAAAAAAATTGGAATTGAGTAAAAAAATCTCGGGAACTCCATGACAAAATTTTTTTAAATTCAAAACTGAATGTACGCACTTGTGGTTGTTTATAACGATTACAGAACACTTTACAGATAGAAAATCGGTTGATCCGTTGAAGAGATAAACCGAATATCGGATTGCCCCTGACGGTGCAGCCATCTATTGAAAAAATTTCTTACTAAAATCCGTGACATTTACCCTTAAAGACGTGGTGTCAATGGAAAAGCCCGAGGTCCAGGAATTTTCGAAAGATGTCATCCTGGCTTTTCTTAAAGAAGGAATTCCCTTACACAACGGTGCCCTGCGTGACGTTTTCGACAAATATTGTAGCGTCAAATTGCCAAGCGTGAGCACTCTACGACGAACGCTTACTACTACTTGTCACGGATAGTGTTGCATACATGCTGAGTGCGGGGAAGGCCCTCAAGGGTATCAATAAACTTATCTCCGCTGGTAAAAAGGTATTTCTGAAGGCACCAAAGAGGGTTGAAGTATTTGGAAGACACTTGCCTGGCGTCCCACTTCCTCCTGAACTAGTGATAACCAGACGGGGCACCTGGTTAACAGCAGTGTCCTGGTATGTTGAGAATTTCGAAGGGTTCAAGAATGTCATTCAGGAGTTGGATGACGATGCTGCTGCGGTGAAGAAGGCAAAAGCCCTAATTGACGACCCGGCCATCAACCCGCAGCTTCTATTTTTGGAATCCAACTTTAAGACTATACCGACCATAATAGAGGAACTCCAGTCTCAGGGTCCTCCTGACGACATCCTTCGAGAAAATGAAGGAGATCGCCAACACAGACTGCCCAGGAGCCATCGGAAAAAAGATCAAGGCCAAGATACAGGCCGTTCTGCAGAGGAATTGCGGCTGGGAAGAAATCACGAGTATAGCCGCGAGTCTCGAAGGAAAAGAATCATCCCTCAGGGAAGAGTGGGACTCTAAAGACGTCCTTTCGATGAAGTACGCGACCGCGACTTCCGCCGATGTTGAAAGATCCTTCTCTAAATTGAAATATATCCTGAGCGATCGTCAAATGAATTTCACCATAAAAAACTTAGGCGCCCACTTAAAGCTGTTTTATAATTGAATTTAAACTTTGTAAATATATGAAAATATATTGTAATCAGTTTATCTACATAATACAGTCGTGTATAAGCTTTAAGTTGCATGATTTAATGGTTTAACATCCCTTTTTACGGTTGGGAGGGGTGGAAAGTTGAAAAAATAAATGCAACATTGGCTGAAAAGAATGCCACATTCGGCCAAACGAAGTACCACATTGCCAAATTTTGTGGTGCCACATTTCGTTAAAAAAAGTGCCACATTTTGAAGCTCTCTGGTTATAATATTACAACCAGTGTCTTGCCATGGGGTAGGCACACTCCTCACCCCTACCTTTAATGAGCTCTGTGGAAAGGGGATACCATGCTGTAAGGCGGCTGATTTCCTTCATGACAACTTGTCTCACCACAGCTATTGTGTTGATACACAATAATTGCTGGACATGATCACATGAACTAAATGGTGTGAACTTACCAACTTGGCACTACTGTGAGTCAAAAATCCTCTAGCAGGGTGAAAAAAAGATGTTTTACTAGTGGATTTTGACAGTGTGAATTATATTGTGTGCGTATTGTGTAAAAGTGTGAAATATATTGAGAAATTTACAACGAGCGGGGAACAATTTTTAGGAGATCCTTGTAAGAACGTAGGAAAGGAGAGATCAAGTAGTCTGCTGTCGGATCGGGTCACCAGGTGCTCCGCTTTTCTCTTGCCTGTCTGCCGTCGGCCCAAAAGGAGGCGGTCATGTATTGTTTTCAGTCCGCTTTTTCCCTCCACCAGTTGTTATCATATGAGCTAAGGCCAGGGCATCTGTTTATCTGAGTCCCCTAGATATTACATATATCTGTGTACATTTAGGTACATATATTTAGGTTGTATCTTGGTTCTGGGGCAGGCAGGGGATCTGTTTATCTAGGTTCCCCAGATAATATAATATGTCGCGGTACCCCTCAAAATTCTAAATTTACCACTCCTACGTAATATGTAAGATTTAACCAAATAAACAGGGATAACGACGATCTGAGCGAAGCCTCGGGGAAAGGAGGAGAAGGGTCCCCTCCGTCGAGCTCCCCAACGTTTCTCAACGGTCGCAACGGCCATTGACAGACGAGGTGGAGGCACCTGTATATACCAACCGGCTCGCCCAGCTCCTCATTCGGCCGACCACTCTCCGACTTGTAACTTCTCTCTCGACCACCTTACTCTTCCCCCCCTCCCCCTCTCTTACCCTTCCACGCACCTGCTGTGGTGATAACCGCGGGGTGCTCCCTTCTGGAATGCTTACTGTGGTGATACACACAGGGGATTCACCTTCTTCTTCCGGGCGTCGGCTATGGTGATAACTGTGGGACGCCTCTTTCTCCTCTAGCACCTGCTGTGGTGATAACCGCGGGGTGCTAGCCTCCTTCTTCCTGGCCTCTGCTGTGGTGATAACCGTGGGATGCGTCTCTCTCTTCTAGCACTCACTGTAGTGGTAACAGCGGGATGCTAGCCTCCTTCTTTCAGGCGTTTGCTATGGTGATAACTGTGGGACGCCTCTTTCTCCTCTAGCACCTGCTGTGGTGATAACCGCGGGGTGCTAGCCTACTTCTTCCTGGCCTCTGCTGTGGTGATAACCGTAGGATGCGTCTCTCTCTTCTAGCACTCACTGTGGTGGTAACAGTGGGATGCTAGCCTCCTTCTTTCCGGCGTCCGCTATGGTGATAACTGTGGGACGCCTCTTTCTCCTCTAGAACCTGCTGTGGTGATAACCGCGGGGTGCTAGCCTCCTTCTTCTTGGCCTCTGCTGTGGTGATAACCGTGGGATGCGTCTCTCTCTTCTAGCACTCACTGTGGTGGTAAACGCGGGGAGCTAGCCTCGTTCTTCCCGGCATCTGCTGTGGTGATAACCGCGGGACGCCTCTCTTACCTCTAGCACTCACTCTGGTGATAACCACGGGGTGCTAGCCTCCTCTTCAACTAACACCTGCTGTGGTGATAACCGTGGGGCGTTAGTCCGCCTTCAGCCTATCCAATCCAACCTCACCCTATTCACCACAACACATATATCTATGTACATTTATTGTTTTTCGATAGGTACAGTTTAGAGTAAATTATACCTACATGTCCCTCTGTCTGTCTGTGGTAATTCCTTGTAACGCCCATAACTACCCGACATGATGGTCGAAATGGGCTGAAATTTGGAAGGCAGGGGTATTTGTGGGTAGGTGGGTCACAGATGGCCCCATACCAAAACCATTGAAAAAGTACCATAACTTTCATCTGCACATGCACAAACTTGAAATACTTGAACGCCCATAACTACCTTAATTATCGTTGAAATGATTTCAGATTTGGAGGGTCGATCAGGAATAATACTTTGATAGTCCCATATGAATTTCTTTGAATTCGTACTGTAACTTCCGTCTGCGCATGCGCAAACATGAAATATTGACCGTTTCCTTGTAACGCTTCTAACTACGAGAAAAATAGTCGTAGAGAGCTGAAATTTTGAGGGTACGCGCGGGTTGGATCGCAGATGGTTCCGTTCCAAAACGAACCTACCCAGCTATGCTACTCGAATTGGCAAACGTTTTATTACTCATTCACGAATCCAAGGCTTCCCTACCTTCGGTAGTGAGGAAGCAAAACTCATAGAAGTGTTTAAAAAAATTTCATTATCGATGATATCGAGTAAAATTTATCGATATTGGGCAAATACTGGAAGAAAATAGTGCTACCATAATATCGATAATCGAATGGAAAGTATCGATACTCCCCAGTATCGATAATATCGCAACGTGCCGTTATCAGTTGTGAGTTATGCGGAGGTGGTAAGTCGAATCTGTTGTCGATCGAATCGTTCAATCACATACCGCTGAATACGTGCTGGTGGTCGGGTGGAGTGGGGGGGGGGGGGGGTACATAACTCATTGAGACCCCTCGAGCACGTCCTGGTAGCGGAAGCTCCCCGCGACATCAATACCGGGATTGATGAGTGGCCTCCGTCGCCGGGCGCTGTGCCTGCCTATAAAACGATTTACAGGCGGTGCGACAGGAGGAGGCGGGACGATCGGTGGTTGGCGGGCGGGGTGAAAGCCGAGATTCGAAACACCTTCGCGAGGTGTCACCGCTGCGGGACGACGACTGTGTTATGACGGAGGGGGGGGGGGGGGGGGGGGGGTTCCAGAGCAATCATCCCGCTCTGTGGAAGTGATGCGAGGCACGGGCCGCACATTTGTGATGCCCGCCACCTCGTGAGCCATTCCGACGCCGTTCACTCGGATGTGTCGTGCGAGGTTCTTTCCTTGGAACGATAACCCGAAGGGGGAACGCGTTGTGAGGGCGGGGGGGGGGGGGGCTGCTACAGCTCGCTGGGGATTTGGCGCGGGAGCCACCAGCCAAAGACCCCCTCGCACTGGTAAACACACTAACGTATACAAAATATCTGTCATTTTCAGTCAGTTTAATTGGAAAACCAAAAACAGAAATACAACAGGGAAATTGCGGCTCTGAAAATGCTACACTTATTCGTCAAAGACCGGAAAACGCTGCGAACTCCTTGTCAATTGGACTTACCTACAGAAATATTGGCTGTTCATTCATTGTTTCTTTCGATATTTCTGTCGATAGTTTATACATTCCTTTCTATCACCTGACTTCTACAATGGTACAACAATGGCAAATTTCAAATAATTCGGGGAATTTCCCCATCCTAAAACTCATATTAACAAGACATCTCATTGGTTCACACAGTATTGTTCTATATTTTTTAATGATGGTCACATTTATTCCATCATTACCTGGACAAGATCCGTCCCGAAGGGACTCAATGATATTTATAACCTTCTCTTTATTTATTTCCTTGAAATCAAAACAAGTTTTTGCTTTATTTACACTTGGAATTCGTTTCGTATCATATACATTATATGATTCCTTAGTAGTGGAACTACCCACTTCATGGAACGCAGTTCCCTGCTGAGTGGGGGAATCCAGTTAGAAAGAGAACATCAAAAATAAAATGCTATGAAATCAAAATAAAAATAAAAATTGCTACTCCCTATCTCGTGCTTACATTACGTCGTATTCACGTTACGTACATCCTAGAGAGTAAGTTCTCGTACTCCGCATGCCCCTTCGTAACTAGCCAAGTGACCTGCTTTTTGAAGGTACTACGGCTAGAGGTAAATGATTCGGTAAGGGACTGAGATCTTAAGACATAAGGCAAACTGAATATGTGGCGGCATGTACTCTTCAAACGGGATAGAGGGATGTGAATGAGATTACGAGTGGACTCACGAAAAACGTACTGCTCTCCGGGACGGGCGTAGGTAAATTGGTGCGGGTGTTTATGAAAAAATAATAATGCGGATTTGATGTAAGTATATTTATTTATTTAATTTACACGGGAATTTTCTTCCCTTTTCTACATAACCATAAATTCCAGCACACTTCGAGTAGAAATGGAAATTCGTACCTAGCTATAAATAAAATAGACAAACAATACAAAAAAAACACAAAAAAAAAACAATAAAGTAAACAAACAAACAAGCAAAATAAAAGAACAAAGTGGTAATTCATCTACACATTTTGAATCTGGACTTGACTTGAGTGGGCGAAGCCTCACTAATGCCAATAAACTGGGCAATACAGTTGGCAGACCGCTGCATTCTGACGACGGAAGAGTTGCTGCCGTAATTGGTCCTGTGGCACTCAGGGAGGAATGGATCACGGCTTCTAGTGGTTCTGGGGGCACTCTGAAATTCACCTTTGCTAATAAAGCTGGAGAGTCGTACTGGTTTCGGATAATCTTGCTCAACGTGGATAAATCAAGCAGGAGCCTCCGCTGTTCGAGTGTGTCTAGCCCCATCAACCTCCTCATGTCGATCTCACTGTACTCATCCAGCACATCAGTCTTGTGGAAGGCCATCCTTAAAAAGCTGGTTATAGCTGGTTAATGGTAAATACTGGAACAAGAGAGAACAGCTCATCAGAGGAGAAGCGCTCTATTCAGTAAAACTCACACGCACGCAAACACACACACACCTATGGTTTTTTCACGGATTTGGATTCAGGATGGTCTGAAACGGATTTGAATGTGGTCCTTTTTATTCTCGGCTGACTGTTGTCCTCTTCTGACCGAATCAAATACCTAAGGACGTCTCATACTACTGAAGGACGTCCTAAACACTTGAAAGATATTTTCAAACTTCTAAACTCCGGCACCTGATGATCCCGACTACCGAAGGGTGAAATTTGGTACAGCACTGGTTCTATATATTCTATGTATCCATCCATCAATATTATTTCACCTGACGTTTGTGTGGCATGGAGATTCACGACAGAAAGAGGGACTATTTCGATGGTAAAAATATTATTTAAGAAAAAAGGGAGTAGGCAAGTCAAATTTGACATTATAAGAGTCACAAATCGTTAAAAATTGCTGAAATCATGCAAAAAGTTATACAGTTATGGTCAACACAAGATAAAAACCTTTTCCTAATTATATTAAAACGCTATCAGATGACAGATGAGTATGACAGTGTATTTTTCGCGTTTTTTCGTGAATTAGTGGAAATAGACTATTTTTCAATACCTAACTACGTTTTTTCTGTGATAGGTGAAAACCTCCACCAAAACCACCAAATCACCAAAATCACCAAACCACCACCAACCAAACCAACCAACCCAACCAAACCAGCCAACCAACCAGCCAACCAGCCAACTATCACCAAATTGGGAATTGTTTTCGTCAGGTTCGATTCACCAAAACAGATGACGAACACGAACACAGCATCCCGGAAAAACCAGCCGATCTCTCGAAAGAAATGTATGCGTACTCGCACCTCGAAATTGCAGAGGTTTCGACTGAAGAGGAGATCTGTAATGAGGTTGTGAATCCTCAAACACATGAACAGGCTGACACTGATGATGTAGAGGAAGAAAACAGTGAGAGACCCCCATCAAACAAACCAAGAAATTGTGGAAGCTCTTGTGTCCTCAGGAGAGCAGTTCAGCACCGTGCAGATGGAAAAGGCTTTGAGCAGCAGCACTCTTATGGAAGTATGATCATGAAGTTACTCAACGAAGCGAAAATGTAGACAACCCCCGATACTTTTATTTCAACGAATCCTAAGCAAAGATGATTTTGATTTCGACTCGACACGTTGGTAACCATTTTGGAGCACACTTGAATAAGCATGTTAAATAAAATACATATGTAGGTTTATGTCGAAGGTTTTTGTAACCATTTTGGAGCATACTTGTATAAGCATGTTAAATAAAATACATATGTAGGTTTATGTCAAAGGTTTTTGTAACCATTTTGGAGCATACTTGTATAAGCATGTTAAATAAAATACATATGTAGGTTTATGTCGAAGGTTTTTGTAACCATTCTGGAGCACACTTGTATAAGCATGTTAAATAAAATACATAATTACGTAGGTTTATGTCGAAAGTTTTTGTAACCATTCTGGAGCATACTTGTATAAGCATGTTAAATAAAATACATATGTAGGTTTATGTCGAAGGTTTTTGTAACCATTCTGGAGCACACTTGTATAAGCATGTTAAATAAAATACATATGTAGGTTTATGTCGAAGGTTTTTGTAACCATTTTGGAGCATACTTGTATAAGCATGTTAAATAAAATACATATGTAGGTTTATGTCGAAGGTTTTTGTAACCACTGGCCTATTGGAAACAATCGGTTTATTGAAAAATTTCGCCTTCATTCAAGAGTGTTCCTGATACGTGGCTTCTACTGCATTTTAAAATCTAAATAGCATAATGGAAGGTTTTTCTATAAGACGAACGCAAGAAAATGTCAAGTTCCATTAATTTCAAACTTTTCAACCTCGAAATTCCGAAAATGTTTCTTAAGATGCGCTATTGGTGCGTTTACCCTATACATGTCTTCTGCGTGTCTCTCTTAGCATGTATTTCAATTGGGAGAGAAAATGTGTGGGCAGGGGGGAGGGCCATATCTTCTCTGTAGTTCGATGAGAATGTATCACCTCAATGCCATTTCCTTAAACTTCTCTTTGACGGAAACATTATTCAGGTATTTAAACTTGCTTTGTGACTTGACGTGGGCGGGTACCCAACTTCGCGATGATTTTTATCATACAGGAAAAATACAAAATGCGGCATTGGCCGATTGATAGCAGTGAGAAATCACGATAATATGCGGATATTATCGAAATGCTTAGCGTGGAATGAAATTTGCTGGCGTCGTTTATTTTTAGAGTCACGGTCAGCTGAATATTTTAATTTATGGAAGCTGTTTATAAATAGTACTGCGACATGGTCTCGCGCGATCTGCGCTGTTTTCTTTTATGTAGAATTTCTGTTACATTGAGTCACACGGAGATTTAAAAGTAGAAGTCGGCCACCGAGCTGCCCCGAATAAAATATGACGTTGGAGATGTAAGAAGGTTTTATCTGAAATTAACCCTCAGGCGTTAAAGAACAGCGGCCCTCGCACGCTACAGCACGTGAGCGGTGTACGCAAGACCTGTGTTCTGTGGTGTGAAGCTCAATATAGAATCCGATAATGTGCACGGCGTACAGATGTTGAGAACGGAAAACTTCCAATATTACGTTTACTTTCAGGATAGCATTAATCTGGATAAATACTTCGATAACATCCAAAAACATCCTAGCGGACTGGAATGTACATTTAGGTACCTACCTAGCTATCATTTCATAAGAACTAGTTAAACATAGTAACGTAGAATGTTTTTAATCAAATCACATTTATTTGTATGACACCACAGGAGGTAATAAATAGTCAGTAGATAGGTATTTAACAATATATTAGAATAAAAATGTTGATGATATGATTATAAAATATGTTGTTCAATATATGGTTGAACAAAATATATATGATTATAAAATAAATAAATGACTGGTGAGTAATAATTGAGACCGTACAAAAGCAATTCACCACAAATAAAAGTAACATTGTTGTTGACTGGCATCAAGTCCAAGTCTATGGCACCTTTGGAACTCTGCAGAGTGTGGAGAGGGGATGCTGCCAGTTTCCCTGTCAAGTCCTGTCTCAGCCTCCGGCTGTCACAAATAGTTGAATTGTTTGCATGTAAAAGAAGATGAATGCCCATGCAATCTGGCCATAGTTTTGTTACAAAAAATTCGCATTGAAAAAATAAAAAATAAAAATAAATTAAATAAAAAACACGGGCTTGAAAACTCTAACTCCAACTCAATCTCTTCATAGCAATCGGAATTTCGCAGTCAACAACTTTTCCCAGATGTTCCAACCTCCTAAGAATTTTATTATTTTCAAGCTGCATTATTCACGATATTTTGAATCTAAGTGATGATCTCATTCATCTGGTCCTCACTAATCTGGCATTTGTAAAATTTATAATTACGTATATAAAATTATACGTAAGCAATACAAAATTATATAGCATTGTAGAGATGCTACTTTCAGGATTTCATTCACACACTTAATAAAGATTGTAATTTGATAAAGATTGTCAAAATTTGACTGATTTTCAGACCATGAACATTTCATGAAAAAAATTCGGTACCTACCTACCTACATGTTCTGTGAGGTGGACCCAGACAATGGTGCCAGTTGTCTTCCAAAATGGCATAAAACAGGAAAGAAACCGGCAATTTCTTGATTTCACATATTATTGTGACAAAAGATAGTAAGCATCCACACCACTAATATTTGATTAACAATTATTTGTATGGGCGATATATGTACTGATAATGCGTAAGTATCCACCCAAGTAAATTACGAGTACTCTCGTATTTTTCTTATCAATTTTTAATTTGAAATAAAGGTTGAGATTCGTTAGTAGGTACCTACCTATTCAGGTTTGCACCAGATATTCTTAGTTATTTTATCGAAAATTTTGTTAAGATTTGATCACGTCACCGCTTGCTACGAGCCGGATATAAATCTCGGCACGGTTGAAACTAGGAGTATCCATATATACCCTTGATATTGGTTCCAGTTTATTATAAAAAATAATCACTTTCGGAGCGTGGAAAAATAAAGGGACTTCAATTAATAATTATGATTTTCATAGTTAGTTTTGCGTTCAAATACTCGAGAATGTTGGGAGAGGGGTGGGGGTGGGGGTGGGTCATTTCACCAAATGTTCGAGTTTGTCTAGAAAGTGGTAAGTCGAATACACAAGACTTGGCTTCGGAGGGGCCAAACCTGAAAATTCAATTTATGGCTCATTTTTCGACTGCCATATATGACAGCCAGCAGCAAGAGTACCTATCTCATTGAAAAATTTGGAAGGTTCTGATGAGAATAAGTCAATTTATGCTAAAACTGAGGATTTTCAGCCTCCTAATGGACTATTGTTTCATTATTTCCGACAGGCATTCATAGTGAAGTAGTTGTAGTTCAAAGATAATGAACCTTTATACCACGGTAGGTAGAAATAGACGGTAGGGGTCAACGAGTCAAGCCTCGGGAAATCCCCGAGGCCTGTGACGTCACTGGCCACCTTTCACTTTGCTTCCCCCTTGCTACATGCATGCCAGTAGTGTGTTTGAAGTCGTATTGTGCAGTACGTTGTTATTTTTAGTTAGAGAAATGGTTTGCTGTGCAGTTAGTGGTTGCACAAATCACGACAGACACCAAAAACAGTCGGGTCTTAATTTTCACCGTTTTCCTAAAAATAAAGAAGTGAGGTTGAAATGGATCAACGCGTGCAAACGGGCTGATCGATTTTCTTCCGATGTTTCTCGAGTGTGTTCCCAACATTTTAGTGAATTGGACTATGTCAGAGATTTCAGAGGTAAGTCGTTATTATTCAATGCTCAGTTTTCAAAAAATTTTCTGTATTTTTATCTGTGCGTATAGATACAAAAACTAATCAATAATCACACTGCTAACAAAGTGTTGATTTAACGGGTTGTGACACTATTTCTGGGGGGCTTTGAGTGTGCTGAATCCAAAATAGAGGAATTTTTTCACACAGTCAAACCAATTATTATTTTATCATTATAGTTTGGCCTAATATTACTCGGTACCTATCACATTCATCACTTTTTTTTACAGGTGAGTTAATGGGAATACCATCAAAACGCACTCTGAAACAAGATGCTGTTCCTAATTTACAACTGCCCAACCGACAACTTTCCGAAATTACATTATCCCGTCAAGCCGAACGTAATCGCCGAGCAGAGAAGCGAAATTTGCGAGAGGTAGTAAAATGTGTAAAGTAAAAGCATCGTACCCAGATATCGACGACTTCTTAATAACTTGTTTTGTGCGAACACGAACATTTTTCCGGATAAAATGTCTAAACGTTCGTAATATCGAGAAAAAACTGAAAACCAAAAAAAGAGGGGTATCCTCGCCAGCAGCCAAGGAGAGGAAGAAAATGAAAAAAATGAGGAAAATCGTCAAGTGAAAATTGTAGTTTTCATTGTTGTTTGTTTTGTTGTTCATTATTGTTCATACTAGGTATGTTACATACTTGGTTTTTGTCCAAGAATTTTCCCTACCACAATTTTTTACATAGACTACCTAATACGATTATTTTTTAGACATTACATATAAATACGATTGTCATAAGATTAAGAAGAAGAATAAAAAGGACGTTGAATTAGTATTGTTATAAATCAAGTTGTTGGAAATACGGTATTGCTCCTTCCGAGAAATTACCCTTTTGTAAACATGGTTACCTCGATTTTTTGTCCATACCTATTTTAATTAGGATCTTATTCGTCCCAATAAACATTGTTTTGTCAACAAATCTGCGGGAGTTGATTTTCCTAATAAATAAAACCCTACAAACAAGAAACTCGTAGCTGCGAGTATTGGTTTAGTGTAGGGCCGGGCCGACTGAGGTGGCCAGCGACGTCACAGGCCTCGGGGATTTCCCGAGGCTTGACTCGTTGACCCCTACCGTCTATTTCTACCTACCGTGCCTTTATACCTGATTTTCGGACAGGAGCTTCCATAGGTGAACAGGAATCGAGACTCAACGCCGAAATATTTTACAATGTTCGTAGAGGCCGACAACTAGTACACGAGTTAAAAACGTACACACATATACCTACATACGTATTTGTTCAATAGCGGTGCGTGGGCTCTGAAAACGGTGGGGCACCAAACCAGAACGCAAAACCATGAGATTTGTCTACGAAATACCTCGAGGCATCAATAAACACCCTTCCCTTATTTACTGATTGATATTCAGTAAATTCCCTTTCAATCAACAATCTATCGTCGCACGAAAACGTCCACAATTTCCACTGCAAATTAGCCACCGAATTCACGAGTCATAAAAATATAGTAAACTAAAATATAACAAAACAATGACCCGTCGGTCAGTACCTACTTGAATGGAGAAGCTATTGACCTGAAGCTAGGTAGTTAGGATCAATCTGCAAGGCCACAAACAGCAAACAGGACAAAATGCACGTAGGTACCAAGAATACAAATCTGTCATCAGAACCGGACCGAACGCAAAACGCGCTCAATTTGAAGCAAAAAATTAAAAACTGACAACTGACTCAACAGAGAAAGCGAATATAATTCACAACAAAAACAAATCAGAAGACGGAGAAGCATCTCGTATGGAGATGACAAATTGAATTGAATGCACAAGAAGAAAAAACGCAACCTCTAACCACCACTGTTTCTACGCGGCACCATCAAGAAAAACAACAACAACAAATTGAATCGGAGGGATCGAATCGATTGTGAAAACGAACGATTTTGGAGTAGAAATCAGAAATTTTGGGGGCTGGGCCCAATGTGGGCGTGGCAAACAACATTTTTACTCTACTGAGCATGCGTGGATGAGCCACTTTTCTCAGTCGTCATGGCGACACCAGGTCCCAGGACCCTAAACCTACCTGCCAGTTTCAAGAGCCTAGGTTTCGATTTCGATTGCAGGACGTCGATTACTGTCGCTTTATTCCGATAAGATGCTTGGTCTATGTAGCACACCATGGATGCTCCACTATAATATTGAATATCCATAGAATTTCCATTCCATAGCCAGATAAGTCTGGCGAGTCGCTGTTGAACTTTGTGAAAAATGCTAGGTACAGTGTACGGAGGGAAATTCAAATTCCAACTGAACAATGGAGTTTTTTAAAACTTACCTATACCTACCTATACAGTGTTTTTTGGTGCCGGGGCAGTGGCCCAAGTGGCCTTACGGACGCAACGCCTCTGTATTTGTCTGAAACATAATACAGATGTGGCACCAGGTTAAACGAACACCCATAAATCGGATGAGTTCTCTAAATTTTGTTTCTAGGTGATTACCCTTCAGGTTCGCCAAGGATGGTAAGAAGCTTTGGCACCACCGCGTTGCCATAGCGCATTCGGTTATTCAGCGAAGGCTGAGGCCGGGTACAACAAAAGGCTCGTTTAAATATGCACAACTTTGATATAATCCAAAAGGGTTGAAAGTTTGCTAAAATCACCTATGTATTTATGTATATGTGTGGCGGGGAAGACGGCCGAAAGAGAGGTATAAATAATTTACATGCTACAACGAAGTTGGAGTAATTTGAAGGTTGGAGACTTGGGGCAAAATGGGGCAAGCGAACCGAGAAACCCCCGAGCCTCTTCCTTCTTGCAATTTAAATTGCACATTTGGCAATCAGTTTCCTTACTATGCTCCGGTGGGCACCCGCAAAAATCATCAACTGCCTCCTCCGCCGGCCATCTCCTCATGAATCTTAATTTTTTATATCTCACTCGACTCTCCTAAATTTTCCCCGACGTAGGTTTAGCGCTGGGAAAACCGCTTTGGGCGGTTTATTTCCGGTCACCTTTCACGGAGTCGATCAATTCTTCACGTTTAAGTAACCTAATTAATACGTGTGAGTATAAACTGGTAGATTTCGCCAACAGAGTCAAACGCTGCAAAGTCCTTGTCACATGGGTTTATTATTCTGGCTGTTCATTTAATGTTTCTTTCATTTGAAATAATTGAAATAGCTATTTCTGATTGGTTTCCACCAATTTTGGCCCCCAAAACACACATTTGGTACGCTCCTTTTTTTCCAAATTATGTTGATCATTGGTAGTTTAATCGTCTTGATCCACGTGTTGACAGTTTTTCCAGTGTTATTATACAAATTGATGGTGCCTTCAGACGATTTCCCAGGTTTTTGACTCATAAAAAATCAATTTTGGGAGCTGAACATTTGGTAGAATCTCAATTTTCCACTCTTTGGTCAAAATCGACTTCATATTATTCGGTCTTCTCGTCCCCAACAACATGGAATACGATAAATCATAAGCTCATGTTACTAACATGTTACTAAAACACAAAAAGTAGGTACATATTTTTATAAACATTTTCACTCATAACACATCTGGGTATATTCCGATCGGGCTGCAAAGTTTCGGGACACAACTAGGGCCCAAATGGAGCATGTGTGCGAAAGAACGAATTTTTTAGACCTAAAATGAAGCCGGTACACGTGATACGGCGGACGGCGTAGGGCGGACGGACATTGCATTTTTGGAATCTACGCACCTTGAAAAGTAAAAGAGAAAATTTTGAGGGGGTGTTATAAAAATTGTTTGCTGAGCGATTACATAGGTGTATGATTCACAGAATAATAAACCAATAGGGTACAGAGAACATCACTCTGTATGAAAGTACGACCTTCATTTTGGTAACCTTTCAATTCTACATTTATTTACTGTATTTATTTATGTATCGTAAACTGTTGCTATGAGTATTTGAGTATGTGGGGGCTATAAATAGCAGTTAAAAATTATGGTATATCCATGGATTACATGACTGGGCCTTGGTACTATTGGTGGAATTAGTTGTCTCTGTTTATAATAGGTAGTATTTTCTGGGATATTTTCTAGGATATTCGAAATAGAGGATTTGTTTCAAGTAACGATCCGGGCCACTGAGGATTAAGAAGCGACGTTCCCCGTATTAGCAAGGTTTGAACAGTTATCTAAATATACGGAGCACTAGAGACTATTGGACCAGAAAAGAAAGATGGTTTCTTTGGATCATTGGGTTGTGGCGGGTCAACGTTTTTCACGTTTGCGCGAAAGCAGTCGCTACTACTGATACAAATGCGACAAAATACATATGGACCCTCTGGGACCTAACACTGAACTACCATTCAAAATTTGAGCCAATTTGAACCACTGGGTTGTGAGTTATGGCGGTTCAACGGTTTTCACCAGGATAGAGTTACCCTCAAAGTCACAACCAACCAAAATGAATCATAACCTTCAAAATTGATCATTCGTCATCGCTTCTTCAGAACCGCTCTTCTCAAAATCTCCTGCTGACAAAAAGAGTACATCGAGTGTTCCTTATTTTGTAAATAAATATCTCGTGGAATTTTTCAAGTGGGTTGCATGACGTCCATGTTTGCTAGCTCGAAGTACATCATGAACTAGAAGTAATGAAGATTTCGTTGAAAACATCGGTCGAAAGATCGCTTTTGCATACGAATCAGACTGGTGTAACTATATTCATCTGTTTCATGACAGAAGAGCTCACATAGTTACACATTTCCATAATATTGGAAGCTGTGATGTCATAGGAGCAGATGGGTAGTATCCGACCGGAAGGAAATTGTCAAACTAAGGGTGAGTTTCACCACCTAATGTGCGAGTTACAGAAAAATAGGCATACAAAATGCATTTTTTTCTGTAACTCCAAGTTAACGAACTCGCACTTTAACCCTAGATGGTGAAACCCACCCTAAGGGAACTCCTTAACTGTAATAAAATTTAGTTCACCACATTTTTTTGTTTATGAAATGACGTGAAATGGAGCACTGAATGGTCGTGGATGCTGTACAGTCAAATAAAGGATCACTGCGGACGGCCAAAAACATTTTATATATCTGACGGTTAGGTAACTCAATAGTTAGTTAGATAACGGCTAGATAACGGTCAGATAGTTGGTCTCTGCATACGATCTTATAAAAATTCTAAAGTTAGTGAATCCTCCTTGATATTCTCAACATTTTCATTATCTCTCATGCAGACCTGTGACATCCCCAGTTTGAATTCTCCACACTAAAGACAGTCCATTCGAATGCAGGATCCGGCAAAACATTTTGACTATAATTGTGTAACGACTAAGAAGTAGTCGATTTTTTAAACAATTTATCCAAATGTCAAGTAAATTATTTAAAATTTAAGTCTCTGAATTGGATTGAGCTAATAACATCTTACAACAATCGTGTTTGACAACAGGGTGGGTACGCCCTAGGCTAAAATAATCTTGAGATAGTTGTCCTGCTGAAAGGTTGCTACTGAAGATAATCTTACTTACATATGTATATGGTAGGTACGCACTCACTCGGTACAAGGAACAGTTCCTCTGGCGATAACCTACCCCATGGTTCTCAAGTGTCTTTGTAGTCGTAGATAACCCAATTCGGCGTCAAATGAGACTAACTCGAGCTCTCAAGCAGCTTAACGGTTGTGCTTATTAGCGGCTTTTAAAGTTTCCACAGGTTTCCAAAAACCATGATCAGACAAAGTAGGTAACAAAAAATCACTAAAAATCGTGGATCCAATCTGAAGAGCTCGACCTGGTGTTATGTGAAGCAATCGTTTTCTGTTTACAACTTTTCTACTCGACAAAAATACTTTTAGACAGTCAGTATGTTGAAACTTAGTTAAAAATCGTGTTTTTAACATTTTATTTGTATTTTTATTTATTTATTAATATTATTATTATTATGATTATTTTGAAGGAGAACCCGCGGCTAATCAAATAGGTACCGATTACAGGTACAGGAATGTGGTAAATTTGTGGAATCGTTGCATAATTTTCTATAGAAGAAACGTCAACAAAGAATCAACAATGCGGTTTGCCCAGACGCCTGGGTTCAAATCAAATACGCAGTTTAAGAATTTCACCTTATTCCTCGAGGACTCTATGAGTCCATCCCACAACACCAATTTGTAGAGCTACCACATTCATAATTACTTCTATATTTCACGCTTTGAAATCAAGATGAGTGCCGATACAGGGGACAGTGAGGTCGGAACAACTTTCATTTCGAAACTCGAAGCCCTATCAATTATAATATCGCCGATGAGCCACGGAGGCATCCGGAACGATCAAAACGAAGCCGAGCGTTTCTGTCGAAAAACAACCATTTGTCAAATAGAATTTAGAAATTAGCTTTGATCCGGTCATAAATCAGGAACTAATCCCTATGATAGATGCTAAGTCGGTGAATGATTTTTTAGGCGCGGAGGGTGGAGTATGAGGGAAGAAGGGCTAAGTAGCTTTTCTCCTCGGATAGATTTGCATGACAAACGCCGTCATATTGATGATTCCTTCGCCCCTTCGCCGAGCCGTGGAGACCTCATCATCCCCCTTTCTCCCACATGCGAGAGAAAACCTCACATTTTTTGATGGGATAAGGGGAAGAGCAGCTTCGTTTTATAACGAATAATGATTGTGGCACTTCAGTCAAACCTGGTTTCAAGAAACTTGGCGAGGAAGGCGTTATTTCTCTCTTCTTTCAGACAGGGTGCCCCATTGATGATGAACCAGTGGCTAATTCAGTTTGGTCAGTGCACGGGGATGTCCCCGATGCAGCGTGCGAGGTTATGAAGGAAATGTTACGCTGATCACGAATAATAAACAATGGTTTATGAGGGGTTTTGTCGACGTATTGTGGTTTTTTTTGGGGGGGGGGGGGGTGAAAACAACAAGAACGACTGTCAAATCGAAAAAAACGTGTAGGAAATTCAATTCTGCGTTGAATGAATTCGAACTAATCCATCAAGATATGTTATTTCAATCTTCAACTAATCTTCGATATTCCATGATATGAAACATCCTGATGCTTGGATTAATGACTCGTTGGAAAGCTGTATATCGAATCATCGCTCATGTGGTTGTGCTGCATTATCTTGATTCCAGGTGGTATTATGTCCAGGTTCGATTCCACAAAATGTCTACGCGAATGAGACAAGTGCGAATTGAAGGTGTGCAAAAGTGTATTGGATGACACGATTAGTCGAACGCCTCGGGGCCGGGCAAGACTGTTCGAGATATCATTATTCGAAAAACGCTGCAACTTTTACACAACATTCATTATTTTCCTGTATGGATAAACCTTCTGCGTAGATCACTGAATTCCTAAAATTAGCGTAGGAACCTGAAACAGTAAAGACGTTTTTTGCGGTCGATACCTATCTCCCACGCACATGCGCACACAGATAGAACAAAAATGTCACCAGAGCCGAAGTACAAGCTCTCTATTGTTCGAAAATAACCGTTACATAAAAAAATATGCATTTTTCTGTAAAGCGCCATGTTCGACCCCCCCCCCCCCCCGCCCGGTAGTTTTTTTAAATTCTGGTGGCCGCTGAACCTAAGTAGGTTCGACCCTCGACATATTCCCTACTTTCATCTAATTCGGATGATTCGTTTGGCCGTGAGCAACAAACTTGCCATCAACAAAATCCAAAATCCTCTTTCTTCAAATGAAATAAAAGCACGGAACAGCAATGCCGATTTCATAAAGCCATACGTGATTATAATCAGATATTGATATCTGGGCTGTTGCAGTTATCTATACCGTATGATTCACACTCACGTTGACGAAGTTTTCGGGTCAAACTTCAGGGCCTGTGAAAGAACGGCTAGACGCACATTGCTCCGGGCGGTCTGAAAAGAGCTCAAAATACAAACCGAAGAATTTCGTGAAGAACGTTTTCTATACGCCACAACACCCCTCTTGAATATTTCTTGTTTTTCGTGGACGATGAAGTTCTTGAATTGATTGTAAATTATACCAACCAATATGCTGCCAAACGCAACTCACCATCCAACGTCGCCAAAACGAAATACTAATTTTTATTGGTAATTTGCTACTAAGTGGCTATGTTTCTGTGCCAAGAAAGAGAATGTATTGGCAAAATGAAGTAGATTCATATAATGACCTTGTATCAAAGGCTATCTCAAGAGATAGATTCCAGTATACCATGTCTTATTTACACGTACGTGACAAAGATAAGTTGAACAGAGCTGATCGCTTCGCTAAAATGAGACCTCTATCGGAACTTTTGAACACTCGATTCCGAGATTTTCTACCTCACGAAGAATGCCACTCCGTGGACGAATCCATGGTCCCGTATTATGGAGGGCATCGCACAAAGCAGTTCATAAGAGGAAAACCTATTCGGTTTGGCTACAAGTTCTGGTGTGGAGGGACAAGCAGCAGATATCTGGCTTGGCTCGAACCGTATCAGGGTGCCAGTACTTGTTCCGAAAAGAACGGCGAACAAGGTCTTGACTATTCAGTTGTCATGTCATATGCTGACATCCTCCCAAAAGAACTAAGGTTCAAGATATTCTTCGATAACTTTTTCACTTCAATGGATTGGCTAGTTGATTTGAAGTTACGTGACTTATTGGCTACTGGCACTATACGTGGAAACAGAATGAGCAAAGATTGTCCACTTACTGACACAGACAAAATGAAAAAAACGAAAAGAGGAACTTGGGAGTGCGCTACATATGGGCTGGCTGGGGTTAGTTGACAACCTATATCAGATCAAATTTCCTCCATTTGAAACCAAGATTACCTATGTATTTCTACCCGCACGTTGGAATGACAACAGTATTATATCAGTTGGCTCTAATTTTGATCGGGTTCGCCCATTGAAAAATGTGAATGGATTTTCACGGGAAATGAAGAAAAAAACAGTTATTCCTCAGCCCTCAGCTATCAGCGAATATAATGCTAGAATGGGGAGAATCGATAGAGCCGACCAAAATATACTCTATCGTGTATATACCTATTCGTGGGGAAAAAATTGTAGTTTCCTATTTTTGCACATCTGATCGATGTTTGTGAAAACATCGCGTGGCAGCTGCATAAAAAAATGAAGTGCCGATTGATCACCTCACATTTCGACGCAAAATAGCTCTTGCTATACTAGAGAGTAATCAAAGAATCGTGCCGCATAGTGGACGACAGGGCATGAAACATGATGTGGAAAGTAGATACGACGGGACTGACCATCTTATTTGCAGCTTGCAGACACTGGAATCCGGTAAAAGAAAAAGCAGCTAGTATCTAGAGTGTGTAATAAGAAAGCTACAACAAAACGTGTCAAGTGCAATTTGGCGTTACATGTTGACTGTTTTGTACCACGTCATATAAAAACGTTGTGAAATTTTATATTTAACGTTTTATAAACAAGTAATTCTTGAATTTTAACTTTTTTTTAAATTCAACATTCTTGTTTTAGTATGCTTGACGTTGCAAATGAAATAAATTTTTGTGTAATAGTGATGTCTCATTGCCCTGCAATCCTTCCAGAAGGATATATATTTTTTGCGCCTATGATGCAAATAATTGAGAAAAACCATGAATATGTCATCTTTACAACAAGTATTTGAAGAAGAAAAAATTTGAAGAAAAAAAACGAAGAAAAAAAATTCAGGCTTATCTGGGTCGATGCTCGATTCCATTGAAAATCTTATGGTTTGCGTTTAGAGGTAGGTACATAGAATCCGAAGATGGAGTAAAAAACATTTTTCGACCGTCATTTTTGGTTTTGTTGATAGGTACAGGTTTGCTGTTAATGGCCAAACGAATCATCGAAGTTAGGTGAAGATTTGGTATTACGTCGAGGGTCCTAGTTAGGTTCAGCGACCATCAGAATTTCTAAAACGGCCGGGACAATGTCGAGTTACAGGAGATGGGTGCGGTGGAAAAATGCATATTCATGTAACGGTAACTGCCGAACGTTAGAGGGCTTATACTTCTACTCTGGTGGCATTTCTGCCATGTCTGTGTGTGTGCATGCGTGGGTAGGTAGTTATGTATGCACCGCAAAAAAAGACCCGATTATTTCAGGGTCTTATGCTAATAGGAATTCAGTGATCCACGCAGGAGTACATACCTATAGGTAGGTAGTAATAAACTGTTGCGTAATAAGTTGCAGTTTTTTTCATGCTTGATTCTAAAGGTTCATAATCAAAAACAATAAACCTCGCTATGCAGGAAACGATTGGAAACAAATTTTGTAGGTTTGGTTTGACCAGTTCGGTTTTTTCACGCTCAACCCCTAAATTGCATATTTTATTTCACAAGGTATAGAATGTTGCACAATGAAGAAAACAAAGTCAGCCAATACGAGTAGGCAGTATAGGTTCCTCACTTCAATCACATTAACGTATAGAATAGTTGGGTAGGTTCATTCAGTGGACAGATGGAGAACCCATTAATGGGTTACATGCAGTTGAGGCCAACTCCATCCACCTCAACTCCATCTATCTTCAAATTTAAATGTTTTACGACGATTTTCAGGGTAGTTATGGGAGCTATGAAGATCTGACGCGACGAATATGATTCGATTTTGACCAAAGAGTGGAAAATCAAACTTCTAACAAAGGTTCAGCTGCCAAAATTGATTTTTTATGAGGCAAAAACCTGGAAAATCGTCTGAAATCACCATCGATTTGTATAATAACATTAGAAGAAGTGTCAACCCGTGGATTAAGACGATTAAATGGCACTACCAATGATCAAAGATAATTTGAAAAAAAAGAGCTGTCGGGGCAACACTGGTGCCCGCTCCCAACTCACTCTGGCGAGGAAGCTTGCTACACCCATTTTTTCTACCAGTCCCCTTCTATCTTTCATTGCGATCACTCCTACGAAAGTTATTCCTCGCCTTCCGCATCACGCGTATGCCATACCTCATACTACATCTATATTACTCATACCTCATCCTATCATACTTCATTTCCTTCCCACCTTTTACCTCCGCGCCTGCCGTCACCGCAGAAACCGCCTTCACCGCCATCGTCGTCTCCACGGCCTCATCACCTTGGGGTACCCCAGGTAAAACCACGGGAACAACCAACAGGTACGAGAATACAAATAACGATTTCCAGCAATATACCTATAATACAGTCCACTCCCCCCCTCGCTATCCTTTCATGGTCCTTCCCAGCCAAATTTGAGCATAACATTCTAATCGAAATTCCTGTTGATTATTCTGTCGGGATTGGTCTCGAATCTTGACCATTCTTGGAACTTCGATCGAGGAAAAAGGAATCTTTGACCTTTTGTCATTGGTAACTTCGTAAACAAACCCGCTCTCTTGAACTTTAAAAAACCGAAGTGGAATAAGTTTTATCCCACCTGTGGATGCTAGCCGGGAACTTGCTCTCCACTCCATATCATTATTATCAGCCGCTTATCGCATAGTGTCCATACTTACCTTTCTCAAACTGTTTTGCGGTTCATTCAAGTAAGGTTTTACTGGTTTTTGTATTCAAACAGGGAGCCAACTACCTTAAATTATTTATCATTTATTACAACTTTACATTGTCATGGACGATCAAAAGATCGAATCCGCCATTATCAAACGCGACAAGCAGTTCACTGGCATGAAGAGCTACTATGAATTGGCAGCAAAGATCGACAACCTTTCTACAACTGGTGTGAGTGTTGACGAGATTAAAGATTTTAGTCAATTTGCATCGCGAATGGATAAATTTGAATCAGTCTACGAAGGATTTGAACGTCTGTGCGAAATGATAATGGAATTGAATCCAAAGGTAAGTGATGATTGCAGGGTAAAAGACCTGGAGGCAGTTACCGCTAGTTTTGATAACTACTACTACTTTTGCAAAAGTGTGTTTCGTAAGCTGTCGCCTCGATCCCGCCTCAACGAGTCATTAAATAGTTCTGATTCCACGGGGCATTACAATCAAGGTGCACACGCTCATTTACAACGCATTCAGATACCTACTTTCAATGGAGATATCGATAAATGGTCTTCATTTCACTCGTTATATGAGTCGCTCATTCACAACAGCGATCTCATGTCGCCAGTAGAGAAATTCCATTATTTACGGAGTTTTCTAGGACCAAAACCCATCACTTATATACAGTCTCTATTAGTGACGCAAATTATCCAATCGCATGGCAAACTATTCTGGATAGGTATCATTGCAAAAGGTTATTGGCGTCTCATTACATCTCTTCAATACTTGATTTTCGTCAAATAAGTGAGCCGACGCATTCCAGTTTGTCCGCCTTTTTACTTACGTGCCTTTGACACTAATGTAACGGCATTGGCCGCACTGAACATACGGGACAACTACGATAACTTGCTTTTTCACATTGCAGTTCGTAATCTTGACACCCACACCCGGAAGGAATTTGAAATGTTGCAATCTCAAAAGGAGTTTCCCGCCTTGAAGGATTTGATAAAATATGTGGAGGATCAGTGCAAAGTATATGAAGTAACGTCTGACAAACACAAGTCTCAAAAATCCGCCTCTCTTTCGGCACCCGCTTCAGGTAAGACAAAAACTTCATTATTGGCTGTGGACACTCAAAACGCTGCTACTACTGTATGCTGCGTTCTATGCAATAGTACCGCACATTCTTACCTTTATCACTGTGATAAGTTCAAGGAGCTTTTGCTGAACGAACGTCATAACACGGTGAAGCGTTTGAACCGCTGCCCAAACTGTTTAGGCAGTCATAGTCTAGGTATGTGCAAGTCTACCCGCAACTGTAGGTATTGTCAGCAAAAGCATAATTCCCTCCTACATAACAATGGAGAAAATGTCAAGGCTTCCTCTCATTTAGTGTGTTCAAATAAGGCACCACTCGTTACTTATACGTGTGCAGCCGATTCCTTGAACTTGGAGAAGCAGTATATGATAATGCTGAGCACTGCAGTAGTGCATATTCTTGACAAGCTGGGTAAACCGCAAAGGGTCCGTATTTTGGTTGATCAGGGTTCTATGGTGAATATTATGACTTCATTGTGCGCGGACAGACTGGGGCTTAAAATAAACCGCAATTCTCGTTCTATCAACGCACTAGGGGGCGTTGTGCGCAATAGTAACGGATTTGTTCATTGTACTATCTCGCCTTGCGAGCTCCCACAACCTACCTTTAGTACTACCGCCTTGATCATGCCGCACATTTCTGAAGTACAACCACAAAGAGCTCCTCATCCCTCTGTTAGGCAGAATCTCGATGGTCTCAAGTTGGCCGACCCCGAATTCGACGTACCAGGTCAGATAGATTTTTTGTTAGGAGCAGAATTATACCCGCAAATCCTAACCGCTTCTCACAATTTCATCGCTGGGGAACCTGCCGCAGTTTCTACCTGTTTTGGTTGGCTGTTAGTCGACAAAACTCTCGTCGACTCCACCTTGGCCGAGCCAGTCCCGTCCTCATTCGTCGTCACATCTCTCACTTCTTTAGATCAAACTCTTCGAAACTTCTGGGAGGTTGAGAATATTCGCGGCAACAAGCTTGCTAATCCAGAAGATGAATTATGTGAACTCCATTTCTCCCAAACGCATTCTCGATTATCTTCCGGCCGCTATGTTGTAAGACTTCCCTTTAAGGACAAGGTTCCCACATTACCTGACTGTCGCCAAGCCACTTTGAGGCGTTTGCTCAATTTAGAGAAACGTTTATCTCGCAGTCCACCGCAGCATGAAGAGTATCATAAATTCATGCAGGAATATCTCTCATTGAATCACATGTCTAAATCATGTTACCCCGCAACCTATGTGATACCTCATCATGTGGTTCTACATCAGGATAGCTCCACAACCAAACTGCGAACGGTGTTTGATGCGTCATTCCGTCCTGCTCCGGATAGTTCATGTCTGAACTCCTTATTGATGACTGGTCCAAAGCTGCAGCGGGATATAGGAGACATTTTGTGCAACTTTCGCACATATGCCGTTACAGTCCTTGCAGATATAAAGATGATGTTCAGACAAGTTCTAATTGATCCAGCTGATCGTGGGTTTCAACAAATTTTTTATCGCCAAGATACCTCTTCCGACGTGGAACAATATACCCTCAACACGGTTACCTATGGTCTCAATTGTAGCCCTTACTTAGCAGAACGTGCTATTTTTCAACTCGTAGAAGACGAAGGTACACCATTCCCGCTTGCCTCTAGTACCATTTTAAACAATATCTATGTCGACGACGTCTGTAGTGGTGGTGATGACGTTGCCTCAGCTCTGCGTTTACAACAAGAGTTGGAACAGTTATTGGAGTTAGGTGGGTTTTCTCTTCGTAAATGGTCCAGCAACCATTCGGCTGTTCTTCAAGCTGTGCCTGCTGATCATCTCAACGCGCCACTCACCTTTTCTACCACTGATCACTCTTTGAAGATCCTGGGAATCCAGTATGATCCGGTCCTCGACGTATTCTTGTTTTCGATCCAGCCAAGGCCTATCAGAGTCACAAAGAGGGGGGTCCTGTCTGAAATTGGCAGGATTTACGATCTTCTAGGATGGGTCACGCCTGTCTCCTTCTACGCTAAGCATTTTATGCAGCAGTTATGGATTACGGGCCTGGATTGGGATGAATTACTGCCCCCTGAGCTTCTGGAGCCATGGAGCGAGTTTGTCAATTCTCTTTCATCACTGTCCAACATCCGCATTCCCCGCTTCATTCCAGTAACAGGTTCTACCATAAATAAGTTGTATGGCTTCTGTGATGCCAGTGAAAGGGGCTATAGTGCCGTAATTTATATTGTTACCTGCCAGAATAATAGCACTAGAGTGCATCTGTTGAAGGCAAAGAGCCGAGTGTCTCCATTGCACACTCTGAGCATTCCCCGCCTTGAGCTCTCTGGAGCCTTACTCCTTTCTCAACTTCTAGCGTCTGTCGAATCCTTCATTCTCAGAGCCCGTATTTCCTCTATTCATTTATTCACGGACTCAACCATTGTAATATCTTGGCTCCGTACACCGCCTCACAATTTGAAAACGTTTGTAGCCAATAGGGTCGTTGAAATAACAGCCATCACCTCCCCGCAGCAGTGGCATCATGTACCTACATTGCAGAACCCTGCTGACCCAGCCTGCCGTGGGTTGTTTGGTGACAAACTGGTGGATTGTTCACTGTGGTGGAATGGTCCAGAGTTTATACGTCAGCCACTGAATCTCGACTCTGGCAATAGTATAGTATCATCTTCTGCATACTTACAAGAGTTAAAAACCCCTTCCGCCGTCAGTATGCTTGTCTCAGTCAACCGCTGCTATTTACTGGACGCTTTGGAGAAATATTCCTCGTTCTTCAAGGCACAGCGAGTCTTTGCATACCTGCTGCGATTTCTTCACAATAGGTTTTGTAAACTTGAAGACCGCATAATTGGACCCCTAAAACCTAAAGAGCTTCAAGAGTAAACACTGTTTCTTATACGTCTATCGCAGCGCTGTCTTCTCAAGGCTGAAATAAATTCTCTAAATGAAAATTCCTTGCTCGACTCATCTCTTCGGCAGCTCAATCCCTTTATTGATAAGGATGGTCTACTGAGAGTAGGCGGTCGAATAGGGAGATCCAAAATTTCCTATGCTTCTAAGCATCCCCTCATTGTCCCGCATAATTCTCACTTGGCCAAGCTCCTATGTGACCATTATCATGTCATAACATTACATGGTGGACCTTGAGTTACAGCTGCTCTTCTCAATAAACAGTATTGGATTCCATCCATCCGTAAGCTCCTGCGTCTCAGAATCCATAAATGCCTTCAATGTTATCTTCCAAAGGCTGAAGCGATCACTCCGCTGATGGCCGATCTGCCTGAGGTTAGGATAGAGGGCCAAAGAGCCTTCCTAGATGTGAGCACTGACTTCGGAGGTCCCTACACGATCAGAGAAAGCCGCCGCAGAAATGCTCCTAAATTCAAGTGCTACCTGGCAATATTTGTATGTCTCAAGGTTAAGGCTGTCCACCTCGAGCTGGCTCATGATCTATCTACTGAATCGTTTTTACGTGTCCTTGACCGATTTATGGCACGTAGAGGAATTTGTCGCTCTATCTACAGTGACAATGCCACCAACTTTCAGGGTGCCTCACGTGACCTTCAGGAAGTATACCGCCTGCTCAGCACTTCACAAGACATCATCCCCAATCATCTGTCCAACCAGAATATTGAGTGGGAATTCGCACCACCCACTG
Organism: Leptopterna dolabrata; assembly: GCA_954871275.1. Lineage (NCBI taxonomy): Eukaryota > Metazoa > Arthropoda > Insecta > Hemiptera > Miridae > Leptopterna > Leptopterna dolabrata. The sequence continues at coordinate 80,243,275 of OX940974.1, forward strand.
CTCCGCACTTCAATGGTCTGGCAGAGGCAGCAATCAAATCTGCTAAACACCACATAGGCCGCGTACTTGGTACGCAGGTGATGACCTTTGAAGAACTGTCTACATTATTAGTGTGGGTGGAGGCCGTTTTAAATAGCCGACCACTAGGTACTACGTCGTCTGACCCGCTTGAAGCCACGGATTACTTGTCGCCTGGGCATTTCCTGGTAGGCATGCCTCTCCTTGCAGTTCCAGAAGCCGATATGCTCGATGTGCCGCTAAACCGCCTCAACTGCCACCAGCTGATCCAGCACTCGGCCCAGGCCTTTTGGAAGCGTTGGTCGGTCGAATACCTGCCTTCCCTTATTCCACGTGAGAAGTGGACAAAGAACCAGGAAAATCTTGTACCTGGGGATGTTGTCTTCATTCGCAAACTTCAGACGCCTTACCTTCACTGGCCAGTCGGCAGGATTATCGAAGTATACCCTGGCAAGGACAACGTTGCTCGTGTGGCTAAGGTCAAGACCTCTTCCGGTGAATACGTGAGACCAGTTCATACCATGGTCCCACTTCCGTCGCTCAACTAACCCAAACAACTAATTTTTTATTTGTTTATTTATATATTTCCTTTCCTCGGTATAAATTTTTATTTTTTTTTTTTTTTAACCAGTATCTCTTTGCTTTGATTTATGCGTGAACATGTTTGATTTTGAGAAAGTTTATGCTCAAATAGCTTTTCTGTTGCGAAACTTCGTAGTTTCACCCCGGGCGGCTTGTCGGGGCAACACTGGTGCCCGCTCCCAACTCACTCTGGCGAGGAAGCTTGCTACACCCATTTTTTCTACCAGTCCCCTTCTATCTTTCATTGCGATCACTCCTACGAAAGTTATTCCTCGCCTTCCGCATCACGCGTATGCCACACCTCATACTACATCTATATTACTCATACCTCATCCTATCATACTTCATTTCCTTCCCACCTTTTACCTCCGCGCCTGCCGTCACCGCAGAAACCGCCTTCACCGCCATCGTCGTCTCCACGGCCTCATCACCTTGGGGTACCCCAGGTAAAACCACGGGAACAACCAACAGGTACGAGAATACAAATAACGATTTCCAGCAATATACCTATAATACCTATCCACTCCCCCCAATATACCTCCCTATCCACTCCCCCCCTCGCTATCCTTTCAGGAGCGTACCTAATTTGTGTTTTGGGGGCCAAAATTGGTGGAAACCATCAGAAATAGTTATTTAAATTATTTCACATGATAGAAACAATAAATGAACAGCCAACATTTCTGTAGGTATGTCCAATAGAATAATAAACCCATGTGACTAGGACTATGCAGCGTTTTTGGAATCTACGCACCTTGAAACGGAAAAGAAAACATTTTGAGGGGGTGTTATAAAAATTTTTTGCTGAGCGATTACATAGGTGTATTATTCACAGAATAATAAACCAAAATAGCGCGTCCCTACCGACTCCCTCGAAAAATGTTTGTCAACAGAAGACCTGATGAAACGAGATGAAAGGCTGCCCTCATATCCCTCGTCAGTGCAGTTTGAGCAAGTTAATCGTCGAGGTGGACATGACTGTGGAAGGTGGAACCCAACCAGGAAGAGAATTGCGCGTATACAACAGTTTCAAATTTGTGTTCCACAAAATTTTAACGACGGGAGATAGGTGGGTATGTGCGGGGAAAAATAAATATCGGTGTAAGGCTTATTTGAAGACAGTCGGTGCGGTGTTTTTTGGTGGTAACGAGCACACCCACCCTGAAAATGCCTCTGATGTAGACATGGCGAAGATGAAACTCCGAACCTCTGTAAAAATAAAAGCTGCCGAAGATTCAAGGACTCCTCTTAGAAAGGTCAGTTGATTGTAGTAGTTAGTACAAGATATATACGGTAGGTACCTAGATATAGATAGGTATGTAGGTATAGATACGTAGGTACCTAAAAATGCGCGTATTTTTTAAACTAATATAACTTGTAACTAATAACCAGTCATACAGCATGATCGTATGAGCGAACTTCCAAAGAATACTATCAAATACTAACCCCATGTCATGTTTTGATGATTTTTATCATTTACAAGCGATTTCTAAGAATTTTAATATGATACATGTACCCAAGCTCAGATATCGTTTTAATCAACCAAACCCCGGCCACATTGGGACGAAGCAACTGAAGAAGAGCCGACAGAATAATAATGGGGGACTGACATAGTGCACCCAGCGGTTGAAAGTCGAGAGGCGAAAGTGAAAGGAGTACGGGTGTAAAAGTTATCAGAGAACCCTTCATGAAAATATAGTTTGTAGCAAACATGAGCACTCCCATGAACCGATGGACGATGTAGCAGAAGTTATGTTGAGAGCCGCGGTGAAACGAAGAGCCAACGACGATTTAGCCGCCCCGCCTCGTAAGGTAGAATTTCGTTAGGATTTTCACTAAATATTTTGTTTAGGTTTACACTGTAGATTTTTGCTTTGCTGGGAAGGAGAGAGAGTCACTTCTTTGCAAATTGTAAGGAAAGCTATGGCGTATGTTCCAACTGCATTCCCTAACTCGAAATCAATGGCCAACTTGCAACTCACAGCGTACAGGCAAAGGCGAAAACGAGTATGTGTTTTGCCGAAATCTCGCGAGGAGGTATTCACGGCCGTGCGTGACATGATGGATACTAACACAATTCATGGAGAGGAGTTTGTCATTCATGAAGACGTAGAGCAAGGAATTATCATTTTCTCGTGCGAATCATTGGGCTCGCCAATCGGCCGACTTAACCCGCACTACGAACGCGTGCGAATCATTCCATTCCCGGTTCAATAAAGACGTAGGGACACCACACCCGAACATTTACCTTTTCGTTGAAGAGCTGCTGGAGGTACAAACGGAGGTCTACACCAAGATCACCTCCCTACAACAGGGAGACACGAGGCAGACTAAGCCAGTTAGGCGTAAGGGACAAGCGTGGGTTAGAAAAACAATTGATAAGAAGATGAATGGAGAAATTACTGCATACGATTTTGCTAAAAAAAAATCGTTCAAACTTCGCCCACATTTCGACCCGCCGCAAGAGTTTGACCCACCACAAGAGTTTGACCCTCAGTAATTTCCCATTTCTCCGACTTCCATTTTTATATTCGTAGGTTAGGTTTGAAAATGCCTCATTGTGAGGCATCCCAAATTTTTAACCACACCTGTACGGTCGCAGACAGTCCTGAGTCTGTAAAGGTGGGAAGGAAAATTTGAGGGTTTTTTCCGAGTCTGAGTGCACTATGCAAGAACCCCCTCAGGGGGGAATCTGATCTCCTGGGTGCACTGTGAAATCGGGTGCAGTGTGAAAAAGACGCAGCTGGGTGCACTGTGCAATACTTTTTGGGGTCCGGGTGCACTATGCAAGAACCCGATAATAATGCGTGTTTTTTTTAGTATTGTTAACACTCAAATGACAAGATGTTCCCTAACATCGGCAATAACTATTTCTGTGTATCGGTCCGTGTATTAATATAATAATATCTTCAACTCGCTAAATTTATTCCGTTCTAGTTGATTGATTTTATTCCCCCGGTAGTCGGCCACACTTCTCTTATTTCAGCCAGGGCGGGAGTCGGTTGTCCTACTACTTTCCCTCGGGAGTCGGTTGACCATTCCAATTTGTTCTCTCGCAGGAGTAGGTTGGGCTCGCAAGGTCAACTCGGGAGTCGGTTGGGAATCCCCGAAGACTACAACGTTCTTTCCACCGCATAGCTCAAAACACAAACAATTTTAACCACACCTCCAAGTACGCAGACACAGTCCTAAGTCTGTGAAAGTGGGAAGGCAAATTTTGTGTTGATAAGCCGGGTGCCTAGCGCAACTTGGGTGCCGAGAGCAAAACTCAGTTTTGACTGAGGCCGGGTGCCGAGAGCAACAGTTTTCGGGGCCCGGGTGCCGAACGGCTTTCCCCGCGAAAAAATACGCTGTTATACCGTTTTCGGTGATCAAACCATCATCAGTCAAACAATAACTGAAGATAAATTGGAGAGGTGACCTTATAAATAGTCAAAAAGTGAAATGTGGTCGACTGGGATTGGTCGTGAAGAAGAATGGTGAAGGGAACAAAGGAAGGGGGGTCAACTCTGATTGGCCCAAGTGAAAGTGAAAGGAACGTAACAGGAAAAGGGTGATGGGAGAGGGGGGGGGAGGAACCAAGCTGTTGCAGAAATTAACCCAATAATGGAGAAAAACGTAAAGGAATTCCATCAATCAAAGATTTACCCAACCTATCACTCTTAATGATTCCGAATTTTTCAAGTACATCCAACATGCTCCCTTTTGGGCAGAAAAGAAGATATTCAATGAACTGTCTGTCTGCAAGATCAAAATTGAAGCTATGACTGGATTCATTCAAGTAACGTGCAGAGGCCGAATCATCCTTATTATCCATGAAATCTTTTCCATGTCCCTTTATTCTTTCTCTAAACTCCCTAGCAGTTTGACGACAATAGTCAAGTCCTCAAGAACACTTTAACATTAATTTTATCTTTAACTTCATGAATATCTGAGATTATTTTTAATAGTATATCCTACTTTGAACCATTTAGAAGTTAATATTTTACCAATTTTATCCGAAAATTATCCGTAATACGGTATACTGAACCGGATCTTTTCCTCATTCAGCTTCACTAACTGGGTTTGAAACTCCTTCCCTACTCTTTTTCCTAAAACCCTATTCCATATTGCATCAATAGATCTCCCCCATAGCCATTACTCGCCGCTATACTTTTAATAGTTAACTTTTCTTTAGCTAAATTCTATTCACTCATCGGCATAGATAAAGCTCTGTTAATCATGCTGTGGAAAGCAGCATGTTTGTGGACTGCTGGATGATTTGAAGTACTATGAATGGTAATATCGCTATAAGTATCTTTCCTATATATGGAAAAAGATAAAATTTAGTTGATTGCATCTGAATTATAAGGTGAAGTTAATGAATGGATTTACGTTATTAATTTTTTTATGATATGAACCAAGTTCTCTTTCAGTCCCTTTCCAAAGAATGATCATGTCTTCATATATATACCAGTGAAGAGGCTATATGATTCACATTTTCGGAAAATTGGTTTTTCAAGACAATCCATATAAATATCTGCAAGCAATGGAGATAATGGAGTTCCCATTGCAACCCCTGGTTGATAGTATTTCCCATCGAACAAGAAATAATTCTGATCCATACAGACAGACATTAAATTACACAATTCATCTTTTTCAAACAAATTTAAATTAGTATCGTGAATAAACCTATTAACAATATCTTTACATCTATCATCATTAATGTTGGTAAAGAGACTGACCGCGTCAAAAGAAGCAAGTTTAGCACTTGGAGGAACTTGAATATCCTTAATTTTGCTAACCTAATCGTAAGAATTTAAAACAGTATGTTGTGGGCGAAATTGAATTTTGCTTCTAAACAAACTGTTCAACTTTTTCGCCAACTTATAAGCAGGAGCACCAATGTATGATACAACTGGTCTCATTGGTGCTCCTACTTTATGAATTTTTGGCAGGCATGACAACCTAGTGCATGTGGATTCATTTCTGTAAAGCCTGGTCTGTACACTGAAACGGATTTACCCATAAAAAAAATTTCAAAAATTCTTGTTCTGTTTATTCTGGACCCATTGCAATAGGTTCATTTTCTTTGAAGATCATATCCAATAGGAAAAATAAAATGGCCCGAGGCTGCTTCCCCAACCGGTATCAGCGATATTAATACCGATTTCCGGCCTCAGGACGGCCAATGACCAAAGTGGACGGTAGTCCAAACCGCCAAAAACTCGCTCACAGCAGTCGGAGGAACAGGGGCGGACCCAGAATTTTTTTCCGGAGGGGGTCACAGGGTAGAACAATATAATAAATAACAAAATGACCAAACGAACAATACAAACCGAATTTTCAACCTTATGCCTAAACTCGTCCAATTTGTCTACTTACAAAATTAATTGTATTTATTTATAAAATTCATTGTTTATGTAAAAAATATTTTTCAATATCTATAATCATTTAACTGATAAATGTATTTATTTTCAACTAGCCTGACCGCTCGCTTCGCTCGCTATCCGACATTCGCTGTACGCAGTATCGTGGAACCAACAAACGACGGAATAATCCCATAGCCTACTGGGTATTTGTGCCCAATTTTATCAAAATCCGTCAAGCCATCCAGGAGTTGACCATGCTCGACCATATTTCCGCTATGGTCAGGGAATTAAAAATGCGCCTACGTTCAACTTCGGAGGCTACCGGATATTGGTGCCAAATTTGGTCGATATCCGTTGAGCAATTCGGGATTCGACCATGGAGGGGCCCATGGATGCGCTATGGTCGACCGCGGGGGTAGTCCGAAGGGTCGATCGTAGATAGAATTTCACGTAGATTACGAATACGCGATAAAAAATAGGGGTTACCATTTCAATTAACGAAGTTGACCATGGTCGACCATAGTTCCGCTATGGTGAGGGAATTAAAAATGCGCCTACGTTCAACTTGGGAGGCTACCGGATATTGGTGCCAAATTTGGTCGATATCCGTTGAGCTATTCGGTTTCGACCATGGAGGGGCCCATGGATGCGCTATGGTCGACCGCGGGGGTAGTCCGAAGGGTCGATCGTAGATAGAATTTCACGTAGATTACGAATACGCGATAAAAAATAGGGGTTACCATTTCAATTAACGAAGTTGACCATGGTCGACCATAGTTCCGCTATGGTGAGGGAATTAAAAATGTGACGTTGCACAACTTGGGAGCCTACTGGATATTCGTGCCAAATTTGGTCGATATCCGTCAAGCCATTCAGGAGTTGACCATGGTCGACCATAGTTCCGCTATGGTCAGGGAATTAAAAATGCGACGTTGCACAACTTGGGAGCCTACCGGATATTCGTGCCAAATTTGGTCGATATCCGTTGAGCAATTCGGGATTCAACCATGGAGGGGCACATGGATGCGCTATGGTCGACCGCGGGGGTAGTCCGAAGGGTCGATCGTAGATAGAATTTCACGTAGATTACGAATACGCGATAAAGAATAGGGGTTACCATTTCAATCAACGAAGTTGACCATGGTCGAACATAGTTCCGCTATGGTGAGGGAATTAAAAATGCGCCTACGTTCAACTTGGGAGGCTACCGGATATTGGTGCCAAATTTGGTTGATATCCGTTGAGCAATTCGGGATTCGACCATGGAGGGGCCCATGGATGCGCTATGGTCGACCGCGGGGGTAGTTCGAAGGGTCGATCGTAGATAGAATTTCACGTAGATTACGAATACGCGATAAAAAATAGGGGTTACCATTTCAATTAACGAAGTTGATCATGGTCGACCATAGTTCCGCTATGGTGAGGGAATTAAAAATGCGCCTACGTTCAACTTGGGAGGCTACCGGATATTGGTGCCAAATTTGGTTGATATCCGTTGAGCAATTCGGGATTCGACCATGGAGGGGCCCATGGATGCGCTATGGTCGACCGCAGGGGTAGTCCGAAGGGTCGATCGTAGATAGAATTTCACATAGATTACGAATACGCGATAAAAAATAGGGGTTACCATTTCAATTAACGAAGTAGACCATGGTTGACCACAGTTCCGCCATGGTCAGGGAATTAAAAATGCGACGTTGCACAACTTGGGAGCCTACTGGGTATTCGTGCCAAATTTGGTCGATATCCGTTGAGCAATTCGGGATTCGACCGTGGAGGGGCCCATGGATGCGCTATGGTCGACGGCGGGGGTAGTCCGAAGGGTCGATCGTAGGTAGAATTTCACCTAGATTACGAATACGCGATAAAAAATAGGGGTTACCATTTCAATTAACGAAGTTGACCATGGTCGACCATAGTTCCGCTATGGTCAGGGAATTAATAATGCGACGTTGCACAACTTGGGAGCCTACTGGATATTCGTGCCAAATTTGGTCGATATCCGTCGAGCCATTCAGGAGTTGACCATGATCGACCATAGTTCCGCTATGGTCAGGGAATTAAAAATGCGACGTTGCACAACTTGGGAACCTACTGGATATTCGTGCCAAATTTGGTCGATATCCGTTGAGCAATTCGGGATTCGACCATGGAGGGGCCCATGGATGCTCTATGGTCGACCGCGGGGGTAGTCCGAAGGGTCGATCGTAGATAGAATTTCACGTAGATTACGAATACGCGATAAAAAATAGGGGTTACCATTTCAATCAACGAAGTTGACCATGGTCGAACATAGTTCCGCTATGGTGAGTGAATTAAAAATGCGCCTACGTTCAACTTGGGAGGCTACCGGATATTGGTGCCAAATTTGGTTGATATCCGTTGAGCAATTCGGGATTCGACCATGGAGGGGCCCATGGATGCGCTATGGTCGACCGCGGGGGTAGTCCGAAGGGTCGATCGTAGATAGAATTTCACGTAGATTACGAATACGCGATAAAAAATAGGGGTTACCATTTCAATTAACGAAGTTGACCATGGTCGAACATAGTTCCGCTATGGTCAGGGAATTAAAAATGTGACGTTGCACAACTTGGGAGCCTACTGGATATTCGTGCCAAACTCGGTCGATATCCGTCAAGCCATTCAGGAGTTGACCATGGTCGACCATAGTTCCGCTATGGTCAGGGAATTAAAAATGCGACGTAGCACAACTTGGGAGCCTACCGGATATTCGTGCCAAATTTGGTCGATATCCGTTGAGCAATTCGGGATTCAACCATGGAGGGGCCCATGGATGCGCTATGGTCGACCGCGGGGGTAGTCCGAAGGGTCGATCGTAGATAGAATTTCACGTAGATTACGAATACGCGATAAAAAATAGGGGTTACCATTTCAATTAACGAAGTTGACCATGGTCGACCATAGTTCCGCTATGGTCAGGGAATTAAAAATGCGACGTTGCACAACTTGGGAGCCTACTGGATATTCGTGCCAAATTTGGTCGATATCCGTTGAGCAATTCGGGATTCGACCATGGAGGGGCCCATGGATGCGCTATGGTCGACCGCGGGGGTAGTCCGAAGGGTCGATCGTAGATAGAATTTCACGTAGATTACGAATACGCGATAAAAAATAGGGGTTACCATTTCAATTAACGAAGTTGATCATGGTCGACCATAGTTCCGCTATGGTGAGGGAATTAAAAATGCGCCTACGTTCAACTTGGGAGGCTACCGGATATGGGTGCCAAATTTGGTTGATATCCGTTGAGCAATTCGGGATTCGACCATGGAGGGGCCCATGGATGCGCTATGGTCGACCGCAGGGGTAGTCCGAAGGGTCGATCGTAGATAGAATTTCACGTAGATTACGAATACGCGATAAAAAATAGGGGTTACCATTTCAATTAACGAAGTTGACCATGGTTGACCATAGTTCCGCTATGGTCAGGGAATTAAAAATGCGACGTTGCACAACTTGGGAGCCTACTGGATATTCGTGCCAAATTTGGTCGATATCCGTTGAGCAATTCGGGATTCGACCGTGGAGGGGCCCATGGATGCGCTATGGTCGACCGCGGGGGTAGTCCGAAGGGTCGATCGTAGATAGAATTTCACGTAGATTACGAATACGCGATAAAAAATAGGGGTTACCATTTCAATTAACGAAGTTGACCATGGTCGACCATAGTTCCGCTATGGTGAGGGAATTAAAAATGTGACGTTCCACAACTTGGGAGCCTACTGGATATTCGTGCCAAACTCGGTCGATATCCGTCAAGCCATTCAGGAGTTGACCATGGTCGACCATAGTTCCGCTATGGTCAGGGAATTAAAAATGTGACGTTGCACAACTTGGGAGCCTACCGGATATTCGTGCCAAATTAGGTCGATATCCGTTGAGCAATTCGGGATTCGATCATGGAGGGGGGCCCATGGATGCGCTATGGTCGACCGCGGGGGTAGTCCGAAGGGTCGATCGTAGATAGAATTTCACCTAGATTACGAATACGCGATAAAAAATAGGGGTTACCATTTCAATTAACGAAGTTGACCATGGTCGACCATAGTGCCGCTATGGTCAGGGAATTAAAAATGTGACGTTGCACAACTTGGGAGCCTACTGGATATTCGTGCCAAACTCGGTCGATATCCGTCAAGCCATTCAGGAGTTGACCATGGTCGACCATAGTTCCGCTATGGTCAGGGAATTAAAAATGCGACGTTGCACAACTTGGGAGCCTACCGGATATTCGTGCCAAATTTGGTCGATATCCGTTGAGCAATTCGGGATTCAACCATGGAGGGGCCCATGGATGCGCTATGGTCGACCACGGGGGTAGTCCGAAGGGTCGATCGTAGATAGAATTTCACTTAGATTACGAATACGCGATAAAGAATAGGGGTTACCATTTCAATCAACGAAGTTGACCATGGTCGAACATAGTTCCGCTATGGTGAGGGAATTAAAAATGCGCCTACGTTCAACTTGGGAGGCTACCGGATATTGGTGCCAAATTTGGTTGATATCCGTTGAGCAATTCGGGATTCGACCATGGAGGGGCCCATGGATGCGCTATGGTCGACCGCGGGGGTAGTCCGAAGGGTCGATCGTAGATAGAATTTCACGTAGATTACGAATACGCGATAAAAAATAGGGGTTACCATTTCAATTAACGAAGTTGATCATGGTCGACCATAGTTCCGCTATGGTCAGGGAATTAAAAATGCGCCTACGTTCAACTTGGGAGGCTACCGGATATTGGTGCCAAATTTGGTTGATATCCGTTGAGCAATTCGGGATTCGACCATGGAGGGGCCCATGGATGCGCTATGGTCGACCGCGGGGGTAGTCCGAAGGGTCGATCGTAGATAGAATTTCACGTAGATTACGAATACGCGATAAAAAATAGGGGTTACCATTTCAATTAACGAAGTTGATCATGGTCGACCATAGTTCCGCTATGGTGAGGGAATTAAAAATGCGCCTACGTTCAACTTGGGAGGCTACCGGATATTGGTGCCAAATTTGGTTGATATCCGTTGAGCAATTCGGGATTCGACCATGGAGGGGCCCATGGATGCGCTATGGTCGACCGCAGGGGTAGTCCGAAGGGTCGATCGTAGATAGAATTTCACGTAGATTACGAATACGCGATAAAAAATAGGGGTTACCATTTCAATTAACGAAGTTGACCATGGTTGACCATAGTTCCGCTATGGTCAGGGAATTAAAAATGCGACGTTGCACAACTTGGGAGCCTACTGGATATTCGTGCCAAATTTGGTCGATATCCGTTGAGCAATTCGGGATTCGACCGTGGAGGGGCCCATGGATGCGCTATGGTCGACCGCGGGGGTAGTCAGAAGGGTCGATCGTAGATAGAATTTCACGTAGATTACGAATACGCGATAAAAAATAGGGGTTACCATTTCAATTAACGAAGTTGACCATGGTCGACCATAGTTCCGCTATGGTCAGGGAATTAAAAAGGCTACGTTGCACAACTTGGGAGCCTACTGGATATTCGTGCCGAATTTGGTCGATATCCGTCGAGCAATTCGGGATTCGACCATGGTCGACCATAGTTCCGCTATGGTCAGGGAATTAAAAATGCGACGTTGCACAATTTGGGAGCCTACTGGATATTCGTGCCAAATTTGGTCGATATCCGTTGAGCAATTCGGGATTCGATCATGGAGGGGGGCCCATGGATGCGCTATGGTCGACCGCGGGGGTAGTCCGAAGGGTCGATCGTAGATAGAATTTCACCTAGATTACGAATACGCGATAAAAAATAGGGGTTACCATTTCAATTAACGAAGTTGACCATGGTCGACCATAGTTCCGCTATGGTCAGGGAATTAAAAATGTGACGTTGCACAACTTGGGAGCCTACTGGATATTCGTGCAAAATTTGGTCGATATCCGTCAAGCCATTCAGGAGTTGACCATGATCGACCATAGTTCCGCTATGGTCAGGGAATTAAAAATGCGACGTTGCACAACTTGGGAGCCTACTGGATATTCGTGCCAAATTTGGTCTATATCCGTTCAGCAATTCGGGATTCGACCATGGAGGGGCCCATGGATGCGCTATGGTCGACCGCAGGGGTAGTCTGAAGGGTCGATCGTAGATAGAATTTCACGTAGATTACGAATACTCGATAAAAAATAGGGGTTACCATTTCAATTAACGAAGTTGACCATGGTCGAACATAGTTCCGCTATGGTCAGGGAATTAAAAATGCGACGTTGCACAACTTGGGAGGCTACTGGATATTCATGCCAAATTTGGTGGATATCCGTCAAGCCATTCAGGAGTTGACCATGATCCACCATAGTTCCGCTATGGTCAGGGAATTAAAAATGCGACGTGCACAACTTGGGAGCCTACTGGATATTCGTGCCAAATTTGGTCGATATCCGTTGAGCAATTCGGGATTCGACCATGGAGGGGCCCATGGATGCGCTATGGTCGACCGCGGGGGTAGTCCGAAGGGTCGATCGTAGATAGAATTTCACGTAGATTACGAATACGCGATAAAAAATAGGGGTTACCATTTCAATTAACGAAGTTGACCATGGTCGACCATAGTTCCGCTATGGTCAGGGTATTAAAAATGCGACGTTGAACAACTTGGGAGGCTACCGGATATTGGTGCCAAATTTGGTCGATATCCGTTGAGCAATTCGGGATTCGACCATGGAGGGGCCCATGGATGCGCTATGGTCGACCGCGGGGGTAGTCCGAAGGGTCGATCGTAGATAGAATTTCACGTAGATTACGAATACGCGATAAAAAATAGGGGTTACCATTTCAATTAACGAAGTTGACCATGGTCGACCATAGTTCCGCTATGGTCAGGGAATTAAAAAGGCTACGTTGCACAACTTGGGAGCCTACTGGATATTCGTGCCGAATTTGGTCGATATCCGTCGAGCAATTCGGGATTCGACCATGGTCGACCATAGTTCCGCTATGGTCAGGGAATTAAAAATGCGACGTTGCACAATTTGGGAGCCTACTGGATATTCGTGCCAAATTTGGTCGATATCCGTCAAGCCATTCAGCAGTTGACCATGGTCGACCATAGTTCCGCTATGGTCAGGGAATTAAAAATGCGTCGTTGCACAACTTGGGAGCCTACTGGATATTCGTGCCAAATTTGGTCGTTATCCGTCGAGCCGTTAGGCCGTGGGAAGACAGACAGACAGACAGACAGACAGACAGACAGACAGACAGACAGACAGATAAACAGAGATTCGTTTTTATAATATACTAGCCTGACCGCTCGCTTCGCTCGCTATCCGAGATTCGCTGTACGCAGTATCGTGGAACCAACAAACGACGGAAAAATCCCATAGCCTACTGGGTATTTGTGCCCAATTTTATCAAAATCCGTCAAGTCATTCAGGAGTTGACCATGGTCGACCATATTTCCGCTATGGTCAGGGAATTAAAAATGCGCCTACGTTCAACTTGGGAGGCTACCGGATATTGATGCCAAATTTGGTCGATATCCGTTGAGCAACTCGGGATTCGACCATGGTCGACCATAGTTCCGCTATGGTTAGGGAATTAAAAATGCGACGTTGCACAACTTGGGAGCCTACTGGATATTCGTGCCAAATTTGGTTGATATCCGTTGAGCGATTCGGGATTCGACCATGGAGGGGTCCATGGATGCGCTATGGTCGACCGCGGGGGTAGTCCGAAGGGTCGATCGTAGATAGAATTTCACGTAGATTACGAATACGCGATAAAAAATAGGGGTTACCATTTCAATTAACGAAGTTGACCATGGTCGACCATAGTTCCGCTATGGTCAGGGAATTAAAAATGCGACGTTGCACAACTTGGGAGCCTACCGGATATTCGTGCCAAATTTGGTCGATATCCATTGAGCAATTCGGGATTCGACCATGGAGGGGCCCATGGATGCGCTATGGTCGACCGCGGGGGTAGTCCGAAGGGTCGATCGTAGATAGAATTTCCCGTAGATTACGAATACGCGATAAAAAATAGGGGTTACCATTTCAATTAACGAAGTTGACCATTGTCGACCATAGTTCCGCTATGGTGAGGTAATTAAAAATGCGACGTTGCACAACTTGGGAGCCTACTGGATATTCGTGCCAAATTTGGTCGATATCCGTCAAGCCATTCAGGAGTTGACCATGGTCGACCATAGTTCCGCTATGGTCAGGGAATTAAAAATGCGACGTTGCACAACTTGGGAGCCTACTGGATATTCGTGCCAAATTTGGTCGATATCCGTCGAGCCGTTAGGCTGTGGGAAGACGGACAGACAGACAGACTCACTGACTCACTCACTCACTCACAGAGATTCGTTTTTATAATATATAGAGATAGAGATAGAGATTTTCTTCTAAAAAAGTGTCCTAATGTGTTTTCAAACAAATTGGCGCATTCTATGGCAGCGTAGTTAACTTCAGAGTTTGCAAATCAAAACATTGAAACCACAGTAATCTATTGTTGATCTCAATGAATTCAGTATCGTTTTTACTGAATTTGGCAGGAAAGAAAACGAGAACGAAACAAGAAAAAGATAATAATTAACAAAAATATGAAGAAATAAACAAGGTGAAATTTGACGGATACACCAAGGTAAATTTATTGACATAATTGTATATAAAGTAACATTGGTAGGACCAAGTGTACGATTATATCCGACTAATTTTGACATTTTTGATCGAATCTTTTTAGATTTTGTATAGTTCTTTTTTGTTTTCAGTTTTTTTAACACTGTCTACCGTTTGTGTTATTAGAAATTAAAGTAATTAGTGGCGAGGACATTGGAATTTAAATTTGACGGATGTTTTATGGTAAATATTTACACAGTTGTATATATACGAAGCAAAATTGAGAAGACCATGTGGCCAAATCAGTTTTTAATTTAAAATTCAAATTGCAATAATTTTTTGTTTATAGAATTTCTCGTAAATATTTATCAGTTTTATTTGAGGGGTTCCCCACAAGAACCGTATAAGTCCAAAATTGGCAAACGCCAGAAACAAGCATTTTGTAAAACGCTCTTCTCAGAGGGAAATGCTCCCCGGGCTCCAAAATGTGACTTGTTTTGTTCTTGCTGGAATTTTTTTGATTTTTTCATTGTTACACATTCATCGCGACATCGGATTGGAAATCGATGCGATAATCAACAGATTTGCGAAACAAAATAGAAAATTAGATTTTGTGAAACAAATCACAAGTGTTGCTACAAACCAAATACAGAAAAAAATCAGTATTCTATAAAAAGTTTAATCGTAATTATTGTTATATTTTGTCTCCAACGTTTTAGGTTAACAATATGGTAAGTTGACTTCGGTCGTTTGGTTTGTTTCTGGTTTTTGATTTCCCAAATCTGGGTTCGTTTTCGTTTGGTTTTTTTTGTTTTCGGGTTTGTGAACAATTCGTTCAGCTCTGCTTTTTGAAATGCAGGCTGATTTGGGGGGGGTCATGACCCCTGTGACCCCCCCCCCCCCCCCTTGGATCCGCGCCTGTGGAGGAAAAACCTCTTCAACGTCAGCAATTATTATTAATTCAAACTATTCTAACCCGTACAACCCACGATTCATCCTCCTGTTGTAGATATAATCTCTGAATCCATTTGCGTCATAATTCTCACCATTAGGTTACGTGCCTAATTATTATCTCTCTAATCAGCTCACAATAATGTTCATACGGCCAGGGTATTTAAGAGTAAAGCTTCACGCTGTAATGCCATGGTGGCGAAGCGCAAGGTTACGGATGGCGGAACACATCAACTACTTACCTCCAAAGCCGTATAGTGGCCATTTAGCCTTCAGCGTAAAGGATTGGGAAGTGCAACTACTAATTGATATTAATGCAGCACACATTATTGAAGGTGGAACATGCTAGAAATCCATTATCGCATTAGTAGATCTGGAAAACTTGTTGTTGATCGGCTTTCGACGTTAGTAATTGCAGATTGGTGCCGGTAATCTGGTTTCCTAAAGCGAAATGCTGCGGGATTACTCTGGAACATGTGTGACGTACCTCGCTGAATCATTATCGAGAATTTAACATCGAATAATCCCCATCAAATAACCACCGCATTTAACTAGAACTGGAAGCAATCAGTGTTGCGTGGCCGCAGTCAACCTAAGTAATAATCCTAATGGGCTGTGCTCCTATAGGTTAGTATTAATTAATTTATTTTTTTTAAATTAAATTAGGTTCAATTGTGAAAATGTTTAGAGAGTGCTCTCCTACGATGAATAATTTCTTTCTACGATTTCTCAAAAATTCCGACACTTCCTACGTCACATAGCCGGGGAGGTCCCGCCCAGGCGAGAGGGCTGCAATGACGTGGGAAGTGCTGGAATATTTTAAAACACTGCAAAGTCCTTGTCACAAGGGTTTATTATTCTATTGGACATACCTACAGAAATGCTGGAAATGCATTTATTGTTTCTTTCATGTGCAATAATTGAAATGGCTATTTTTGATGGTTTCCACCAATTTTGGCCCCCAAAAACCCAATATAAGCTCCTATTTTTGACAAATTATCTTTGATCATTGGTTATGCCATTTAATTGTCTTGATTCACCTGTTGATATTACATCTAGTGTTATTATACAAGTTTATGGTGATTTCAGACAATTTCCCAGGTTTACGGCTCATACAAAATGAATTTTGGGACCTGAACCTCCGTTACAACCTCATTCTCCACTCTTTGGCCGAAATGAACTTCATGTTCGGTCTTCTCGCCGTAAAAACATGGAAAACAATCCTACCTCGCAAGCTCATGTTCACTAAAACCTCAAATAAACCACGAAAACCCCTACTTTTGCGCCCATCTTTCTCCCATAACACCCCTGGGTGTATTCCGATCGAGCTGCCGTGTTTCGGAGCACAACAAGGATCCAGATGTGTTCCCAAATGGGGAACCACCCTGTGTGCGGAAGAACGACGATTCCAGACCAAATTTTAACATAAATTTAAGGTTGAAACTTCGTTAGAACCTCAATTTTCCACTCCTCGGTCAAAATCGACTTCATATTCAGTCTCCTCGCCCTAACAAACAAGGGAAACGAAACCTCACGGACTCATATTCCCAAAACACTAAAAAAAAATGTTTACCCCCATTTTCCTACACCCATAACACCCCTGGGTATCTTCCGATCTGGCTGCAAAGTTACGGGAAACAACTAGGGCCCAAATGGAGCCTGCCTGCGAAAGAACGAATTTTTTAGACCGAAATTGAAGCCGGGATGAGTGATACGGGGGACGGACATTGCATTTTTGGAATCCACGCACCTTGAAACGTAAAAGAATCTCAGAAGCTCGTGTTACCAACATGTTGCTAAAACGCAAAAAGTACCTATTTTTACACACATTTTCAATCATAACACCCCTGGGTATATTCCGATCGGGCTGAAAAGTTTCGGGACACAACTAGGGCCCAAATGGAGCATGTGTGCGAAAGAACGAATTTTTTAGACCGAAAATGAAGCCTGTATACGTGATACGGCGGACGGCGTACGGCGTACGGTGGACGGCGGAAGGCGGACGGACATTGCATTTTGGTTTATTATTCTGTGAATATGTATTCGCTCAGCAAAAAAATTTTATAACACCCCCTCAAAATTTTGAGGTAGGTACCGTTTTCCATGTTTTCGGGGACGAGAAGACTGAATATGAAGTCGATTTTGATCAAGGATTGGAAAATTGAGGTTGTACCAGATGTTCAGCTCCCAAAATTCATTTTTTATGAGTCAAAAACCTGGGAAATCGTCTGAAATCACCATCAGTTTGTAGAATAACACTAGGAAAAGTGTCAACACGTGGATCAAGGCGATTAAATTGCGCTACCAATGATCAAAGATAATTTGAAAAAAAAAGGAGCGTGACTAATTCAAGTTTTGGGGGCCAAAATTGGTGGAAACCACCAGAAATAGCCATTTCAATTATTTTACATGAAAGAAACAATAAATGAACAGCCAGCATTTCTGTAGGTGTGTCCAGTAGAATAATAAACCCACGTGACAAGGACTTTGCACGTTTTGGTTTATTATTCTGTGAATAATACACCTATGTAATCGCTCAGCAAAAAATTTTTATAACACCCCCTCAAACTTTTTTCTTTTCCGTTTCAAGGTGTGTAGATTCAAAAAATGCAATGTCCGTCCGTCGTCCGCCGTATCACGTGTACAGGCTTCATTTTCGATCGAAAAAAGTCGTTCTTTCGCACACATGCTCTATTTGGGCCCTAGTTGTGTCCCGAAACTTTTCAGCCCGATCGGAATATACCCAGGGGTGTTGTGAGTGAAAATGTGTGTAAAAATAGGTACTGTCGTGAGTCCCTCCCGGGAACACTCCTATCATATTAAGTTCTCACCAATATCCAAACGCCAAACTAAAGCTCCGTAAATAAAGATATGAGTGGGGACAGGCGACAGAACCCAGGGTTACTCAACCTGGGGCCCCACTACCAGCTCCCAGCAAGGAGCTGGAGGGAGAGGCCCCCAAGTACTATAAAACCCCGGATCCTGGCGCTCAAGCTTCATTCGACACTTCCTCTAACCAGCTCTCTCTTCTCTCTCTTACCTTACCTCCCAGATGATCGGTTGAATACAGCCGCCTGGGAATTTCACCTCCTCTCTCCTCTCTCCTCCTCCTTGTCTAGATGATCGGTTGAATACAGCCGCCTAGACAAGGGACCTCTCCTTTCCTCTCCTTCACCTAGATGAACGGTTGACTACAGCCGCCTAGGTGAAATTCCCTCATCCACCTCTCTCTCCTCCAAAGTCGTAGATGTTCGGTTGACTACAGCCGCCTGCGACTTTTCCTCACCTTCCTTCCACACCACCTCTCTCTCCTCCCAAAGTCGTAGATGTTCGGTTGACTACAGCCGCCTGCGACTTTTCCTCCTTTTCTCCTTTACCTAAATTCACTCACTCACCTTCCTTCCACGCCACCGTGATGAGAATTTTAAATTCATCACAGTGGTGAACCCGACGTTCACTCAACCTTCTTCCTTCCCACCTTCCCACCTCATGTGTCTCCCCAGTCAAATAGTTCGGTGTCCCAAATTTTAAATTCAAAATTTCAACCAGTCAGTATAAATTCGCAATTCTTGGCCCAACCCTCACCGCTCAACTCTCAACTCAACGCACCACCGCTCCCGCCGATTGCGAATTTCAAAATTCAAAACCACGTCAAATTTTTGAATTTTAATTACAGAAATGGACCCGAACTCACCGACGCCGCCGCTCCTGCGACCAGCCACACTGCAGCCGCCCGCCGCTGCGACATCCGACGCATTGGCCGACAACCCTTTCTCCACGCTCTCCCCACCGACCTCTGCGTCATCGGACACCGCCGCCGCCGCCGCTACGGCCGCAGCCGCCGCCAACGTCATGACGGCGTCCGCTGCGTTCCCTCTGTCGCTGCCCCCCTTCTACACGCACGACCCGGCGCTTTGGTTTTTCCAAGTAGACGCAGCGTTTTCGGCCGCCAACATCCGCAGCCAGAAAACTCGATATTCCCGGATCATTTCGTTACTGCCCTACGAGATCCTGCTGCAGACCTCTGATATCTCCCCCGACGCCGCCGCTGCGTACGACGACCTCCGCAGCCGCCTCATCAACACCTACCAGCCGTCGAAAATCGCCCGAGTCGCCGCCCTCTCCCAACCTCAACACCTCGGCGACCAGAAGCCCTCCCACCTCTACCGGCGGCTGCGACACCAGCTGCAGGGGATTATGACAGCCGACATCGCACGCACGTTCTGGTTACGTGCCCTTCCCCACCCCATCCAGATGGCCCTGGCCAGCCATCTCGACGGTCCCGACGAGCCCCTCCTGCGCCTCGCGGACACCGTGCACGACTTGGCCGCTGCGGCCGCCGTCAGTGAGGTGCGTACGCCGCGCCACCCCCCGCCTTTCCGGGACCGCACAAAATCCCGGGACCGCGGCCGAGCACCCTCCCTCGACGGCCGTCGACCACTTTCGGCGGATCGCCGACGCGACTCGTCCGCCGACCGCCGCCGCCAGCGCTCACCCGAGCGCCGCAACGCATCCCCTCCCCGCCAGCGCAGAAGTCGATCCCCAGCAGCTGCGCGCGCATCAAACTCCGCCCGCCCCACCAACTCCGCCTACCTACCTGCGGACCACCCCAACCGTTGTTTCTATCACGTAAACTTCGGTGGGGAGGCCCGCAAGTGCCAACCCCCCTGCTCCTTCGCCCCTAAGCAGGGAAACGCAGACGCCCGCCGGTAAATCCGGCGGGCCCCCCTCCTCGCCAACACGGGGGGGACCATGCACATACCCCCCCCGCCCGCATTCACACAGCCACCACCGCCAAGCCACGCTACCCCTCCTACGCCGCCGCCACGGCTGCCAACCTCCCGGCCGCGCCTGCAGCGCCGCCAAACCCCTCACCCCACCACAAACGGAACAACCCCTCCCCGCCCGCCACCAGGGCAACCAACCTTCCGGCCGCCACTCACGCCGCCGCTACCGTTCCCCCACCCCGGAACGGCCCCTCCACGCCCGCCACCAGGGCAACCAACCTTCCGGCCGCCACTCACGCCGCCGCTACCGTTCCCCCACCACGGAACGGCCCCTCCACGCCCGCCAACAGGGCAGACAACCTCCCGGCCGCCACTCACGCCGCCGCGTCCGTTTCCCCACCACGGAACGGAACCTCCCCGCCCGCCTCCAGGGCACAACCCCCTCCGGCCACCACTCAGCCCGCCACTACCGTTCCCCCTCCCCGGAACAAGGCGAAGCCTCCTCCTACCAAACTGTCCAGCCCCCCTGCAGACTCCACCGTTCCCCCCCTCCGGAACGACAAGAAACCGCCTCGCGTCTCCTTCGCGGCGGACCAGCCAACGCCGACACATGCACCTACCTCCGCAATTATACCCAACGCCCTCCCGACCCACCAGCGACTTTTCCTGCGCTGCAGGAAAACCAATGTACCTTTCTTGGTGGACACGGGGGCGGCGCTATCAATATTTCCCAACAACATCCTCCGTCGTCAGGCGCGCTGCTACCGGCAGCTTCTCTACGCCGCCAACGGTACCACCATCCCCTCGTACGGGACGTACCGCTCCTCTGTTTATATGAGCGGGCTCGCGTACGAGTGGGAGTTTACCGTGGCGGACGTGGAGAAGGCGATCCTGGGGGCCGATTTTCTCGCATATTTCGGTCTCCAGGTCGACGTCCGGAACGCGCGCCTGATCGACCCCGCCACAAAAACACCCATACCCGGATTCATCCATGCCATCAACCACCCCCCTACGCAATTTGAACGCCTCCTCCTCAACTACCGCCCCCAGCGCCGCCCCTCTGCCCACATCTCCACCATTCAACACCACATTGAGACTTCCGGCCCCCCCATCACAGCGAAAGCCCGACGACTCCACCCCCTGCAACTATCTAAAGCCCGACAACATTTTAATAAACTCATAGCCGACGGCATCGTCCGCCCCTCAAAATCCCCTTGGGCTTCTCCACTCCACATCGTGCAGAAGCCCAATGGGGATATCCGCCCCTGCGGGGACTACCGGCGACTCAATTCAAAAACCACGCCGGACCTTTATAATGTTCCCCACCTACGGGACTTCTCGTCGCACCTCCATGGCGCTAATATCTTCTCTACCCTCGACATTTCACGGGCATTCCACCACATCAACATTCACCCCCCCGATGTCCAGAAAACCGCCATCATTACCCCGTTCGGACTTTTCGAGTATGTTAAGATGGGCTTCGGGTTGAGGAACGCTGCACAGACTTGGCAGCGCTATATGGACAGCATCCTGCGAGGCCTACCGTTCGTCTTTTGCTTCCTCGACGACGTCCTGGTGGCCTCCAGGACGCCGGAAGAACACCTCCGCCATCTTCAACAGATCCTGGACATCTTCTCCTCCGAAGGCCTCCTGGTAAACACAGACAAGTGCGTTCTCGGCCAACCCTCCGTCCGCTGCCTCGGCCACCACGTTTCATCCGAGGGCATCAAACCCCTCGCAGACAAAGTCCACGCCATTAGTGACTTCCCGCAACCCCGCACCGTGACGGAACTCCGCCGCTTCCTGGGTATGTTAAACTTTTACCGCAGACACATCAAACACGCAGCACAACATCAACAACCACTCATACACGCCATTCCCCAACCCTCCAAAAAAAATGACAACCGCCCCATTACCTGGACCCCCCAACTCATCTCCTCCTTCAAAATTTGCAAACAGGACCTAGTAGACGCCGCTCTATTGGCCCATCCCGATCCTCACGCCCCCTTATCCATCACCACCGATGCATCCGACTGGGCCATCGGGGCAGTGCTCCATCAGCACACCGGCGCCACCCCCCAACCCCTAGGCTTCTTTTCCAAAACGCTATCCCCCACCCAAAAAAATTACTCCACGTTCGACAGAGAACTCCTCGCCATCCACGAAGCCATAAAGCACTTTCGTGACTTCGTGGAGGGCAGGCAGTTCTCTGTCATCACTGACCACAAGCCCCTGACCCACGCCCTCCTACAGAACCGCAAATCCGCCTCCCCGCGTCGCCTCCGGCAACTCGAGTTTATCGGGCAATTTACGTCCGATATCCGCTACTTGCCGGGGGCCGACAACTGCGTGGCGGACGCGCTATCCCGACCCACCCCTACCCCCGCGCCGGTGGCGGAGTTACTGCCCTTCCCTTCACCACAAATCCTAAAATCAAAGCAAACTCCACATTCCGACCCCGCCCTCTCCAATCTCATTTCCGCCTCCAAATTGGAACAGCTGCCGCCCCTCGACCTCTGGTGCGACGTAACGGCCGATACACCGCGCCCTTACGTCCCACCGGAGCTGAGGCGGCAGTTGTTCCTCCACTATCACTCCCTTCACCATCCTGGCATTCGGGCTAGCCGGGACCTTATCAAGACGCGGTACTTCTGGCCCCACATGAACACAGATATTCGTAACTGGGTTCTGGGGTGCCAGAAGTGCCAGCGGTTTAAGGTCTCGGCCCACCCCCATGTCCCACCTCAAACCATTCCCGACTCCCTGCCGTGGGAACACGTTCATCTGGATTTAGTGGGCCCCCTTCCCCCATCCGAGGGGAAAAAATACTGCCTCACGATGATCGACCGTGCCACCAACTGGGTGGAATGCATCCCACTCTCAAATATCACCGCGGACACCGTCGCAACGGCTTTCCTTTCTCAATGGGTTAGCCGTTACGGTTGTCCGCGGACAGTCACGGTCGATCAAGGGAGGCAGTTTGAGTCCGCCCACTTTTCCGATTTACTACGTTCCCTCGGCATCCACAAAATTCACACTACCCCATACCATCCCCAATCCAACGGGAAAATAGAGCGGTGGCACTCGGTCCTGAAACAGGCCATTTCTACATCGGCAAATTCCCCTTCCTGGACAAAATCTCTCCCCTACATTTTACTCAGCCTTCGAACATCCGCCCGTCCTTCAGACCAAACTAGCCCCGCACAAAACGCCTTTAAAGACCCACTACGCTTACCGGCCGATATTTTCACTCCACACCACACACCGTCAATTAACAGGGAACCACTACACTCAACAACACCGACTAACGACACCACTTATCCCAAACGATTTTTCACCACAACACACATGTACCTGAAAGAGCCCGGCATCCATAAAACTTTCCAACCACTTTACGCCGGGCCCTTTCAAGTCATCCGCACAACACATACAACCGCAACCCTGTTAATTGACGGCAAACCACATACAGTCCCGTTAGCCAGGTGCAAACCCGCACCTGTGCTAACCCCAACACCTAACACTATCAGTCTCCCACCGTCCGTTCACGATGCACCATCACCTCTTCCCGCAACACCCGTCACCTCCGTCGTTTCCGGACTTCGACTCGGATCCGGAAATGGCGGCGATTCTCCGGGACGTTTTTGTCCCGGACCCGCTTTCCCCCCTACCCCCTTCGCCCGGGCCTACCACACCGCTTTATTTTTCTCCGCCACGGATCTCCGGGTTACCTCCCCGGCCCCG
This sequence comes from Leptopterna dolabrata, assembly GCA_954871275.1. Classification (NCBI taxonomy): domain Eukaryota; kingdom Metazoa; phylum Arthropoda; class Insecta; order Hemiptera; family Miridae; genus Leptopterna; species Leptopterna dolabrata. The sequence continues at coordinate 80,267,252 of OX940974.1, forward strand.
ACGATGGAAGTACCCCCAGTGGCGAATTCTACGCGAAATTCGCGTAGCACAAGCCACGGGGGTACACCCTCCCTACACCCCAACCGACCCCCTGATGGATTCCATCCTTCACGAGTTCCGCCTTGCGGAACTCATGCCTCCCCCGCCTCCCGTTCAAATTTCAGCCCCCCCCGTTCAAATTTCAATACCACCCATTCAAATTCAAAACCCCCCCATACCACCCAAAAACCCACCACCCCCCGCTCAACCTCCAATTTCAAAGCCCCCCGTTTTAATTCCCCCCCAATTTTCCATTTTCGATCCCCCTCCCTCCCCTCCATCGTCGGGGATATCCCCAATAGTTCCCGCCGGGACGAAACGGCCCGGGCGGCGGAACGGACGGAGGGAGCGTCCCCAAACCCCCCTCGTCCCGGCGGCCAAGTCCCCCGCCCCGCTATGAGCAATCACGGCGGGGCCTTGAGATTCCGGGACAGTGCTGGTGTCTCATCAACCCACTCGCACTGTACCGGAACTCGAGGCCCCCCCGTGGCCGCCTCGACACGTCGGCCGCCGGCGACTGCCCCCAACACACTACACTCACACACACACACACACAACCACTCGCCACACACTAACCACACCCAGGAACCGGCGGATTCTCGCAACCGCCTCCCACGAAGTGACCAAATGTTTGTACATACCTCTGTATCTTCTGTGTATACTACTTCATCTTTTGTACATACCTCTGTATCTTCTGTATATACTACTTCATCTTTTGTACATACTCATCCATCATCTGTAAATACTCATCCGCCAACTGTAAATACTCATTCATCCTCTGTACATACTCCATCCTCATCACTGTAAATATTGTTCATCCTCCTCATCTCGCCCTTGCCGATCACTTCCCTAAATGCCACATGTTTAGGGATCCTGACCACTGCCCCCATCATACTGTACATACTCTCGCCATCTCATCCTACTTATTCTACCTTATATTCTACCTTATATTGCCTACCTTATGTTCTACCTACTTATCATCTACCTTATATTCTACCTTATGTTACCTACCTTATGTTCTACCTACTTATCATCTACCTACTTATAATCTACCATGTTACTACTAGTTTTTAAGGACCGCCTTCAGCTCAACCTCTGTTTGCATCGGCCCTCAGCCCCTGTCACTTTGCGCCTTCAGCTCCTCCTCTTGTTTGCCGTAGCCCTCAGCTCCTGTCATTTTGCGCCTTCAGCGACCACCTCTTGTTTGCCGTAGCCCTCAGCTCCTGTCATCTTGCGCCTTCAGCACCAATATTGGTTCAAACTGGGGGGACCTCTGTCGTGAGTCCCTCCCGGGAACACTCCTATCATATTAAGTTCTCACCAATATCCAAACGCCAAACTAAAGCTCCGTAAATAAAGATATGAGTGGGGACAGGCGACAGAACCCAGGGTTACTCAACCTGGGGCCCCACTACCAGCTCCCAGCAAGGAGCTGGAGGGAGAGGCCCCCAAGTACTATAAAACCCCGGATCCTGGCGCTCAAGCTTCATTCGACACTTCCTCTAACCAGCTCTCTCTTCTCTCTCTTACCTTACCTCCCAGATGATCGGTTGAATACAGCCGCCTGGGAATTTCACCTCCTCTCTCCTCTCTCCTCCTCCTTGTCTAGATGATCGGTTGAATACAGCCGCCTAGACAAGGGACCTCTCCTTTCCTCTCCTTCACCTAGATGAACGGTTGACTACAGCCGCCTAGGTGAAATTCCCTCATCCACCTCTCTCTCCTCCAAAGTCGTAGATGTTCGGTTGACTACAGCCGCCTGCGACTTTTCCTCACCTTCCTTCCACACCACCTCTCTCTCCTCCCAAAGTCGTAGATGTTCGGTTGACTACAGCCGCCTGCGACTTTTCCTCCTTTTCTCCTTTACCTAAATTCACTCACTCACCTTCCTTCCACGCCACCGTGATGAGAATTTTAAATTCATCACAGGTACTTTTTGCGTTTTAGCAACATGTTGGTAACATGAGCTTTTGAGGTATCGTTTTCCATGTTTTTGGGGACGAGAAGATCGAATATGAGGTCGATTTTGGCCAAGGAGTGGAAAATTGAGGTTGTACCAGATGTTCAGCTCCCAAAATTGATTTTGTATGAGTCAAAATCCTGCGAAATCGTCTGAAATCACCATCAGTTTGTAGAATAACACTAGGAAAAGTGTCAACACGTGGATCAAGACGATTAAATGGCACTAGCAATGATCAAAGTTAATTTGAAAAAAAAAAAAAAGATCGTACCTACCTAATTTGTGTTTTGGGGGCCAAAATTGGTGGAAACCATCAAAAAATTGCTATTTCAATTATTTCACATGAAACAAACAATAAATGTACAGCCAACATTTCTGTTGAATAATAAACCCCATGTGACAAGGGCTTTGCAGCGTTTTTTTCTTTCTTTTTACAGATTATCTACGATTATTGATAGTGCCATTTCACTGTATTGACTCATCTGCTAATACTACTTGTAGTGTAGTATAGAAATGTATGGTGATATCAGACAATATCCTATCCCAGGTTTTTTCTCGTAAAAAATCAATTTTTGGAGCTTAACCTTCGTTACAACCTAAATTCTTCACTGTTTTGTCAAAATCAACTTCATATTCGGTCTTCCCGTCCTAAAAAACATGGAAAACAATACCTCACAAGCTCGTGTTCACTGAAACCTCAAGAAAACCTTGGAAACCCCTATTTTTACACACATTTTTCTCCCATAACACCCCTGGGTGAATTCCGATCAGGCTGCCGAGCTTTGGAGCACAACTAGAACCAAAATGTGTTCCCAAGTTGGGACCCAAACTTTGTGCGGAAGAACAACGATTTTATACCAAAATTCAACATAAATTTAAGGCTGAAACATCGTTAGAACCTCGATTTGCCAACTTTTTGGTCAAAATCAACTTCATATTCAATCTTCTCGCCCTAACACCATGGAAATCGATACCTCAAAAGCTCATGTTACTAAAACACAAATAATAGGTATCTATTTTTATACCCAGTTTTCACTAATAACACCCCTGGGTATATTCCGATCTGGCTGCAAAGTTACCGGACACAACTAGGGCCCAAATGGAGCCCGCTTGCGAAAGATCGAATTTTTTAGACCGATATTCGAGTAGATATAAATATAATATGCATGATACGGCGGACGGCGTACGACGGACGGCGGACGGACATTGAATTTTGGTTTATTATTCTGTGAATAATACACCTATGTATTCGCTCAGCAAAAAATTTTTATAACACCCCCTCAAACTTTTTTCTTTTCCGTTTCAAGGTGCGTAGATTCCAAAAATGCAATGTCCGTCCGCCGTCCACCGTACGCCGTAAGCCGTCCGCCGTCCGCCGTATCACGTATACAGGCTTCATTTTCGGTCTAAAAAATTCGTTCTTTCGCACACATGCTCCATTTGGGCCCTAGTTGTGTCCCGAAACTTTTCAGCCCGATCGGAATATACCCAGGGGTGTTATGATTGAAAATGTGTGTAAAAATAGGTACTTTTTGCGTTTTAGCAACATGTTGGTAACATGAGCTTCCTTGATATCGTTTCCCATGTTTTTGGGGACGAGAAGACCGAATATGAAGTCGATTTTGGCCAAAGAGTGGAAAATTGAGTTCTACCAAATGTTCAGCTCCCAAAATTGTTTTTTTATGAGTCAAAAACCTGGAAAATTGTCTGAAATCACCGTGAATGTGTATAATAACATTAGAAAAAATGTAAACAGGTGAATCAAGACCAATGGCACTACCAATGATCAAATATGATGTGGAAAAAAAGAAAAAAAAGCGTACCTATTTCATGTTTTGGGGACCAAAATTGGTGGAAATCATCAAAAATAGCTATTTAAATTATTGCGCATGAAAGAAACAATAAATGAACATCCAACGAGAATCTGTAGAACTCCAATAGAATAATAAACCCATGTGACAAGGACTTTGCAGCGTTTTTGGAATCTACTCACCTTGAAACGTAAAAGAACAAATTTTGAGGGGGTGTTATAACAACTTTTTGCTGAGAGAATACATAGGTATATTATTCACAAAATAATAAACCAATATCATAGAAAGAAGTATTCACCGTGGGAGAGTGCGAGTGGTCTCAAAATTCTTAGAATTACGCCTACTTTCATTTGTAAATAATATACATTAAACCGCTTTCGTCACTCATGAGCATACCCCATGCGATTTCGGGAATTCCATATGTCAGACATTGCTCCGAAATTATTTGATTCTGTGTTCAGAATAACCACTACTGTCATTGAAACCTACAGAATTGACGACGGTGGGGCTTACAGTGGGTTCAAAACTACCTATGTTTTATTACTCACTGGCTTCAGCTTGATTGCATGTCAGTACCAGTTTTCAGCTAAACATTTTTGGTTCCGTGTCTGTCTGTGGTAATCCCTTGTAACGCCCATAACTACCCGAAATAATGAAAAGGGGTGAATGTTGGAGGGCAGGTGCGGGTTGGGTGACAGATGGTCCCACTCCAAAATCATTGAAAAAGTACGGTAACTTTCGTCATGCGCGAACATAAAATGTTGACAGTTTCCTTATAACGCTTCTAACTACGCGATAAATAGTCGTAGAGAGCTGAAATTTTGAGAGTACACGTGGGTTGGATCGGGGATGATCCCATTTCAAACTTATTTATTTATTTATTTGGTAAAGCACGGGCGAGCCCAATAAATAAATATTACAATACTAATGAATGATAAAGATGTGACGAGGAAAGAAAAGGGAAGAGAAATCAAGTGGGGATGAACCCAAAGGAAAAAAAATAATGAAAATCTTTCAAGCAAAACTTCGCTAAATTGTTTATTCAAATGAATCGAAATTAAATAAATGAAATTTTATTGTTGTAAAATAGGAACGAAATTTGATCTCAGGGGGGTCACAGATACAATCTAGGTACGTAAAGGCAACGTAAGTCAAAATCCCTACTCACAGTTCCTACGGCCGTGGATAAAGAACTTATCCTAAGTACTTATCGGGGTAGACAAATTTTGATTTCAGGCGGGAGGAGCCAACTGGAAGGAAGGAAGATCGAAGATGGGATTTTGAGATGGCTTCGACAGCGTGGAATTTCAGCCAGTACCTAAACGGTGGTTTCCAGCCGGTACCTAAAACTGTTGACCAGAGAATTATTGTCAGTTGAGAGTCATTCAATAATTGATATGGCCAGTTCAGGGATGAGAAGGTTAGGCATACCGATACGACACGTGGGTTGGCTTTGCTTCCAACGATGTCTTCTTGGGCAAAACTCTTGTCCGGCGACGTGATGGTCGTGTCCTGGTAAAAATGAAACGACATTTGGATGGTTATTTCGTCGGAATAATTGCGAAACGATGTCATAGGCGATCCACAGGTGGTACTTACGGCGTGGTTTGTCTACGGCGGGCTATTATCCGGACGGACAGGCGACGAGATTGGTAAAAATCGATAGAAACGGTAAATCGGTAGAACGACGAGGGTTTGCCTCTAAAAGAATTGCCATCCAGACGGGAATTATAAATTACTAAACAAAAAACGAAAAATTCCTTTGTTCGGTATGAGCAGAGCAGACGATAGTGATAACAAGACGCGAGATGCGGCACGAGATGAATGGTGGTGGTGGAGTGTTGTCCTGGCGAGAAGCAGCGGTCATTGACGCGGGTTTCCTCCCTAGTGGAGGAAGAGTAACACCAACAACCGCGAATTATGAGTGACGGAAGATTTCACGTCACAAAGAGTAGAACATAGTCGGGGTGTGTACAAAGAAGGAGGTTTGCAGAAAGGGGAAGTCTAGCTAATGGACGGTTCATCAGGTAGTTTGTTGCACAAAAGGGGCTTTAAACAACAACGATGACCGGCCATAGGGGTGAGGCACCAGGAAACAGATCTCCTCCAAACTTATGGAAATCGTTCCGTCTGCGCATGTGCAAACGTGAAATAATTGAAACGCCCATAACTTCCTTAAATATCGTTGAAATTAGTTCAGATTTGGAGGGTCGATCAGCAGGAATAACACTTTGATAGTTCCATACGAATTTCATTGGAATCGTCCTGTGACCAACTTGACCATTTCCTTGTAACGCTTCTAACTACGTGAAAAACAGTCGTGCAGCTGAAATTTTGAGGGTACTCGAGGGTTGGCTCGAAAATGGTCCCGTTTCAAAATCATGGAAATCGTTTCGTCTGCGCATACGCAAACGTGAAATACTTGAAACGTTGGAGGGTTGATCAAGAATAATTCTTTGATAGTTCTATGGAATTTCTTTCCTCTGCGCATGCGCGAATATGAAATGTTGCCCGTTTCCTTGTAACGCTTCTAACTACGCGAAAAATAATCGTAGAGAGCTGAAATGTTAAGGGGGCGCGGACCCTGTTTTTTGTCAGTTTCTTCACGTTTTCTCTGGCTGTGGTTAACTTACAGTTCTGGGGAAGGTCTTAATACGCATTATATTAATCCGTGAATAGAGTTAGGGTCATAGCTCTAAATGATTCCTGAAATTTCCGAAAATTCAAATTCAAAAATGTAGTTTAAAAAACTTTTTCTTGAATGTTTGTGTTTTACGACATTTTCGGAGAGATAATAAAGTTGATAATCCAAGAATCAAAATTTTGTTATGTAAAATAAGAAAGAAAACGTGAAGAAAAATTTTACGTATTTTGAAAAAAGGCTCGAGAAAGGGGGCGCCGCCTGTAGGCGCTCTCTGCGGGCAATGTGCCGAGTCTCTCCCCCTTCACACGCAGCCACCCTGCCCTGTCGCTTCGCTCGTCGTGTAGTCTAGTATAGTATCCATGGCATTATCAGTTCCAGAGGCTCTTTGCCTGGGAAGGAGGTAATTTTCAACGTTCTTGGTCGGAGGGGCAAGGGAGGAGGCGGTGTTGCCATATTCACCGAACGAATGGCATCGCTGTAACCCGCACAGTCTGCATCCCAGCTAAGCTTCAGAATATTAGTTCCCTGTTGAGCTGGCCTACCCTTCCATCCTTCCTTCCACATGCTCACCTACCTCAGCCTAATTACCGTCATAGTTTTCACATGATTGGATAAGTAATTTTTACAGTATTTTCCCAATTATGTTGGTTACCTACTTTCCTAATTAAAGCTACAATCCAATCAGCCATAATTTTATTATTCATAGTAGGTAGCTACCTACCTATTTACGGTACGTATTAATTACGTATATCAATTAAATGTTTCATAAACTGGATTAAATTTAGCAAAATCAATTTAAAAAAATTGGGGATGATCGTTTTAAGTGGGTAAACAATTATTTGAGAAATAATCCGCTAGGTAGATCGAAAGTTGACGCCACAATCGCTAGGTGCATACCTGAATTCATTTGAGGAAGTATAGGCATGTACCTACTTAATTTTCTTATTGCTTCCGAGTCTGCGAAGCAGCGGAAGCCTTGTGTTCACTTTCGTGAGCCAAAAAATTTTTGTCTTCAGAAATCAAAATTTCCACTTGCATTTTGCGTTTCAAAGCCTACTGAACAAATTTGGTTCCGTGTCTGTCGGTCTGTGAGTCTGTGAGTCTGTGAATCTGTGAGTCTGTGAGTCTGTCCGCATTTCCTTGTTACAGCCATAACTTCCACGATTTTGAATTGATTCAGCTCAAATTTTGAGGGATGGTGCGGATAAGGCCCCTTGAGGTCCCATACAAATTTCAACATGATTGATCCAGCGGTACGCCCTGCGCATGCGCTAACGTTAAATTCAACAAACACGCATAACTTTCACAATTTTGATTCAATTTCGCTCAAATTTTCAAGGGTTGTTTGGACAAGGCCTAGTGAGTTCCAGTATGAATTTCAGCATGATCGGACCCTCGGTGCGCTCTGCGCATGCGCTGGTGTGAAATAGATTCAATTTCCTTTTTACAGCCGTAGTAACCAAAGATTTCACCCAATTTCAATGTAATTCTCAGGGATTAAGCGGGTAGGGCCCATTGAGGTCCCATATAAATTTCAACATGATAGAGCCAGCGGTTCGCCCTGCGCATGCGCTCTGTCTGTCTGTCTGTCCTTCTATGCACGGCCAAACGGCTCGACGGATATCGACCAAATTTGGCACGAATATCCAGTAGGCTCCCAAGTTGTGCAACGTCGCATTTTCAATTCCCTGACCATAGCGGAACTATGGTCGACCATGGTCAACTCCTGAATGGCTTGATGGATATCGACCAAATTTGGCACGAGTATCCAGTAGGCTCCCAAGTTGTGCAACGTCGCATTTTTAATTCCCTGACCATAGCGGAACTATGGTCGACCATGGTCAACTTCGTTAATTGAAATGGTAACCCCTATTTTTTATCGCGTATTCGTAATCTACGTGAAATTCTATCTACGATCGACCCTTCGGACTACCCCCGCGGTCGACCTTAGCGCATCCATGGGCCCCTCCATGGTCGAATCCCGAATTGCTCAACGGATATCGACCAAATTTGGCACCAATATCCAGTAGGCTCCCAAGTTGTGCAACGCCGCATTTTTAATTCCCTGACCATAGCGGAAATATGGTCGACCATGGTCAACTCCTGAATGGCTTGACGGATTTTGATAAAATTGGGCACAAATACCCGGTAGGGTAAGGGATTTTTCCGTCGTTTGTTGGTTCCACGATACTGCGTACAGCGAATCTCGGATAGCGAGCGAAGCGAGCGGTCAGGCTAGTTATGTATAATGGACGTAATGTATTATGGAAGTCATGTTATGTATAATATGTATATTTCATGTAATGTTATGTAATGTTATGTTATGTAATGTAATGTTATGTAATATGTATATTTAACGTTATGTAATGTTATGTAATGTTATGTTATTTTGCTTCCGAGTCTGTTCTATTTTATAATGGGTCTCTGATTGTGACGAGGAAGCTCCTGTGCCATCACCTTGGCAGTGTATTTTTTAACTATTCTGCTCGAACTTCTTGTTCGTCACATAATATTATCTGAAAGCCTCGAAACTTACCTTGCCGGCTGAGTGGCGCAAGGTCAATCTCTGACCCATCCGGATTGTTGTAGGTACTATTATTTTTCTGTCTGGGGTACTTTTATGTTACGTAATAATTTAATTTTGAGAGGAGTTTTACTGGGCATTTATATATGTATGTAAATTTGACTGTTTATTTTTTATTTATGTAAATCAATGTGTGGCCAATGAATGTATCGACTGGACACATATACCTACCTGTGTGAGACAAATAACTTAGGTACTCCCACACAGTGTGAGATTTGTAATTTCATTTCATTTTTAATAATACTTATGTGTACTTCACTCAAAATTAGACATGACTTTTTTAAAGATTGATTACACACTGTCTAAAGTGTTCTACCTGTCATACTAATACAGAATCAATTCAAAGACAAATTATCCTACATGATTTCAAGTACCTACTTTTAATCATCATACCTTTCACTACCTACTTGAATTGAACGACAATAGGAAGAGGATTAGATAGTAACAAATAACTTTTCAGGTGTTTGTTTTATTCAATGACTGAAATGTAAACAAATAGAAAAGTAAATTGGAAAGCTCATGAATAATATTATACAGTTACACTGCTCACATTAGCTTTTATTTTATTTTATTGGACACTGAGTTAGTCTGGATCTAGGTAGGTATTCGGAAATCCATTTAGGTTCATGTTCATTTAAATCGGAGTTCAAACTCGCTTCTTGCTGTATATACGACTGGAGTTGTCAACTTCGGATATCTCGTCAATTCTGATCGTCTTCCTGAACAAAAATACACAGTAGCAAATTACAACAGGCATTTCTATAATATTAAATGTAAATGTAAATAAAGTGAATGTAATGTAAATAAAGTTTTCCTACATACACTTATTTCATGTATAGGTGCTATCTTCTATAATGTTAATAAATAATGTCAATGACCCCCAAAAATCCTAATTAGACCCCTGTTCTGTGTGAAAAGCAACTGAAATGGTATTTTTCTGCCTTCACTCACCCTTCCATGCCACTTTCAGTGATTTTATATAACAATTTTAGCAGTTTTTACCAATTTTTGACCCCTTAAAAACTCAAATTTGACCCCCTTCAAATTTTATAAAATTGCTTATCCTTTTGTTTGGCGACAAGAACATTTCGGCGAAATTTGGAATTTTTATCACGTAACCAAGGTCAGGTATCGTCTGGAGTGACACATAAATAAATGTATATAAATATAGGTATACATTTTTGTTAAAATCTAAGGATGAAATCAGGATGATCTGAAACGGATTCGTCTATAAAATAATTTCAAAAACTTATGTTCTGAAAATTTTGGACCCATTGCAATACCTTCATTTTCCTTAAAAATTCGCGAACATAGTTGTGTGTATTTCATCAGTTTATCTTCCCTAATGTTATCTGTAACATTTAGTGCTTCGTTAAATTTAATTTAAATTCAGCTTTCTTTGTAATTTCAAACCTTATTACCGAATTTTCAAAGAAAATAAAGCTATTGCTATGGGTAACATTTTCAGAACATGAATTTTTGAAATATTTTTATAGGCAAATCCGGTTCAGAGCATCCTAAGTTCATCCCTAGATTTTAGCAAAAATTTATTACGTAGATTTATGTGCCACTACAGATGATTTCTGTCCTTGGGTAGGCACATGGTAAAAATTCCAGATTTCTCCAAACCGTTTGTATTGCCAAACGAAAGGATGAGTTCGAAGATGAGCAATTTTCAAATTCCAAGGGAGTCAAATTGGAGTTTTTAGGGGCTAAATGTCGGCTAAAATTGCTATAAAAATCATTGGAAGTTGTACGGAAGGTTGAGTGAAGACAGAAAAATACCATTTCAGTTGTTTTTCACACAGAATAGGGGTCAGATTTTGATTTTTTGGAGTAAAAAATTGGTATTAATGGTAAAATCAATATTAATTCACCTGACGTTGTGTGGGGTGGATAATGACGACGGAGGTACTACCTCGATGATAAAACTATTTTTCTCAAAAGCAAGTGGGTCAAATTTGACGTTATTAGGGTCAAACATCGGTAAAAATGGGTAAAATCACGAAAAGTTATAATTTTAAGAAAAGTGGTATGGATTCTCGCTATATCATCTTTTTACACAATATCAGGAATATTTCTTTGAAAATTCGCTCTTATAGCCATGCTACGTGAAAGGATGTTTTTTCTATTTCCGATAACCCCCCCCCCCCCCCCCTTTTCAACACTACGCCACTGCGTATTATAAATCTGTGCTGATCTGGCAAAACGTGGTAGGTAAGTCCAATACAGTTGATTTTACAGGAGAGCGTGTCAAAGTTTTGCAGGTTCAGAGAAGCGCATGAAGAATCTGGGGAATGTGATATTACAGCGAAATATTTGATCTGCTTCTAATAATAAGAAGTATTACCTGATTTTTACTCAAAGAAAGACCATTTGGTGGGAGACATCACTGTCTGCCAGACTCTGGATCGGATGTTGTTTGGACATGAACTGAGAACAGAAAATAACATAAAATCAGTAAATTTGGGTATACTGATTGCAATGAATTAGAAATATCAATGAAAACCTTAGAAATACATTTTAATCTATCGAGTATCTGCTTGGTGTTTTGACTGATAGATGTGAAGAGTTGGGAATTTACAGTATTTCTTAGGTTTTTATTGAGGTTTCCTAATCTACAAAACCAAAAAACCTTGGAAACACATCCATCTATATTAAACATGGAAACATTCTTTTTTTTTTTTTAAACTTATTGCAATTCAATTTTGACGTTCAGAGTAGGGTAGGTAGCTACCTAAAGATTTTTTTATTCATTGCTCATCGCAGATTGTATCTGCTTGATATTTTGACTGATTGAATTGAAAGAAACAGTAAAGGAACAGCCAAAATTTCTGTAGATGTCCAACGGAATCATAACTACGGAGATTTAGCCGCAGGATATTTTACAATAACTTTCCAACGAAGGTTAAAGATTTTCGTGGAATGATGGGTTGAGTTTTACTCCCAAACTACGGAGCGTAGGTACTAATTACGTGACAATCATTAGACTAACAAAAAATCTGTATACTACTACTACTACATCTGAAAACTATTTCAATTTGTTGCTCTACACAGAAAACACTAAGGATTAATTAGGTACCTAATTATGTAAATCTGCGGTATCAACTTACTGTTCTGCGCCTCTTTTTTTCGCCTTTGTTACCGATGTTTCTCCTGGTCCACTTCTTCGGCGGTGGAGGCATACACTTTGATACACTCGACGGATATCACTACGAATGAACAATAGTATATACTGATACTAACGTGAATGAACCGCGTGAGAGAAGAAGGAGAACAAAGGAATGAACTAAAAAAAACAGAGTATAACCTGTCGAGCGGAAAACTTGCAGAGGGAGAGGAGAAGCTCACGTACCTAATCACGAATGTTATAGTGTCCATAAGGCAATGGAATTGATAACTAAAAACGAACTGCGCACTTACAACAACCATCGAAATTCGGCAGGCGCCCCTACCGGTGGGCGCCAAATCTCCAAATCTCGCTGGGAATCTTCCCGCGGAAGCGATGTGGAAGTGATGTTCAGCGCACTCTCGTGGTTGGGGGTGCTACTGGCCTTCCCGTCCCGCGCCCCCTTAAGGGCACACGTGGGTTGGATCGCAGATGGTCCCGTATCAAAATGAACCTACCTAACTATTCTATACGTTCGCGTGATACTCGAATTGGCAGGCGTTTTTTTCTGGGCCGTGGACAATCCGTTCCCCTATATATTGAAAACAGCATCACACCCTCATTTAGGAACGCCTCATTTGGCTTCTAGGAGGCAGCCCTAAAGTGGTTGAGCCCTTCTCGCGTAGAATATTATTAATTCTATTTGGCCGCCGTCGGCAGCGAAAAATATGACGCAACCGTCTCTCGAAAATTTGCAGAATGTTGCGATCTAATGCTATTTGCACTGCAGATGGAAATATCATGACGAAGGTGTTGGAAAAACCCTTTTGTACTCTTGAATGGGGGGGCGGGGGGGGGGTGAAGAACCCGTTTCCTTGTATGCACCCTTTTGACCAACTAACGCGCTCACCAACGTCACAGCCAAGCCCACCCCTCGTCATTTTACGCCCTCGCCTACGCTGAAAGTCCCATCGGAAAACCGCTGATTAACAGGTGGGAGTTCCACACTGTGCCCTTCAGTTGCCGTATCTGATAATTCAACCTGATTCTGTTCACCACACAAATCTGCCGGTTAGCCCTATCAATGATGGGAATGTGACTCAAATCACATTTTTGATGATTTCCTTCAGCAGGACATTAGCGAATTTGATTCCGCACCTCATGGGGTATTCCAGTCATTTTGGTTTATTATTCTGTGAATAATACACCTATTCATTCGCTCAGCAAACAATTTTTATAACAACCCCTCAACATTTTTTCTTTTACGTTTCAAGGTGCGTAGATTCAAAAATGCCCATCCTATTGTCCATTCCAAAAATGTCCGTCCGCCGTCCGCCGGATTTTCGGTCTAAAAAATTCGTTCTTTCGCACACAGGCACCATTATGTGTCCCGAAGCTTTGCAGCCAGATCGGAATATACCCAGGGGTGTTATGAGTGAAAATGGGTATAAAAACGCTGCAAAGTCCTTGTCACATGGGTTTATTATTCTATTGGAGTTCTAGAGATTCTTGTTGGCAGTTAAATTTATTGTTTCTTTCATGTGGAATGATTGAATTAGCTATTCCTGATGATTTCCACCAATTTTGGCCCCCAAAACATGAAATAGGTACCTACACTTTTTTTTCCCCCCCAGATCATATTTGATCATTGGTAGTGCGATTTAATGGTCTTGATTCAGCTGTTTACACTTTTTCTAATGTTAGTATACACATTGATGGTGATTTCAGACAGTTTTACAGGTTTTTGACTAAAAAAAAACAATTTTGGGAGCTGAGCCAATGGTAAAACCTCAATTTCCGCGTCTTTGGTCAAAATCGACTTCATATTCGGTCTTCTCGTCCCCAAAAACATGAAAAACGATACCTCAAAAGCTCATTTTACTAACATGTTGCTAAAACGCAAAAAGTACCTATTTTTACACACATTTTCACTCATAACACCCCTGGGTATATTCCGATCGGGCTGAAAAGTTTCGGGACACAACTAGGGCCCAAATGGAGCATGTGTGCGAAAGAACGAATTTTTTAGACCAAAAATGAAGCCTGTACACGTGATACGGCGGACGGCGGACGGCGTACGGCGGACGGCGTACGGCGGACGGACATTGCATTTTTTGAATCTACGCACCTTGAAACGGAAAAGAAAAATTTTTGAGGGGGTGTTATAAAAATTTTTTGCTGAGCGAATACATAGGTGTATTATTCACAGAATAATATACCAAAATGGGTACCTACTTTTTGTGTTTTAGTAACATGTTAGTAGCATGAGCTTTGAGGTATCGTTTTCCATGTTTCTGGGACGAGAAGACCGAATATGAAGTTGATTTTGACCAAAGAGTGGAAAATTGAAGTTCTAACGAAGTTTCAGCCTTAAATTTACGTCGTTTTGTTCCAAATCGTCGTTCCTCCACACACAGTTTGGGTCCATTTGGGAACACATTTGGGTCCTAGTTGTGCTCCGAAACACAGTAGCCCGATCGGCATACACCCAGGGGTGTTATGGGGGAATAATGGGTGTTCTTACTGCTTCTTTGCCAACGTTGTACCTGAATTCTGTGCCGCAACGTCATTGCTAAGTAATTCATAACGCGGGGCCCAATTTTCTGCCTCATTCTAGAAAAAGTGTCACGTATACCTAACTAATTTGCTTGATATTGGTAGGTGGAACGAGAATTCGACCATTACGGCGACCGAGATGGGAAATTTGAGTGTTGGAAATTCTCCACATCCAAAGCTGTTGATAAGCAGCCCCCATCAGCAGGATGGTAGGAATTGAGTATGAACTAAATGTACCTAACTGCAATCTCAGAGAATAGAAATCCACAAAATCAGACATTGAGGAGCAAATGTACTCGCCAGACAAATTTGAAAATTCATAAAATGTTTATCTTTAAATTTCAATTGAATTTTTTATTCAACAAAAACTTTATACAAGACATATAAAATATAAAATACAAGTTCTAAACTTACAGTGGTTTATGATCCTAAGTTCAATGACCCGTCCGGGCTCGTCTCGTCCACTGCTATTTATGTCTGCGTATGTATGTATCCGCAGTTTCATTGACATAGCACACCCTAAGTGCTAGGAGAATGAGTTACATAGATCAAGAACTTAAAATTACAGGTTATTCCTGAGTTAGTAAATACACTTACTTTATATTTATTTATTTATTTCACAGGCGAGCCTAATTACACTATAACATTCAAGAAATTTAAGAGTGAAAAATATACTAATATAAGCAAATAATTCAACAAAAAAAACTAAAATATTTCATGAATAACTTATGGGGAGGAAGATAACAAAGTCTTTAAGGAAGAGAGGGAGGAATGGAAAAAGTCGAATACAACAATAACAACAACACACTTCTCATATTCAATGATTTTCTATTAAAAAAAATAGGTACAACGGCTGATTTTTATCATCCTATTTTAAACTTGTTTACAATAATAATTTCGTTATTTTCAAGCCCGAAATATTATAATCAGTTTTTTAAATTTTCCTGTTCATGTTGAAGTCTTCGTAAGAATCGGTAACTTTTCAAATAGGGCTGAGCTAGCCTCGGAAATTGTCTAGTGTAGAAATCGTTATGTGGCTGTGGTATCTGAAGGACATAGTTGGCATGTGCTCGCGTCGGTCTAATCACCGCTTGCTTAGTAAATAAATTCAGGTGTTAATGTACATGCCAAACAGTTCTATGAACATGAGCCATTCTGGGAGTGAGAAAATCGGATTGTTTGTGCAGGTAGGTAACTAGTTGAAGTACGTTTATGGGAATTAGTTGCTATTCTCAACGCACAGGGCCGGTTTAAGGGGTAAGCAAAGCACGCGGTCGCGTAGGGCGCCAAGCAAAAGGGGGCGCCTACTTGGACAGGGCGACTATTAGTTGAGCGAAGGGGCGTGGCTAATGGTACCGTAAACAATGCGAGTTGAGCGAAAAAAATGTATCGTAAAAAATACGAGTTGAGCGATTATCTAAGTATAAAAATTATCTTTTTATTCAAATTATCTAGACCCTGTTTAAAGCGGTTAAGACTCAAACGTTGATTAGAAATTTTTTTTTTGAAAATAATGTTTTTGTTTCTTTAAGAATCCTTCTGACGCTCCCTGTTTCAGTAGCAAGTGGTGAAAGAAGTTTTTCCAAGTTGAAACTAATAAAAACTTACCTCAGATCCACCATTTGTCAGGAACGTTTGAGTGGACTGGCAACAATGGCCATTGAGAATGATTTGTTAAACCAAATGGACACTGACTACATTCTCAACGAATTTGCCAAAATGAAAGCAAGGAAAATCTCTTTCCAGTGTTAAGTGTAAACGTTTTAAGTTTGTCTTTATTTTACGAGTAAATGAATTGTTTTCTTTAAAACTGACTGTTGTATTTATTTATTTGTTCACACTTAATTAACTTTGTATTTTTATATATGTAATTAGTTTTTAAATGTTACATTCAATAAATTAGGGCGAGTATGTTTAATACATGCTGATAATTAAGCCTCTATGTTTATTCATATTTCGCACGTTTCGGACATTCTTAAGCATTTATATTTACTCGTATTTTTAAACGTATCCAGAGATAATCCTTACTACCAAATAAATAAAACGGTGGGGGGGGGGGCGCCGGAATGTTGTTCGCTTACACTAGAAAAATGTGTAAACCCGGCCCTGTCAACGCAGTATTCATTTTTATGTTTATAGTTTTAAAGTTAGACGCAAGTACCTCCCCTGACAATGATACCATAAGTTAAAATGCTATAAACATGAGCATAATACACCATTTCAAGATTTTCTTTCTACTTCATAAGCAGGAAAAGTCGTTCTGATGGTATCTTTGAGAGACCGGCAATTTAAGGGCATTGGTTGCGTTCATAAAGCAGACTCAAGAAACTCAATATTTGTATTTTATTATTATTTTTTTAGATCGTCAGCTCGTTGGACTTTGGTTCAAATTAAAGGCGTATAAGTAAAATCCCAGTCAATAAGGTTCCTAATAAGGTAAAACTCGCAAATCAAATTACATCCTGTAATAGTTCAATAAAGGCGTCCTTGCGTTTGGGGCAATGACGGGAAAACGCAGTGACTTTGGGTCAATAAGTCAATGACTTTGGGTCAGCTCACCACTGGAATCGTGTTGCGTTTGGGGCAACGAGAAATCGGGAAAACGCAGTGACTTTGGGTCAAACGCTCTGGTGGGCAAACATTGAAAGACTAATGAGTGCTGCAAAAACATTGTACTTATTAAATGAGGAGCAGTAAAGTATTGTTGTATAAAACATAAAACTGATAGAAGTATTATTGATTGAAAACATTCTTCGTCATAGGTAGGCACTTATCAATAAATTATGAAATATTATAAATAGTTGCAAATTATTAATAATGAAACAATAATATATGTGTTGCCTAACCACAGTTGGTATCATAGTAATCAATAATATCACGAATGCCAGTTTTGTTGTAGCGGTTACTCACCGCCGTCAGGTACATTGAAATGTCTTTGTTGGTAACATACTCAGCCCAAAGTTCATCCAGCAACACAAGCCTGTCTCTAGTGGATTTCTTCAAAACATTTGTAGCTCCTGAAATGTTATCGTACGACTAGAAAACGTTGACTGGATCTCAATATCCATTGCGAAGCACTGTTCAACTGACGGGATAATCTCAACGGTGATAAAACAGTAAACATAGGTAGGTAGCTGATGTTTGACCCAAACACAACGCACCGCTAACTGACATTCTCTCCTTTCCCCAAACGCACTGCTACGCTAGCCAACTTTCGCTTCCGATTGCCCCAAACACATTGACGTCTCAACAAAAAGTTCAACCATTTCGATCACCAAAAGTGGATTCCGAGTTTCGGTCGGTCAAAAATTGATACGAATCGCCAAACCTAGCTAAAAATCACCAAAAACTAAATACTGAACGAATTTTTCATTGCATACTAAATCATTAGCACTGAAATAATCTTTCATCCAAACCTGATGGGTTAATGAAACGTGGCGGCAACCTCTCGAACAACTTCGACTTCTCAGGAAAAAATCCGTACTTTCCTTTCCAATGTAAAATATATCCGTCGGTATGTCTGTAGGGGAAATAATAGGGGGAATCAAGTTTGCGAATTGACATATTGATACGATCCGTAATGGTAGCTCCGGGAACCATTGGATGCTCGAGCCTTGCGTTCAGCCAGCTCCTTGGACGTCTACAAAGATGGGAAATATTTCGTCTTGACGCACCCGATACTCCCGAAACACTCCAATTCAGTAAATCTTGATCCAAGTTGCATATGGGGATGAAATGACCTTATAAGGGAAAGGGTGGGAGAGGCATAAAAGAGAAATATCGTATCGGAAGAGAAAAAAAAGCTCAGATATAAAGAAGTTAAGGGTCAGAACAACAGATATTTCATGGCCGTATGTCAGAGTGAAGGGCGGGGGTGGAAGGATTATAAAACAGCGGGACTGCAGAGGGTTATCCATTTTGGGGAAAGAGACAAGAACTGCCTTTGGCAGCCTCGCAAACCGAACACCTAACTTCTTGACATATTGCTTGTCGGTATCCTCGAAAAAAGGGGAGCGATGTCGGAGTATAATAATAGTCGTGTGTTATGAGGTCGTAAAGCGGTCGGTTGGGAAGGATGAGCGGTTGATGATGACGTCAAAACCGGCAAACTGTCCCGGGGTATTGAGGTGCCTTCAGCGAATTATGTAGAGTCGAATATTTTTCGATTCAACGTGGTATGGAGCATGTGCCTGAAAAATCAGAACTCAAATATAAATCCAAAAGGTTAGGTAAATGTGTAACATTAACAAGACGTGATGTTAGAAACAGATATTTGAGATCCATACATCAGGCTGATCTCTAATATCTCTAAGATCTCTAATATCGAAGTCACGAGCAGTTTGCATGTTTTCGCCATCAGTGCCAAAGTTGTTGGAGAAACTGTTTGTGGATAAACTGACCCCGTTGTTCCAAGGCAGTGTACTTCTATGGAAATACGGTCACATCAGTACGGATAGCATGAGTGGAATTTTGCAGCTTCTCACTTTGTAAGGAGAGCTGTATATACAGGTATATGGATCAAATGGCTTAAGTGGATAAACTGCATACGAAACGTTCCAAAACCGATAAAATCTCTCTTAGCAGAGAGCTCTTCTCTTGCAG
Organism: Leptopterna dolabrata; assembly: GCA_954871275.1. NCBI lineage: Eukaryota > Metazoa > Arthropoda > Insecta > Hemiptera > Miridae > Leptopterna > Leptopterna dolabrata. The sequence continues at coordinate 80,286,557 of OX940974.1, forward strand.
ATTAAAATGCACTGAAATCACATAGTTTAGCAAAATCCTCGTGGTACCTACTCCACGTTCTTGGTCAGAAGGGGAAGAGGCTGGATTTCTTCTTTTTTTTACGCAGGACTATAATTACAGCCTGTTGCAGCTTGAAATCCAGGGCAAAGAGGTGCTCTATGGCAAAGAATTTGAGTCATTTTGTCTTTTCTGTTTTGGAATGTTTTGCATGCAGTATGTATGGCATGCAGAGATCGCAACGTCACTGAATCTGGATACGAAATGTTTTCTCAAATTTATAAGATGGAAGGCATAAATGAGTCTTTTCTTCGAAAATTTAAGACCTTGGATGCAGTTACCTTACCTTCAAGCAGTTCTGAAGTGCTTCAGCTGCTGTCGATATCCCACTACATCTCCATCTCATGAGCACATGCTCATTTACCCACACCGACTGAATTAGAAGCTACAAATTTTGGTTGGATTTAGTGTAACAGGAGATATCAGTAGCTATGGTTCCGGGGTGGACAGTATCCACCTTGGTTAACGATGTAGTAATTCAGCCGAGTGAGGGACAAGAGGAAATAACAGAAAATGGGGATTATAAACCACATAATTCTTCTCCTTTGCCTCTTGTATGAACATAGTACCACTTATTACACATTATATGAATCCCTCATGTACTAATATTTATGTTTCTTTCTTTGTAGAAGATAATATTAGATGAAAAAGATTTTGAAACGCAATATAAGAAGAAGAATTATGAATTACATAGAGGGAATTAAAAGAAAAAGTTTTAGTTTTCTAAATAATTAGAAAAAGAGGAATTAAAACTTTCCCATTGCCTCTTGCATATTGTAGGAATCCCCTCCACTGATCGAAAAAATCATGTGTTTACTTTGGTTGATGTTTTTGTTGTTGACATGTATGAAAAGCTGGTTGTTGTGTTTTTGGTTTCGGAGAGTTGATTTTCCGGAAAATATACAAGTCGTTGACTTTAAAAAATTGTTGGATTTTATATTTGTGGGCCCGTCCGATTCGACGAAAGGAGGAAGTTCAAGAACTGATCTTGAAATCGAGAGAATTTTTGACCACAATGCCTCGAACAACACTACAAAAAGAACGCCAATTCGACGAACCATATCGACTCGCCAGTGCCCAGTTCCTGCTATTTCATCCACGAATCCTTCCCTGCCAACTGCAGAGGATAGAAATCTTGAGGGTCGGGTACAAACGATGGAGAATGCTCTTACTCGACTGCAAGACCAAATTGCGACGTCTGTACAGCATCATCAGGAGCTCATACGAGACACTAGAAGGCCTCAACAGGTGGAGGGGCAAGTACTGCAGAGTGAGCCTAGTACAAATCCAAGTGATCCTTGTGTGCCACCGCCAGCATGCTCTACTCAACCTCGAATGCAAATTGAGCTCAATACAACTTGCCCAACCCAACAAACTTTTTGTGTCGCAACGGAAAGTAAGCCTATATGATGGCACAGTAGCGTGGGAAGAGTATAGAGGACATTTCGAAGCACTTTCTAGCGTGAATGACTGGAATGAAATCAAGAAAGGACAACAGCTAGCGAGCATGTTGGGAGGTGCAGCGCAGACGGTTTTGAATAATCTTCGGCTCACAGAACAACAACAATACTGCTCTCTATCACGGGCTATAGCAGCTAGGTTTGGGCAGGAGCAGCTCGCTCCTAGATGGCAGGCAGCATTAGACATTCGCAAGCAGGGGGACTCAGAGTCACTTATTCAACTAGCGACTGACATAGAGCGAATAACCCGAAGTGCTTACCCAGGTTGGCCAACTTCATACAGAGAGACCATAGCAGTAAGAGCATTTCTTCGGTCCTTGAAGAATCCAGAACTGAGTCGTATGTTGACCCTTGGAGGGCCTTTTCTAACTGTGCAGGATGCATTGACCAAGGGTCAAATGTTGGAAGCTTTGGGTGAGAAGGCCGCTCTCGACGAACAAGGGGAGAGGAGAGATGGAACCAGCATTCATTGCTGGGGCTGCAATCGTTCAGGCCACCGGAAAACACAATGTCCTTATAAGCCTGGGAGGTTACAAGGAAGGGACAATGGGAATTCAAACAGCCATCCGGAAAACTGATTCGAGCCAGGAGTAATGGTCAGGACCTGACTCGAAATAAACCTGGCCGCATAGCAATTATTTGTTCTACCAGACTAGGAAAAGGAGCTTGTTTTGTTGAAGTCAAATTATGGGGGAAAGTTTACTTTCTACTAGTGGACACAGAAGCGTCTGTATCCATTCTGCGCCCAGATATAATCAGAGAAAGACAACAGAATTTGAAGAAACAAGCGGTTTTTCAGCATTTACACACAGCTTCAGGTGGAAATATGCAAGTCTTGGGTGAGTTCACAGTTGAAATAGCAATAGGGGACGAATTTTCACGAAGGCACACTTTTTTTATTGCACCTATTAGAGATAGTAAGGCAATTTTAGGAGCTGACTTCTTACAGAAATTTGGTGCTTGCGTTGATTTCAAAAGGACTATGCTGCGAACTGGTGATAGGGAGGTACCCCTCGTGAAACGGTGGAATTGTGTAGAAAAAGTTCTCCAGGTGGCTTTGCAACAGCTAAAGCCAGGAAGTAATGAACAAACGGAAGCTCCACAATGGGTAACAAAGGCGATGGAAGCTTCTGATTTATGCCCTGGGTCTGCTGATTATGATAGTGTGAGGACGTTACTTCTGCAGCACCAACCCTCATTCGCTGGAGAAGGTAAACCATTGGGACGAATAAACACAGTCCAGCATGCAATCAACACAGGAGACGCGATTCCTATCAAACAACCTCCACGCCGAATTCCTCACAGTCAGCAGAAAGATGTGGACAGATTTTTGCAGGGCATGTCAATCAAGGCGTTGTCGAACCATCAAATAGTCCATGGGCATCACCAATCGTTTTGGTTCCAAAAAAAGATGGGACTACTCGTTTTTGTATAGACTACAGGCGTCTCAATGGAGTTACCAAAAAGGACTCCTATGCTCTTCCATGTGTACAGGATTTGTTGGATACTCTTCATGGAGCCAAATGGTTCTGCGGGCTAGACCTCAAAAGCGGATATTGGCAAATCGCAATGAAGCCAGAAGACAAAGAAAAAACTGCTTTCAGCCTATATCAACGAGGTTTATGGCAATTTCGTGTTCTACCCTTTGGGCTTTCCAATGCACCGGCCACGTTTCAAAGATTGATGGAGGCAGTTATTCCCAAAGAATTAGGACTTGTCTACCTTGATGACATAATTATTTATGGCGACGACGTACCTACAGTGGTGAGGAAACTCGATGGAATACTGAAAAGACTCGGGGAGGCGGGATTGCAAATTCATCCAGATAAATGTACATTCTTCAAGAAAGAAATCAAGTACTTGGGACACATTATCTCGGCCTCTGGAATAGCAACAGACCCAGCCAAAACTCAAGCAGTTCAAAATTGGCCTCAACCACAATCGAAGAAGCAGGTAAGATCATTCCTGGGACTGTGTTCTTATAACCGACGTTTCGTAAAAACTTTTCAGATATTGCTCAACCACTCACACGGCTTACAGCAACGGGAATCCCATTCCATTGGGATAAAAAGTGCCAGGATAGCTTTTGTAAGCTTAAGAACATGATGACATCAAGTCCAGTACTAGCTTATCCTGATTTTAAAGCCCCATTTGTTCTAGACTGTGATGCTAGTGGCCACGCCATAGGTGCGGTACTGTCCCAACAGGTTAAAGGGGAAGAACATGCCATTGCGTTCTATAGTTACACACTTTCTAGAGCAGAACAAAACTATTGTGTGACTAGGCGAGAACTTCTAGCAGTTGTCAAAAGCATTCTTCATTTCCATCATTACCTATACAGAACAGAATTTACGTTTCGAACATACCACTCTGCTAACCTGGCTCAAGACCTTCAAAAAGCCTGAGGAACAGTTGGCTAGGTGGATTGAAACCTTACAGAGCTATAATTTCCAGATCCAACACAGAAAAGGTCGTCGCCACGGAAATGGCGAAAATTATTGCCGATATTGTGCACGACGAGAGGAAAGAGAGAGAGAAGAAGCCTCTCATGAAGTTTGTGCAATCCAGTTTGAATTTGGGATAAATGGAAGCCAAGACGATGAAATCATAAAAAGAGTTGCATCTTGGAAGCAAAAAGGGGAAAAGCCCTCGGTAGAAGAAATTACCAGTTGGAGCCCAGAGGCCAGAAGACTAGTGAATCGGTGGCACTCACTGGAGGTGCAAAATGGACAGTTTTTTTTTTTTTTTTTTTCTTCTTCATTTGGCATTAGCCGACAGCCATAGCCATGAAGTAATTTTATTTTGTTATTTCACATTACAATGTTGCAATAAAAGAACGAAAAATAAAGGCGAATGAATAAGAAAATTAAATTTTGATTCCTACTTCTTGGATAAATGAACAAATGCCTTTGAAAACTATAAAACTCCGCGAATGCACCATTTCGGGAAAGTTCACTGGATTGACCAAATGATGAACGCACGTATCTAACAGCCGACGTCTTGCAAGGTCGAATCTCGGGCAAATCATAAACCTATGCTGTAGGTCGTCTTCCTGATCTTGACAGTTGTTTCATCGTTGGGGGACAAAGTTTGGCCAGGCGTGGTTGCAATGGGTAGTACCAACCAAAATGATTCCAGAAATACTTCAACAGTGCCATGACAGCCCGGAGGGGGGTCATTTTGGTTTCTGGAAGATGCTAGGTAAGGCCCGACAAATGTATTTCTGGTTAGGCATGTCGGCCGATATACGATCTTGGTGCCGAACATGTGTAGAATGTCGAAGAGTGAAGGGGCCAGGCCCAGTTAAACCTGCGCCGCTCAAACAGTTGGTTGTAGGAGCCCCATTTGAACGGCTGGGTGTGGACATTCTTGGTCCGTTCCCCAAAACAACGAGAGGTAATAGGTACATCCTAGTTATCGCGGACTACTTTTCTAAGTGGCCTGAAGCCATTCCGTTACAAAATCAGGAAGCTCAAACTGTAGCTACAGCGTTAGTGGAGCAGGTTTTCCCTAGAACTGGAGTCCCGTTATCAATACATACCAACCAAGGGCGAAATTTTGTGGCGAGACTGATGCAAGATGTAGCGAAGCTGATGGGATATCATAGAATGCGATCCTCACCTCTCCACCCTCAATTGGCAGGACTGATAGAACGGTTAAACCGCACACTGAGCAAAAATTTGGCAATTTTCGTGAGCGCACACCAACGAGACTGGGATGAGAAGGTTCCTTTTTTCCTATTGGCATATCGCTCGGCGCCACAACGAACAACAGGATTGTCCCCAGCTCAGCTTGTATATGGCTGTGAATTGCATTTGCCAGGGACACTGATGAGACCTGCCTTATGTAGTCAAATTGGTCACCACCAAAAAGGCTTCCACCATAAATGGACTCAGGCGGTATTCCCTTGTTGACTTGGGCGGTTGGAGGGGAAGGAGCCAGGCCCTTCTGCGCCTCCTCTACGCGCAATGGAGGGGAACCCTATAAATATCCCCGCTCCCCGCCGCCATGACACACTCTGCCCGGAGATCTACCTGAGACAAGAACCTGCGATAGTATAGTTTAGATAGTTTGAGAAGTGATTGAGTTGAGATAGAGTTTGAGTTAGTTGGTTGTGTAGTAGTGCTGAGACGAGATTCTTTTATATTTTCCCCCTGCGATTGACCCCTGTGACGACGAGAAGGCGAGAACTGGGACTTGGAAATGGCTTACGATTTGGACACCAGGAAATATCAGTCGAGCAAGAGAGGAGAGACGAACCCACCAGGAAGCACGTCTGAACCCAGAAATCCCCGTACTGCCATGGAGTATCTTGTTGCAGGAACACCCGCTGCCAAGAACTACAGGACCGGAGCCCCAGGAATCCTCCCTGGACCAGAAGCCCGAGAAGACCATCCCTGGACCGAACAGACCACCGCTCCAGAGAAGGTAGGACCCAACATCCCTTATTTCACCTTTTGTACTTAAGCGATATCAGTCGCGTAATAGCGCCCCTCAGGCCTCTGTGCATCACACTCTCTTGAAGAGATTTACAAAGGGACTTGTCCCGTCTGTTCCAGAACTTTCAACACATCTCTTGGCCCCGAAACCTCCCCCATTCCTGTACCGAAAAACCTCTTGAACCCAACGATTGAACCCACGACTCTGGTGCCACAATCATACAACACTTCGTACATACGATTGATTATCACATTTCTTCATTGTAATTGCCCCTTTTCATTTAACTTTCCGCATACTCGCCTGTATTCAGCCTCACATTTCAATTATTGTTTATCTATTGCGCAACTGCGACCCCATCTTTATACTGTTTCGTTCACTTAATAAATTCAGTCTCTTTTACGTATATAGCTTCTTTAGTCTCTTTATTGATACCCGTAGAGTCACAATTCGAACCGCCATCAGGCCTCCAAATTCAGTAGCTTTTCTATTAGAAACTTACAGCCTTACCATAACCTGTACCCGAAGTCAGAACCTGTGCAACCCTGACTGCGGGACCGATTGCCAACCTGCAAACTTCAGGTAATGTACTTGTAGAATTCTACCTGCAAATTTCTGCCTTAGCTCGCCATCCATCCACGACACACACACATATGTAGGAAATCCACGAGTTGGTAAACCATTGCACTTACAACAACCACCGCTCGAGACAATGTACGCAGTTCAACTGAGATCTCACCTGGAGACTGTTAGAGAAATCGTGCAAAATGAGGCTCAAATCCAGATGAGAACGCAAAAGGAGGTGCACGATCTTCGGGCCAAAATACCTCAACTAACTGTCGGAGATTTGGTCTGGCTTTACAATCCTCGGAGAACAGTTGGGATATGTCCTAAACTGCAGGCAGCATGGGCGAGACCATATAAGATAGTGGGGAAGAAAAACAATGTCCTCTTCCAACTCAAAATGGAACGCACTACTCGCTAACTTCATGCAAACAGGTTGACGAGAGCTGAAGTCAGGCCTGATGGCAGGCCTTAAGAAGAGCGGGAGGCAATGTAGGAATCCTCTCCACTGATCGAAAAAATCATGTGTTTACTTTGGTTGATTTTTTTTGTTGACATGTATGAAAAGCTGGTTGTTGTGTTTTTGGTTTTGGAGAGTTGATTTTCCGGAAAAGGAACAAGTCGTTGACTTTAAAAAATTGTTGGATTTTATAATATATTATATGAATCCTTCGGCTCTACAGTAATATGCTTCTTTCTTTGCAGAAGGTGATACATTGTGAATACTTTTGACTTAAACACGTTGATTGAGACTTTTGAATTACTTGGGAAGTAAATATAATGTGTTTCTGCTGAGCGGATCGTCTCATCATTTTTGTCTGCCTACCTCCATATGTGCTCTTTGGGATGATATTTAACAAACCGTGGCAGCTTCACGTTTGTTTACGTTTTTGTGAAACATCTTACATCCCCCCCCCCCTCCACACACACACACACACACACACACACAGGCAACCATTGACATCACCAAACTGCCTGTCATTACTATATCTGTTCAAGTACACCTTTCCCTGAACTCCTCATAAAAAATCAGTCTTGTTACGCTATTACTTTTTGATCTTATTTTTTACATGTTTCCATGTTTCAGTGCTTTTATGTTCATGTTTTTGAAGTGGGAGTTCAGGCAGACTCAGCAGTCTGTCGCCTACCTATCTTCTATATATTTTTAGGTAGGTACATCAAAAACTTCTTATAGTTACATGCCTTTTTTGTCATGAGCTCTCACTGTATATAGGGATGAGCTATTAGTTGCTGACTAAGCGGATGCAAAGTCAGCAGTCCCCATTCCGTGACTATTCGGTTCATAAGAGAGCTCATCCGACTCAAAATCATTCCGAGTACGAGTAACAACCTCAAACCGCAATCCGAGCGAGCACGCAGCCGATTATAACCGTAGTGAACCTTGAACACGATTGGAAAGTCGCGACCCGACAATCTGACCAATATAATATCATGAACAACCGAATGCATCGTTTACTAGCGGCCTCACTCGAATCGAGTGCCTGACGCATGCGCAGTCCATCGTTCTACGCAGGGTTCCTATCTCTGTATGATAATAACGGAAGGATACCTAACAAATTGAGAATTTTCATGAGATATCAGAAGCAGTGCGTTTCTTTCTTCACTGCCTGCACTGCACAATACAGCAGTGATAATATTATGTCGAGATGAGACAGTACTGCGAACATCATCAGTGAAGGAAGAGTAGGAGGATGATGGTAATGTGAGGAAGCAAAAAATGTAAATGAAAGCGCGAAGGAAGACGAAAAGCGATTGAAGGTATGGAGGAGTGCCATAGGATGAGATGGCAGGGGTCAGCCAGATGTGATTAGGCAGTGCGAAGGTTGAATTTATTTTAAAGGGGATCAAAGGTGGGCGTATTCATGTTGACATGCTAATCACCACTGATTAGGTGACCCAGGGGCTAACATCAAAAGTGCCTTTCTCCCCGCCCTCCGACTAGCTCTTCACAATCGCCTCGTGATTGCTAATTCTCTACCTCTCCACTGCCATCTTACTGTCTTCCTAATCAACCTTTTTCCATCGCTTTGAGCCCTCAGTATCCAATTGCCGATGGACCCTTCGTACTCTGACAAGATTACCTTGCCCCGGTGCTTGAGCATCTCTTTACCTTTGTCACTTTTCGAGACTTCGATATTTTTTTCGTTTCGTCGTTTTCAACAAAAGGCCTATTTGCCACATACTATTAATCGAAAATATTATGTGTATACAATATAGTAAAATATACGACCGAAATAAGTTGAACGATCGACTGAACTCCCAGACAAAATTGTGTTCATATCTGAAAACCTTCGAATTCTAAGTGGGAGTTTATATTTCCTCACAGTTATTCAGGAACGGGAAAAACAGACTCGTGAAATCACTCTTCGCTGCATCGCAAAACGCAGACAGTCACCTCACATTTGATCGAACCCTAAGATAACGACTATTTACACAACAGGGCCCCTACAGGAATTTGATTGTATTTTTTATTAGATGTGATCGTTCACACTTGATACCTATTTTTCCATAGATAGTAACGGTATATCTAGGCAGATAAATATGACGGAAGATAGGCGGCTTGATCGTATTCAGGACGAGCTGTATTACCCTTGCGTTGCGCAGGATGAAACTGATTTGGGTAAATAATGATATTGGTACCAAGGAAAAATCTCCTCAAGTAGCTGGAGAATATGGTCTGGTACTTGCCCATTGCGGTGATCGGGAGAGAGAGGTTAGGTGTGGATGGTTAGTTGAGTGAGCAGGATAGCATGGGTATAGGATGTGCCCAGGTGGGATCTCTTAGGTGAAGCATCCCAGGTTGTTACCACCACAATGAGTGCTAGAGGATGAAGGCAAATGTCCTAGGTTGTTTCCACCACAATGGACGCTAGATGAGATGAAAGCTAGCTTCCCAGGTTATTACCACCACAATGAATGCTAGATTTTCCTGGAGGCACATCCAGGGTTGTTACCACCGCAATGAATATGCGAGGGATAGGTGAAAGCGAGGAGGCATGAGGCGAGTGAGAGAGAGAAGTCGCAGGTACGAGCGAGCATGGAAGTGAAGAGCTAGGCGAGCCGGGCGCCTTATAAAGGTGCCTCCACCTCGTCCTCCGTCTTCCAACGGCCGTTACTGACCGGTGAGAGTCGTTGGGAGCTGATGGAGGGAGAGACCCTTAGGCTTCTACTGAGACGTCGCAGCTCGTCTTTCTCCTTCTATTTATTAGTTATAAACGTGTACATTACATCGAGTGGTATAGAGGAGTACCACAACACCCATTATATAACAAAAACTAATAGTTCGAGAGCCAGTGACAGTCCCATTCAACCGGAAAGACGTAGTAGAAAAAAGTAATAACCATTTCAGGCTGGAGCTTTTCGTCCGACTGCCCTGCCAGCGTCGCGGACGTGATCAGCTGCCCTCCAGTTGGAGGATCAGAATTCGACCTGATCATTTCGCTCTTGAGTGGAGCCCAAAAGCTACATAGGGGTGTCATGCGTGACAGCTTGGACATGTCACTACGCGTCACGACGGTCACCCATCCAAGTACTAACCACGCTCGAGGTATCTCAGCTTCGGTGATCTCATAGGAACCTGTTTATTCCACCTGACAAGGCCGTTGGGCGAAAGTCATGGTTTTGCAATATATAAATCATGAAAGTACACCACCTAGAGAATTCAGAACAGGGCGTCTGCCTGGCTGGTCGGACTAACGAATTAAAATGCACCAAGTTTGTGAAAATTGAGCAATAATTTAACAGGAAGAACATAGTCGGTGGACTAGGATTATTTTCAGAGGTTTTATCATGCTGAACCCAAGTATGTGCTGCCTGGCCGAATTTGGTGGTGGGTCGCCGAACGAAAGGACCGCCATTTCAAACTGACCAAATTCGAGATTCAATTTAACTGGATTCAATTTAACTTGAATACCATAGTCAGCAGACTAGGCTCATTTTATTATTTTTTTACAGAGCATGATAATTTATGTACAAGTTGTTTATACAAATACTTCGGTGTTCTCACTCCCAGAATGGCTTGTATTCACAGAACTGTTTTATATGTGCATAAACACCTGCATTTATTTACTAAACAAGCGGTGATTAGACCGACGCGAACAAATGCCAACTATGTCCTCCAGATACCACAGGCGCATAATGATTTCTACACTCGACAATTTCCATGGCTAGCTCCAGCCCTATTTGAACAGTTACCGCTCCTAACCAAGACTTCAACATCAACAGGAAAATTTAAAAAACTAGTTCTAGAATATTTTGAGCTTGAAAATAACGAAAGTGTTGTTATAAATAAGTTTAAATTAGGATAAAAATACAAATCAGCCTTCGTAAAATTAAGTGTATTTACTAACTACTCTGTAAATACTGTTGGTTCTTGATCAATGTAACTCATTCTCCAAATACTTACGGTGTGTTTTTTTCAAGGAAACTGCTGGTACATACATACGCAGTAATAAATAGTGGTGGAAGAGACGAGCCTGGACGGGTCATTGACCTTAGGCTCATAAACCAACATAAGTTTAGATCTTGTATTATGTATAATATATAGACTCTCTAAAAATCATTATATTTGTTGTATAAAGTATTTGCTGAATAAAAAAATTGAAATTGAATTGATAATTGATTGTTCTCGTGGTTTCATTCAAATCGTACCATCAAGATCGTGGCGACCATAAGGACCATTTGACACTAACCACGCTGTTTCCCCCGCTCCTCCAATAAAAACCGTCCCAGTTTGGTTCTCACAATTCTGTTGATATCAGATTCCAACCAGAACTGCCCTAAACATGTCCCGACATTTGGTTTAGTGGGTGGGGGGGGGGGAGGGGGGCTGGATAAGGCGCTGGTTTCCTTATCTCGTGAGAAAGGTTCCTGGCGCGGGAGTTCAAACCTCGGTCAGGTTCCAATACAAGCGTAAAAAACTTGGATGTACCTTCATATCCAAGTAGCTTAGCTCTTAACAACTGATCCAGTCAAAAAATATCACGTGAAGCCTGGAGCGTTGGGTTATATAAACAAAAAACAAAAAGGTTTATGCCTCAAATTATTAATCCGCTGGCCCATTGTGACATCCGAAGTTTGGGTTAATAATAAACGAGACAAATAAAACCCGAAGTTTCAACCGATTCGAAACGTCAAGATAGGATAGGTACCTATTTACTACTAAGGTTCAGTTAACAGATTGATAATATGCCTATAGATAGCTCTTGATTCCGAGTGCACACGAATACAGTAACATTACGTGCCTTCGTCGGTGTTGGTAATAACAGTACCCTCATCACATCACAACAACTATCTCAGGGGCATTCCCTTTCGAAGGAGCGTCGTAGAGTTCGGCGTAAACGCTGGATGTCGTTGACACGAAATGAACATTAGCGCTGCATCGCCTCCAGCCCTTTATCGAGTATTGATGACCTCATATCCTTGATAACGTCTCTTAGGTAACTGCTCTTCGGCAATCAAATCTCCGCAATAAAAGGTGGAACATAAAATCAATACGCTTTACAGCCTCTTTCCCGTTTTAGGGCTCCTAATTTAAATCGGTTCCCCTTTCCAAAGCTAACGGGGAGTACAAAGAATTGACAGCTGTCTAGGACCGAGTCGTTAAATATTACGACAGTTATTCAACTCTTGAGTAAAAAAATTAAAAGACGTTTTATTCCTGCCATCGAAGTCTAGCTGCTTCGGCCGGCGTCTGGGTGCCTAGTTAGACAGTTACTGACGTTAGAGCAAAAATTTTTTTTTTAGAACAAGGAAATTAGAATTCGAGGTGAGCTGGCCATTTCCCACAAACTGCCTGGCCATTTCGCCACTGGAGTTTGATAGATGAGTTGTAGGTTATTTATAGACTGATGCACCTCAACGGTTTGGAACTTGGCCAATAAGCAATTTGGGAGTCACGTAGGGTATCAGTGCCGCGCTTCCTGTTTCAAAGAAGATTACTATCACGATTACTATTATTATTGATTGACTATCGTCATGTTTCTCCTGTTCATCGTCTTGTGCGAACTAAATTACTCGCGTCGAAATCGTTATGAAAACGTCGACTATTTCCACGAAAACTCTCATGCCGGGTTCGTCGTAAACCATCGTCCGTAGCAAACAATAACTGTTCCTGCGCTTTAGTGTGTGCTTTCGTTCTGAGGAAGAATTTCAAATGACCCGCGTGGGCTTCAGTTCGAGCCTAAATCGAACAGTCGATGAGATGCTGTTTGTGAGCTTCTTCAGCTCTGAGAATATCAAGATCTACCATTAGGTATTCTCACTCTTCACTTTAATTTGTGGTTTCATCACTGAAAATGCGTATCAGTTCTTAGCTCAAGACGTAAGCTAAAAACCTCATAGCAGAAGCATTCAGACCGTTCCGATGACAGGTGAATAACTGTCCCTTATGTTTTTCAGGTGCTCTGAGTAGCCGGCCTCCTTCCATGCGCACCTCTTTTGCGACATCATTCCTCAGTTCATTAAATATAATAATCCATGATTTCATTGTTTCTGCATAATGAAGAGGATCAAACTGTGGAATGATGAAGATTCGACGAGGCTCTGTATCGCTATTATGGATTGGTAGTTTTCACAGTGATAGTTTACCGCAAAACCAAAAATAAATAAAATAATTCAAACTCTGTTCTGAAAAATGAGTTTTGACTTACGAAAATGAGGTAACCCGACGAGCAAAACGATCACATTTCTCCTACTCCCTCATTTGACCGGAAACACCCCTTTCGAAATTGGGGAGTCCGTTTCGAACCACTTTGTAGTGGTCACATCACATTTGGTGATTTCTCAGCATAGGTAGGTAGGTACTTGACGCTTAGGAAGCGTTTACTTTTACACTCCGAACTATACGGGTGAGCAGAGTGGAAAGGTGCCCTCTTCCAGCAAAGAAAGGTAAATGGCGAAGAATATTTACTGTGGGGCTAATTATGAATAGGTACCTACGATTCCATTACGGGGGCTGAGTGGAACGATGATCATCTTCACTTCAGCCAAATCTAATGGTGCAGCTACGGTTACAAAAACGCTGCAAATCCCTTCACAACGGTTTATCATTTTGTATAGAACACTCTTCTGTTACAGATGACACTTCTCTTTAGAGAACACCCTTCTTTTACTGATTACAGCTCTCTGTATAGATGAACCTTCTATGTAGAACACAGACCTTCCGCTTAGTGGCTTAGTACCTAACCCCGTACTCGTTACTACGTACCTTCCTAAATCACGTGTTAAATGTTGCTAAAATAATTCTGTCAATGACAAACAGTAGCTAAAATGGCAGAAAGAAACAAAAATTAAGTTCTGAAGAGAAATTGTTGATGTGAAGTGAAAAAATATTCAGTCCCGGTAGGGTTTCAATCTTGGGAACTTAGGCGTTATAGCTCGTCACGTATACCTCTACGCCATAGCGCCAACCTGGCCGAGAGACCAGGGATCTGCCCTCCCTACTCAGTTTGATGCCTGTATACACCCTGCTCTATGGCAAATTGTATAGCACATTTTATGGCAACATCTTAGAATGCTCCGGATGGTCTCAAAAATTCAGAAAAATCAAACTAGGTATTTAAAAATGCGGAAAAACCCACACCTCAAAACAAACTTCTCCGAGATAGGGATACTCCGAATAATAAAACTCCTATTTTTCACCCCTTATAGTTGAGTGACAGTAACGCCGAGCCTCGAGGACCAGCTAAAGCCTAAATGGGACCCACATACCAAATTTTGTGAATTTCGGTTCAAGGGAACTAAGGAAAAGCCGCGAACGGCGGCGGGCGGTGGACGGCGGACAGTGTACGGCGTACTGACAGAAATATTTTTATTCGATATACGTATTCTACTTCCCTTGAAACGTAAACCATGAAATTTAGAATTTTGTGGGGGGGGGGGGGGGGTAAAACTTTTTTTTCCTTGGTCAATTTCAAAGGTTCATTATTGAAAATAATAAACCAAAATCAATCATGCAGAGACGTACTGTGTTGACATTGCGTCCTAACCTACAATGTGAAAGGAAGAGGAAAGTGGGAGGGTGCCCTAGCGCAGCAAAGGGTAGTAATATTATGGTGAAGAATGATCGTGGGGCCGTAAGTGTGCGAAGGCGACATCCCAGCATCTCCACCATTGTAAGTAGTAGGATTTGTATCCCGGAATCTGAATATTATTCGGTGAGTAAATGTAAAAATTTACCCGCCAAGAAACCCTCCTCAGCCACAGAAAGGACTGATATCCAATTCGCCCGCCAAAATAGCATCGCACCTTGCTTTTGGATGTGCAGATAGAAACCTGTTCCTTCACCCTCTGTCGGACGTGTGTACAGAACCCCCCCCCCCCCCACCTTGAAATTTCTTTTAACGCTGTTTGGCGGGTGCTTTGCCTGTTGCGGGTGGGACAAAAAGATGCCCGCCGAACAACGTAGGGAGAAATTTCACGGTTTGGACGGAAGGGGCACCTCCAGGGGTCCCATGAGAATAGGTGTACAAAAAATCAACACCGGAGGCCCCCAGAGGGCCTGGTTAGTAGGAGGGGGCTAAAATCCCACTTGTTCTGTCGTGTAAACAGTTTTCTTGGTTGCTTTCGGGTTTTTCGGTTTTCTTGGCGCCCCTAATATAAAAAACGCTGCGATTTATTGCACAACGGTTTATTATTTACCTGTAGCGATGCCCCTTCTGCGCAGATCACTGTTTTCTGTGGTCAATACCTACCCTCGAGCTCCCCCCAGGAAAGCCCTAAATCGAGTGCTGGAACCGGATGAGTAATTACAGTTTCATAAAAATGCGAGGGAGTCAGTAATTAATTATTTGTTGTTATTCATGAAGCAAAATGTAAAATTATAAATCGTTATGTATAGTATAGATGCCCGTTCTGTGTAGATCAGTTTCCTGTTGTCCTCCAGCTCCTCCCAGGAAAGCCCTAAATCGAGTACTGGAGCCAGCCCGGGAATTACGGTTTGTTAAAAATGCGCGGGATTCAATAATTCAATAATTAATTATTTGTTATTATTCATGAAGCACAAGGTAAATAATAAACCGCCCCTTCTGCGTAGATCAATGTTTCCTGTGGCCAATACCCTCCAGCTCCCCCAAGGAAAGCCCTAAATCGAGAACTGCAGCCAGCCCGGGAATTACATTTCATAAAAATGCCAATAATTGAATCATTAACTATTTATTGTTATTTATGAAACATAAAATTTGTTCAAGTTGCAAAAGTACCTATCAACAAAATCAAAGCGAGCCATCATTGTTCAAATGGAATAATATCACAAAACAACCAACTCGACGTCATATAGCCATCCGTGATTATAATCAGGTGTTCTCTAGCGATGATATCTGGGCCGGATTTGTACCGTTTGATTCACGATCATGTTGACGAAGCTTATCGGTGCACACGAACGGCTGGTCGTACAATGCTCCGGGTGGTATCAAAAACTCTTTAGTTCGAGATCAATTTGAAAACGTAAAAAAAAACCATACCCTTCTACTGAAATTTTTCGAGCTACGGCGATCTGCAAATTTCAACCCCTATTTTTCACCCCTTAGACTGACAGTAACGCCGAGCTTCGCGGACCATTACACCCCAAACAGGACTTACAAACCAAATTTCATTAATTTTGGTTCATGGTATCTAAGAAAAGTGCGAAAATATACGGCGTACGGACAGACTTGTTTTTATTGCATTTTCTGATTATACGTACTTTGAAATGGAAACCATCAACTTTTGATGAGGGGTTAAATCATTTTTTACATGCTCGGTTCCAAAGGTTCATTATTCAACCCAATCTTCTACAGTCTAAGTGCCCCAAATAGCCTAATGGAATCCCATAAATCCAATATGGAGACAGAAAGATCGCCTCATTCAAAACGTTGCTTCCCTCAGGATTTCCTAACAGTACTGCATTTTCTTACAAGTACCTACGTACCCTGCTTTTACTCGTCGCTTCAGATCGCCAGGCTCTTGAAGAAGGTGAATTCCAGGTCTACCTTACGTAAACAGTGAATGGTACAATTTGGATACGGGGAAAATTAAATGTCTCCGAGTAGTTCAGTCCACACGGTTCTTACACACAATAAAGTGTACTAAGGAAAAGTGCCGTTATTGCAAGAATAGGAAACTTGCAACTTGAAAAAAGAAAGAAAAAGAAGTAGCCATGCAAGTTTTGCAGAACGTTTCAGCATGAATGATGAGCCCATGGAACGAGAAGGTGACGAGGAATGCATTCCAATCGAGGAGTTCCATGGAGCACTAACTACTTATAGACGTAAAAATGGTACTTATTTTCCCTTAGGAACTATTTCTAGTGGCGATTTTCTATTGGGGGTCTATAAATACATTTCAGATGTGCTGTGGAAAGGGGCTTTGCACTCTCGCTAACTGTTGATGACTAGAATGGACAAGTGCTGGCAAGTGACTAAGCGCACCTAGAATATTTGAACAGAATCGCCCAATTAACAACAGCTAGATCCAAAACTGAGTCAGTTGCAGAAAGAACGACATGGAAATCGCAAAAAGTTTTGTCAAAGACGCACACCTACGGTTATTTCTCGGATTTGATTTCATAATGCTCTTCATCAGAAATTGAAAACAACACGGACACCCCTTATCGACAAACCATGTTTCTAAGAGGCGTCCCTAAGAAATGGTCAAAATGAGCCTAATTATGTTCATCTCCTTTTGTCGAAAGTTACCCAACTGCTATTATCCTACAACTATACCTTATTATGTAGTAGTGAGTGTAACAGGTAAATATTGAAGATACTCATACCTATGAGCCTTGTTATCACCCATGTTTCAGTGCTCTGTAAAGTAATTGTTTGAAATGTAGACAGAAGATCCAAAACAGAGCTTCTCGCGGAGGGTTTTAGATGAAGGTTCCAATCATAGATTTTATTATTTTCCTTACCGTTCAAATTGACGCTTTTTCTTACGTGCAAAATGGAGGATTGTTGACGCTATGCTCCTTACGAATATTTCGTGTTCCACCACTCAAGGCAAGGACATACTAATACTGCTGCTTCACTGCGATCTATCAAAACAGGTAAACTGACGAGTGAGTTAATTTCCTAATAACTCTTATGAATATATCTCATACGTTCTTTGAACTCATGGTGCTTGACACTCCCTACCGCACCACCCCGTCCAGAATTTTGTAACGCCGAGGCGGAAACCTGGATATGAAAGGATGTACTTGAGCAAGAAACTGAAAAATATGGCGGTGGGTGGGGGGGGGGGGGGGATAGGTACCTACGCTCATATCCGGTTCAGTAACAAATAATCAAAACGACTGCCGGGAGTAGTCGAACTGTGATGCGAGTGGCGAAAGGATTGCGAGAGGGGTAACGATTTGTGGTGGCCGCTTTTTCCCTATTGATAGTGAGAAGGGTGAGATATGCGCGCAATGTCCGCCAACCCGTGATCTATTGACCCATTAAAATCCGCATGAATATTGAAACCTGTTCCAGCAGAGCTGAAGGCGTGGTGGGCGTCCAGTAGTAAAAAGAGCGGTATTAATGAGAGGAGGAGCCGCGAAGTCGATTTGAAATTCCAAACATAGTTTCCGGCCCTAGTACATCATTGGTTATACTGTTAGATTATCATGCCATTTGCCGGTCACGATCGGTTGGTTGCAGGACTTTCATGGCTTTTATGATCGAGGATGGGGAGAGTCAGTGAGGCCCTTAGTTGTTCAAGTTGATTATGAAGGTCGTGAAATATGGAAGTCAATATCACGTGAACTGCCAGTTAGATACTCACACTGCTACCGCCATGAGGAAGAACGTAATGTCTGGACAGTCATTCAGGCAGGCAATTTAGTCAATCGCTCTGGGTGGCATCCGCCCTAATCTCCCGTTTGGAGCATCTTTCAGCTACAGGGCGAGATAGACATCGCTACAATGTCGATTGTCAACTCGCCCTGGGGTCCACTGAAGGCAATGGGAGAGTCCTCGGTGTTACGCAACATTATAAATATTATTCACTATCACGAACTCGAAGAATTGATGACCTCTGGCCATGGTCAGTTTATTTATTTTACTTATTTACGTATTTATTTTTTTACGAGAGAATCAGGGGGAAAAGCTTGAAAAAGCTTTGGAGGGTCCGCACTCCTCAGCAGTGTGGGGGTTCACCCACTAAAAACCGACTAACCCTTATCCTTGATCTAATCCACCCCGGAATCAGTTGTTCAGCATTACTTGGGGATGATCGATCGCTAGGCGATGTCACGCCCCCACCGAGTGTCTTCTTCCCGCCTCCTAGTATTCTTCACCTGAGGATTGGGTCGTCCAGCTTTTTTGAC
This sequence comes from Leptopterna dolabrata, assembly GCA_954871275.1. Taxonomy (NCBI): domain Eukaryota; kingdom Metazoa; phylum Arthropoda; class Insecta; order Hemiptera; family Miridae; genus Leptopterna; species Leptopterna dolabrata. Next base: position 80,305,379 of record OX940974.1, read on the forward strand.
TTGAGGATTTGGACTACAGGACGCAATCTTATCCCAATTTTCTGGCTGGAGATCATCTTCTCAGCCACGCTGTTTTGGTGATTTGACCCGCCTCTTCTTCCAGCACCTCTCATTCTCTGATCCATCCGGAGCACTGGAAAAACATTTGTTGAGCGCCGTCATTCAGTGTACTTGGTGGTGTCTGCTATCTCCCTCTTGTACAGGTAAGCCCGGAAATATCCATGGCCTGACAGGAACATTATAATGTAGAAATCGACCTCTTCGTGCCTCCTGTCTAGCCAAGGGCGCACCCCCGGGATGAGCACGTGAGTCCACACTCGCATGGTCAGGCTGCCCCTATGCAGGATGGTGGACGTTGACGTCTGCTCAAAGGATGATATGATGCCTACCTGGCTATGAGATGCACCCAGCTAGAACAGACAGACGATTCTGACAGTAATATGGCCGTTTCACTATCCTCGGAAATGAAAAGGTTAGTCCCTAGGTTAGTCCCCCTGTCCTCAAGGCAGTGTCCCACGTGCATAGCGAATTGATGGAACTGACATCCCAACCAAATCCCACGCAAATCCATTTACTCCCCCCCCTCCCCCCTGCACCACCACAAAAGCTACGCTGAAGTTAAGCAACCCCACACCCCAAATAACTGATCTAGAAGACTTCCAGGAAGTGCAAAGAATAAGGCACAGAAGGAGGCAAAGGGTGCCTGAGCTGCCTCCAACCACCCATGGCGAGCCAGCGTAGCCCCCAAACCTGAAGCAAGCAGGGAGCAGCGGGACCAAAGGCGTCAGGATGTAAGCAACAGAAGAGGACATCCTGAAAAGAAGAGCAGATGACGGGAAGCTCATCCTCATAGACCTCCCTGATTGAGAAGATAGCCAGGCTTTCTTGGGCAGGATCATCGTGATTAAACCCTCGCAAGACTGGCACCGTAATAGATGACATCAGGACGCCGACAGCCAAAGAAGGCGTAGCCAAAGGGGTGAATTCAGCCAGCCACAAAGATAAAATCATGAGCCTTTCCGTCGAGGGTGATGGCCCAATCCAGCTTGAGGGATCCCCAGACTGAGACCATGACTACCGTCATCAGAATCCCGAAGGAGGAGGCAAACCAGGGCTTGGCAGAACAATCGCAAAGACGCAACTCTTGGGTCAAGGGATGGACAAAGGACGCACTCACCCCATTTTACACTGTTAGGTAGGGCAAGGACCAGAACAGCTGCCCTTTTATATCATGGGTTTTCGAGTAGGAGGCGCAGTTCTGAGCCAAGGCCATATCTGCAGAGAGAGTCTTCCTGGACTATCAGACCTGCGTGATGAGGGATTCCCTGTCAGTCACTAACTAGGTGTTGTACGTACACAGCATACGGCCACACAGCAAAGGCGTGCAGTGCCCAAACGCCACCGTGTGGGAAATGCACAGGAGTACACGTTACACGTCAGTGCTCAGCCAACACCAGAAAATGTGTCGAATATGTGAATACAGAGGTAGATACGAACTAAATCACTCGCGAAGAAATCGTGGAAACCCATTTCAAAGAAAAACGGAGTTACTGAAAAAAAAGTCTATTTCCACTAATACACGAAAAACGCAAAAAACACTGTTATACCGGTTTCGGTGATCGAACCATCGTCAGTAACACACAATAACTTATTGGGTGTTATTAATAACAATAATTTATGGTGCGTTACTGACGATGGTTTGATCACCGAAACCGGTATAACAGTGTTTTTTGCGTTTTTCGTGTATTAGTGGAAATATACTATTTTTTCAATAACTCCGTTTTTCTTTGACAGAGGTTGAGTTGGAAGACCCCATAGCCTCAGCAGGGTGCACGGCAAACAAACGAGCTTTGTCATGCTCATATGTAGCATCGAGTATGGCTGCATAGTCCCAAATAGTACAGCTCAATATTTACGGTTCTAAGGCAGTACAGGACGAACTGTTGTGCTTGCAACAGAGGGCTACGGATATTGTTTGAGGGAACCATGGCAAATAGGTCTCGGCCGTGGACGATGTTATCCCCAGCCTTGTGCAGTGGACCGTCATAATGAACAAGCCCATTCGCGCAATTCGGCTGCCTGAAAAATTTACTATCAGTCGTCGCAAAGCTTCCAACCTATCTCAAAATGTCACTTTCAAAATCCCCCATTCATTTAATTTAGCCTGCCCTCACCATCACCCCTGTTGACCCTTGGCACGACATTTCACAGCCAAAGCTTTTTTATAACCTCGTAAAATCAGTTTTCTCTTTCATCTGTGAAATTGCAAACAAGGGTAGTTTTTCCTTTTTAAAAATGGCCCGTTTAATCAATCGATATAGACAGACTTTATATGGAATCTTTCTGGATGGATGGAGGGAGACTCTTTGGCAAGATGAAAGCGTTAGGCACTAAAGGTGGAAGCTTGAACTGGTTCAAGAGCTACTTTTCAAACCGTAGGCAAATAGTTTCAATAGGGTATAGTAGTAGAGATGAAATGATGAATGATTTCGGTGTAATTCAAGGAAGTACACTAGACCCATTATTATTCTTAATTTATATAAATGATATTTTCCATCTAGAAATACCCAAAACAAAGCTGTATTTATTTGCTGATGACAGAGACCTCCTTGTGGAAAGATGCTCATGGTATGCGACGCCATGTTCCATTGAGATCGTTCAATGGAACAGATAAATGGATGGTTCAATGACAACTATTTAACTCTAAACGCTGGAAAAACCAAGATGGTATTGTTTGGTAGTAATAAGTCTGAAGTTTTCGAGAGAAAAGTTGCAGTCGAAATACAAGATGTTAGCAACCCTGCGAGGGACTCATGTGAAATTATATTTTTATTCCTCATGCTATTGACACAAATAAACAGAAAAAAACATATTTTAAGGTAGTAAGAACACTACATTAAAATAAGGTAGTAAGAACAGACTGTTCTTGAAACAAAAGTCAGTTCTGAAAAATCATGCTGTCGCTACCGCGTGGAAACCCGAAGGCAACCTTGGAAAGGTGTTCACTATTCGTCAAATCTACGTGAAGGTTCTACTCCTCCTCTACCACAAACATCCAAATAATATGATAAGCGATTCAAGAATACCGCACTACCACACTCGGTTTGTAACTGAAGGAAACGCAGTCCCTCCTAGGCATCGGCTGGTTTTAACGAAGCGCAGCCCTACGTACATGCGTTATATAAAACATAGAAATCTAATGGAAACATGAAAGCTTCCGAAGACTATGCCTGCTTTTTCTAAATACAAAACTTACATTTTGTCTTGGTTAGTGCGAGGAGGCATGGACAATACGGACAATTATTAAATAGTGTGTTCCTAAGTTAAGTGAATATATTCTCTATTTTATTTTATTTTAAATTTATAATTACCTATGTGTGGTTTTATTCTAGTTATTGTACCATTAGCTGAATTTCGGAAATTTTGTCAGTACCGGATAGCGACTCAAGGCTCGACGTCATGGGCATAGCCTAATGTCGGGCTGCATACGATAAGATATTTCTCTCACACACTTCCTGTATTCAGATGAATTTTCCAATGAATGGTGAGCGATTTTCATGAGATCAAAACGAATATGGCGACAATTAGTGGCACGGGAAACCGTCAGAAAAGTGGTTGTAACTGCAAATCAGAATCAAAATATGACATGCACCTACATGTTGCACTTCGTTGCTTTTTTCGAAGATCTTCTTTAATTTTGTTCACCTAAGAGCTTTCAACTTATCTCAAAAATGCACTTTAAAATCCCCCATCCCTTCAATTTCACCTCCTCTCCCTATCACTCCTGTTGACCCTTCGCACCTGCGCCTTCAAAGTCGAGCCGAGAGTGAAAAAAACGCAAGGATGGACATAATCTATAATAAACCATTTGAAAATCGCGTTTATTCTGTTACCCCGCCTCGGGAGGTCTCCCATCGCCTTTGTCCTGAGGTGCAGTGCCAATAGTTCAAGGAGGAAGCTGAGGTGTACGGTTACAAGTGGTACCAGCAGGGGACGAACCTCACTGAACCATACGTCATACGATCGCCATCTCCGATTTGTTAATCTTCCTGGGGCTCGGGACCGGATAACTCACCTCCAGGCCGGTGGGTCCCCTGCCAGGTCCTTCGGTCGACATAGAATTTGTCTTCTCTATCTGGAAGTTTCTTCTTTAATCTATGGCACGAGCTCGGTCCGCTAATGCTCCTCTCAAATCACAAAACAACAGGATTGGAATTGTTGCTTCTCTTCTCTCGCAGATCCCTCACGTTCAGATCGAGAGATAAAGCCGTTGTGCGCATGCGCGGACGAGAGTAGACCGCTGGTTGAAGTAGAAATTCATCTGACTGACTCCACTGGTTCACTGGCAAGCCCAAGTTGAAGCAAAAATTGAAATCCAAGAACAACAGAAAATAAGAAATATAATTTGAAGAATAGAAGAGGAGTTAGGAGGAATACTCGATAGAATTGGTCCCTACCTACAATTTATCATGGATATGTGTGGTACTTCTCCCCAAAATTAACCCCACAATTCACGTGGCTACTATTTTCAAAATAAATACGATTAGTATTTTTGCGTCTCAAGTAGGCGCGCTAAGATTATTAATCGGAACACAGTTGAAGATGTAAGACATGCAAGTTACTTCAGCATAAAAAAAGGTTAAAATCCAAGAACAGCAGAAAATAAGAAAAATAATTTGAAGAATAGAAGAGGAGTTAGACAGAATACTTGATAGAATTGGTCCCTACCTACAATTTATCATGGATATGTGTGGTACTTCTCCCCAAAATTAACCCCACAATTCACATGGCTACTATTTTCAAAATAAATACGATTAGTATTTGCGTCTCAAGTAGGAGCGCTAAGTTTATTCATCGGAACACAGTTGAGGATGTAAGACATGCAAGCTAATTCAGCATAAAAAAGGTTAAAATCCAAGAACAACAGAAAATAAGAAAAATAATTTGAAGAATAGAAGAGGAGTTAGACAGAATACTTGATAGAATTGGTCCCTACCTACAATTTATCATGGATATGTATGATACTTCTTCCCAAAATTAACCCCACAATTCACATGGATACTATGTTCAAAATAAATACGATTAGTATTTGCGTCTCAAGTAGGCGCGCTAAGATTATACATCGGAACACAGTTGAGGATGTAAGACATTGCAAGTTACTTCAGCATAAAAAAGGTTAAAATCCAAGAACAACAGAAAATGAGAAAAATAATTTGAAGAATAGAAGAGGAGTTAGACAGAATACTTGATAGAATTGGTCCCTACCTACAATTTATCATGATTATGTATGATACTTCTTCCCAAAATTAACCCCACAATTCACATGGGATACTATGTTCAAAATAAATACGATTAGTATTTGCGTCTCAAGCAGGCGCGCTATGATTATACATCGGAACACAGTTGAGGATGTAAGACATGCAAGTTACTTCAGCATAAAAAAAGGTTTTATTTTCATTAAAGCTCGGTTATATTTAAAGAGAAAAAATTACTTTGTGTGGCCTATGTTGCATCATAAACTATATTCACACACCGTTATTAATAACAATAAATTAGTACATGTGTCATATTACCTTATTGGAGATTATAATACTGGATTTCACTTGGATGGGTTCATTTTAAAAATTCTACGAGTAGAAATAGTGTAAACCGCTAGGAAGCTGCTTAAATAGTAAAATACAACACGCAAATAAAACAACAAATAAATTTCGAGGTCATACTTGAATAGCTGAAAAGACAGTAAGCAAAAAAATATTGAGTGGCTGGGCTGGAAACCCAAACCGTAGTACCCGAATAAAGGATATGAATACAGCAGTTAACCACTATCTTCCGCTTCCAGTAAACGAAACCTTTATTTTGTTCCGTGCTTTTACAATGCTTTCTCAATACCAAAGATGAGGGAAAGAAGCCTTTTAAAAAATTCTGCGAGGTACTCGGACCACCATCTGTTCGTATAATAATATTTCTTTCAACAAATTTCGGCTCTTGTAGTCGCAAATCAATTGAATACTTAACATCATTTTTATACGTATTCAAATTTTCGTTCCTCAGTGTCTGAAGGGATCTTGACTGTGTAATTTCCCATAAACGTTGAAGAAAGTTGAAGTGTATGAAACGCTCTATGTCCCAGACACGCATTAAGAGGCGCATAAGATATACTCGTAATACCCTCTCAACTCCCGGCTATGGTCTATAGTATCGTCCACCAGGCATGCCTACTAGAGCTATTCGTGATCGTAAACAAGTTACTCCCTCACCTTAACAATAACTCCGCAATAACACGCCCCCAATTTAAAATCAAAATCATTGACAAAGGACGAAATGTAGCTGAGCAGTTACTTCGCAGCTTTTATAGACACGATTTAGAACATTGTACCTACTTAACTTAGTCGTTGTCATCGACTTGTCTTCTTTCTATTTTTTTCCTACAAATTCTCTCTTCATTATTTGATATGAGTTTTTTCAATTAAACATACGTAGGCACTTACTATTATAGATCGTACTATGATTAATTTTGCTTCCACACTACCAAAGGTACGGAAGCTTTGTATTTGTACAAGAGTCGAGGCAAAAAATGTATGGCCTCCAAAATGAAAATTTCCACTCGCATGTGACTTTTCAGGCCTCAAGGAACATATTATTTGGTACCGCGTCTGTTTGTCGCCAATTCCTAGTTCCGGGCAAAACTATATGAAATAATAAATTTGAATTGAAATTCAAAGGGTAGGTGTGGGTTTGGCCGCAGATCACATCAGCTTCATAAAAAAAGTACTGTAACTTTCGTCTGCGCATGCGCAAACGTGAAATCCTTGTGAAGCTCTTAACTACTCCATAAACTGTCGAAAAGAGCTAGAAGTTGGATTGTATATGCAGAATGGTAACATGATGGTTCCACACTGCTTTTTATCAAATTTGGGCAGTAAAATTTGGATGCACAAGCGCAAACACCAAAGTTTGTCAATTCCTTGTAACGTCATTAACTGCCGAAAAGATAGTCGTAGTGAGTTGAAATTTGGAGATTAGGCGCGGGTTGGAGCATAGATGGTCTCATATCAAATTCATCGAAAGAATAATGTAACTTTCGTCTGCGCATGCGCCATCGTGAAATCCTTTGAGAGTCCAAAACTATCCTAGAAATTGTCTTGAAGCGATGAGGTGAGGAGGGGAGATGAGGGTTACGTCACAGATAATCCTTCATAAAAGTCATTGATAAAATACTATAACTTTCGCCTGCACATGCGCAAACGGGAAAAGTAGTGAAGCCCATAACTACCCTAGGAATTGTCGTAATGCGCTGAGATTTGGTGGGTAGGTGGGGGTTATGTGCCGGATGTTGTTATGACAGGCAAAATTCCAGAACTACTTGACCAGTCTTAGTGAAATTTCCAGGGATTGTGCGTGTAGGCCGTTAGACGCCCCTACGAATCTCACTGTCGTCGGACCAATGGTAGCTATACAAAAGAGACAATCAAAAATCGGCATTTTACCAACTGATTCTATTCGCCATGTTACAATAAGTGAGGAAGCTATGCCGAACTTGGCAGACGTGTTTCCAATTTAGCGCGTCGAAGGTACGTGAGAAAATATCTTTCATTTTTCTCAACGTACTACAATAATTGTTTCAATATATTTTCTTCAGTAGGTGTCAGATCTCACTATAATGTGTATTGTCCTTTACATAGGAATATTATTCTACCGGAATGTAGGTCATGCAGCACCCCTGGATTTTGCCTTTGGGGAGGTAATTTCAAATTTCATTTATTTGTATTCCCCTCAAGCAGTTGCAGAAATAAAAAACTTATCGTTTAATTCCATATTACTGCTTCCTAAGAGGATGCTGATAATATACCAAAATCGAATTTATTTTAACCTAAACTCGATATTTTCTTCGTCGAACACAATGTGGAGTAAAAAACGCTGCAATGTCCTTGTCACACGGGTTTATTAGTCTATTGGACATCCCTACAGAAATGCTGGAAATACAATTACTGTTTCTTTCATGTGCAGTATTATTGAAATAGCTATTCGGTTTATTATTCTGCGATTAATACACCTATGTATTCGCTCAGCAAAAATATTGTACAGCGCCCTCCTCAAAATTTTTTCTTTCAAGTTTCAAGGTGCGTAGAATCAAAAATGCTCCGTCCGCCGTATCATCCATATCTACTTCATTTTCGGTCTCAAAAATTCGTTCTTTCGCATGCAGGCTCCATTTGGGTCCTAGTTATGTCCCCGAAACATTGCAGCCCGATCGGAATATACCCAAGGGTGTTATGGGTGAAAAATGGGTGTAAAATTGGGGGTTTTTTGGTTGTTTTCAGTAACATGTGCTTGTTAGGTATCGTTTTCATGTTTTTTAGGACGATGTGACAGAATGTGAAGTCGATTTTGACCAGAGAGTGGAAACTTGAGGTTCTAACGAAGTTTCAGCCTTAAATTTAGGTTAGATTTTGGTCTAAAATCGTGTTCTTCCGCACGCAGGATCCATTTGGGTTGAGTTGTTCTCCAAAGCCCGGCAGCCCGATCGGAATATATCCAGGGGCGTCATGGGTGAAAAATAGGTGTTTCCAGGTTTTTTAAAAAATAGGTTTTGGTGAACATGAGCTTGTGATGTATCGTTTTCCATGTTTTTAGGGCGAGAAGACCGAATATGAAGTTGATTTGGACCAAAGAGTGAAGAATAGAAGTTGTAACGAAGGTTCAGCTGCCAAAATTAATTTTTTATGAGTCAAAATCCTGGGAAAAAGTCTGAGATCCCCTTAAATTTGTGAAATAACACTAGAAGTAGCATCATCAGGTGAATCAAGACAATTAAATGGCACTATCAATGATAAAAGATAATTAGATAAGGAACCTAATTCGTGTTTTTGGGGGCCACAATTGGTGGGAACTATCAAAAATAGCTATTTCAATTATTGCACATAATAAAAACAATAAATTGCTGTAGGTATGTCCCATAGAATAATAAACCCATGTGAAAAGGACTTCGTAGCCTTTTTGGGCGACGTCGGTGCCAAGAGGCGGCACATTGGCGTCATAATGGAAACGATAAATCCAAGGAGCGGGACAAAATGTCGGGTCTTATGACTTAAAATTTTGAGAGCACAATGCCGACAGAAATTGTTGTATGATTCCTGGTGCAGCGAAGTGGAATGGTTGTAGGATTTCTGGCAATGGTTTGGCCTCAGCTCTTCATCACTGTTCCGGATTGCCGCGAGTAAGGTGCAAACCGTGCAACTGACCGCAAACGTTCTTGGAGGACAAGTCACTTGAAGAAGAAGAAGAAGAAGAATAAAGTGGAATGCTGTTACCAATTTAAACGAAGTAAATAGTTGAAAAAAAAAAATGCGTTGCCGTAGGGGGCGTCTAGCCGCCAGTGGTTTGTGTTCATGACGGTACGTTTATTGTCGAATGAAATCTGGGGGACACCCCCAGACCCCCGGATTATAACAGTTTAGATCAAGGATCAAAGCAAGGAAACATTGAACATTTTTTTCGAATAGGTACATGATAACAGAGGATATGGAGATATGTAGAAAAACGTCTGCCAATTCGAGTAGGTACTATAGCTTCCTCATTTGAATCACATGAACGTATAGATTAGTTGGGTAGGTTCGTTATGATAAGGGACCATCTGCGATCCAGCCCGCGTGTTCCCTCAAAATTTCATCTCTCTACGACTATTTTTCGCGTAGTTAGAAGCGTTATAAGGAAACGGTCAACATTTCATGTTAGCGCATGCGGAGAGGGAAATTACAGTAAGATTCCAATCAAGTTCATACGGAACCATCGATGTATTATACTGATCGACCCTCCAAATGTGAACTTATTTCAACGATAATTAAGGTAGTTATGGGCACTCCAAGTATTTCACGTTTGCGCATGCGCAGACTAAACGATTTTCATGATTTTGGAACGGGACTATCTGCAATCCAACCCGCGTATACCCTCAGAATTTCAGCTCACTACGACTATTTATCGCTTAGTTAGAAGCGTTACAAGGAAATGGTCAACATTTCATGTTCGTGCATGCGTAGATCAAAGTTACATTACCATTCCAATGAAATTGATTTGGAACTACCAAAGTATTATTCCTGACCGACCCTCCAAGTTTGAATTGATTTCAACGATATTTAGGGTAGTTATGGGTGTTCCAATTATTTCACGTTTGCGCATGCGCAGACGGAAGTTACGGTACTTTTTCAATGATTTTGGTATGGGACCATCTGTGACTCAACCCGCACCTACCCTAGAAATTTCAGCCCACTTCGACCATTATTTCGGGTAGTTATGGGTGTTGCAAGGAATTACCACAGACAGACAGACAGACAGACACGGAACCAAAAATGTTCCTCGATGTCTGAAACGGAAAATGGTATTTGAAAATTTTCATTTTGGAGGACACGAACTATTTTTTACTCAATCGCGAATCCACGGCTTCCCTGCCTTCGGTAGTGAGGAAGCAAAAAAAATCAGTCATGCAGCATGACTTAATGAGCGAATTTTCAAAGAAATATTCGAATTAATGGCTATGGTTTTGAATAAAGGAAAACTTCGGTCTAAAATTTGGTTTTCTATGTATATTCTCTTCGTATTTATTTTAATTTGTACGTTTTGTCCATCCTGATTCTACCGTTTGTTTATTACGTAATTGTACTAAGTGCTTATTTATTTGATCGCTGTGGGTAAATTCAAGGAGTTGTACTAATCGTTTGCCTCCCCCTTTTTTGCTTCGAACTCTCGTCTTCAATTAATACTTCTCACATTTTTCAATCTGACCACTCTAAGGGGGTGGGGGTAAGAGTTTAAAGATTATCCTAGTTTTGGGTAATTTTTGCGCACTTTAAATGCTCTAATTTAAGAACGGATTTAGATATCTAAACTCCGATTTCACTATCGTGTTCAGCGTGCAAAAACCTTTAAAATGAGGGGTCACTTGTTAGAAAATAACATTTTGGGGATTTTTGGGTAATTTTTGCGCACTTTAAATGCTCTAATTTGAGAACGGATCAAGATATCTAAAATCCGATTCCACCATCGTGTTCAGCGTGCAAAAACCTTTAAAATGAGGGGTCACTTGTTGGAAAATAACATTTTGGGGATTTTTGGGTAATTTTTGCGCACTTTAAATGCTCTAATTTGAGAACGGATCAAGATATCTAAAATCTGATTCCACCATCGTGTTCAGCGTGCAAAAACCTTTAAAATGAGGGGTCACTTGTTAGAAAATAACATTTTGGGGATTTTTAGGTAATTTTTGCGCACTTTAAATGCTCTAATTTGAGAACGGATCAAGATATCTAAAATCCGATTCCACCATCGTGTTCAGCGTGCAAAAACCTTTAAAATGAGGGGTCACTTGTTGGAAAATAACATTTTGGGGATTTTTGGGTAATTTTTGCGCACTTTAAATGCGCCAAAACCCTCCTTAGAGTAGGCCAATTTCGCCCATCTTCGAACTTAGCCTTTCGATTGCCAAGATAGATTTTTTGTGCAAATTTGAGCTGTTTATCTCAATTCTATCGAGAGTTATCGTCTGGAGTGACACATATATAAATAAATATATATATATATACATATAAAAAAGTGTTAAATTTCAGGAATCGTTTTAGAATGGTCTGAAACGGATTTCTATGAAGAAAATTTCACAAAAATTTATATTATTTAAATTTCGAAGCCATTGCAATAGCTTCATTTTCTTTGAAAATTCGCTAAAACGTCGTGGGATTTCCAAGCCTCGGACCAGCGACCTAACGCAATGTCATGTAATACACGTCCTCAGCGGCTTTTGGCGTTTTTCGGGTACGTACAACCCCCTCGGCAGTTTTCGGCGGAGTGGGGTCTGGCCATGCTCTCCTCGGAGTTGGGTGGCAGGAGTGGGGTGGAGGGAGAACTATGTGGGCGACGGGGAGAGGAGGGAAGTTCCCTTGGACTGGACTGGACGCGGACGTTTTCGAGCCTGGTTTACTCCCATAAAAACATGTTCCATGTTAAAAGTCGGGCAAGTTAAGGGCGGGCACACCTACATAAGTACCATCCGATGATATAGATGGAATCGATACAGGACTATTTGGACGTCAATCTGCAGAAACTCTCAACAGCTCAGCTCATCTCGACCACTTTTTCAGGTAGTTCAAGGATTCCAGGATTCATTCGGAATTTGATGAAATTGATGTGGGACTATCAGGATTCCAGCTCGCACAAACTTTCGAAATGGCAGGTCATTTTGAAAATTCCTTCAGAAGGTATAGGTGTTAGCGCATGCTCAGACGATAGTTACTATCCGATGTTGATGAAATTGATGATTTTATCTTCTATGTGAAATCCCGCACGTACCTTCGAGATTTCAGCTCATTTTGATCGAAAAGTGAACAAAATGAATGTGTTTATGCAATCCTCGCAAGCGATCCACTCGGCTGAATCAAGCGAGGCGACCTCCCGAGATTTTCTTTCGTACAGTGCTGTTGGTTTGCAGCGTCCTACGGAAATCTGTTGGAAACAGGATCATTCACGTTGTTGCCACTGGCAGTCCCCTGATGTCTGACGATGTATGATCAAAGGGATTACCACAATAGTGATTCAACTAGTTCGTTTGCCTTCATTTTTTTCAGAATCTCTCGAAGTATAAAAAGCCTCGGTGCATAAAAACTTGTATAAAATCCACAAGTGAATACCACATCCATAAGCGTAAATCAGCAAAGAATACAGCAAGAAGGGATGAAAATCAAAAAGTGGAATGTAATTGTTAGATAGTCATTGAGTTAGAAACTCAAGTTCTTGATAAACGGAAAAATGTCTTCCGTACCTACTACACCTCCCTCCACTACCTCTATCAAACTCCCCACCTCACTCCACCATTGAAGCAACGGGAATAATTCAAAAATGTAGGTATAATGAATCTTCGGGAAGCCAAGTGGTAAACATTGTTACGAGCCCTGAGTGAGGCGGTCGGGTTCGAGAGCGAGGGAGTCAGTCGTGAAAAATTGTATAGAAATTCAGGAGCATCTTCATCGGAGTGTATCCCCGCGATAAAAACCTTCTCATTCCTCTCGGGTTGAATGGTGGATGAAGGGGGGAAAGGTAGAAAAGTCTTGGTAATGAGGAAACATCGATTTAAAAAAAAAAAAAAAAAAAGGAGACCAAAATTGCGGCATTCCCCGAGCCCTCCTGTCGTCCACCGTGTATATATATATAATATCTACGGCGTTCTCATTCTGTTTGTCTGCGTCAATCCCGCCTGGGGGAAGCGAGCCTAATGGCTTATGGGCAATATCCTTGAGGAAGCCGATTCACACGTCATGTATTCCACATAAAAGTGGAGCCGCTTGAAACGAGCTCCCTCCCTCCGGCCGCGTTCCGTTACTTTTTTTTTTTTTTTTTTTTTTTTTTTCACAATTGCCAACATTATTCAACGGCATTTTTTGTTACGTTCCGTTTTTTCCATATTGAACCCCTTATAGCCCTCTTTTCTTCGCACGAAACGACATCTCGGCAGTGGGAAGAGCTCCCAGCATTGGTGTCGATCCAGAATCTATAACTCTCTCGCATGTTATCCCCTTCCACAACCGGTTACGACGAAAGCAACTCGAGAAGATATAAATAACCGTGCGCTGTAGTTGATTTTGAATTCAAAATTTGCAAGGCCTATAGCCTGTCTAGGTACGCGGAAGCGTCCCGCCTACCAAGAAACGGCATTTTTTTTTTTCGTGCACCCATTCACGAGGGGCCCCTGAGGACGTGCACCAAATTTCAACCCTCGGGACAAGTGCCGGAGTTATCTATAGAACTTTGAAAATCCCTGTTTTCCAGGGTTTTCTACTTGTTCATTTTGGCAGTATGTAGCCTTCATTTTGTCCTCTCTGTAGCCTCACAGAGAGGATCGAGATGAAATTTCGCGCACACATACGTCATCCCCCCCCCCCATTCTTCACTATTTGTCCCTCGTTTATGGCGTCGTTGGTGGGTGGGGGGGGGGGGGGGAGGAGTAGGTTAGTGATGGATTCAGGTGTTGTACCCAAGTGAACAAGTGTGCCAAATTACAGCCTGGTATTGACGGATTCTTATAACGCAAACTTGAACACGAGCTGGTGAACAAATTTGAGCTGGGAGCGAATTTGAACTAGCTGTTGGTTTTGCCAGATAATGCCTGCGCCTGCGAACGATGTGTATGCTATGCCATACACGCTGCCCTGTGTTGCGTGTTACAACATGTCGAATCCCCAGTGCAACGGAGTATTTATTAGTGTTATTAAATTTCAATAATTTTAAAGCTTTAATCGTCAACTAAATTCAACAACGAGGCATTAAAATCGTTCATATTAGACATGGTTTCATCAAATGTAGCGTCGAAAAAACGTATAGCTACGCCTGTAATGCCTCTATCCTCTATATTTGCACTTGTACTATGATGTTGTTAGATACCTATGGGTCTCTGGATATTTGTATGTTGCTAAACCAATAGTGGTTTTATCTCGTTGAAACTCAAAATTATGCGACTATATTTGCAACTAAAAACGAAATATGGAACTAAAAATGCGTAAATGAAACTGAAAATGCAAAATATTTAGGAAAATAATATTTATATATAATAATAGTAATATTATATATAACAAGTTATGTACCCTTTCATTTATAACAGCGGAACTTTTTAAATTATACATAGACTTGGAGCGAAAACGTAGCGGAAATGAACCGAAAATAAAGCAACTCATTCAACTAAGTTCACCATCAGTTAAACCCATCAATACGAAACCTAAAAACTTTTGGTCTCTTTCGGAACTTTTTAGTTTTGAATATCAGAATTTGAATTTCCAATAGGACCAACTTCCTTTAGCCAACGAGAAAAAGTAACCCACGGCGAAATACAATTTGTGAAAAGATTAATTTGAACCTTGAGTGATAATGAATTCTAATATGAAGAAGACCCATCCTCGTCCGCTCATGCAGATCGGAATCATTTCATGCAAGCAACGTCACCGGGTATCAGTGGATCATGACTCTTGGTTTCTTGTCGAAATTGGTATTTTCCTAACCAGGGTTATTCTGCAAAATTGAACGTAATTACGGCAATGATAGTTCTTCCTTCCACTTCGCTTGTCTTCCAGTGTTTCAATTTCTGCAGAGCGCTGCCTCCTAATTTATGAAGGATTAAATAGTTAAATAGTAATAAATAGTCAGAAAGCAGCTATTTCTAGATGTGGAAATGAAAATCCATATCAACGAAAAATCGACAAATGCGGCTGCTGGGTATTCAAGTCATAATTATTCGTATGCGCCAAACTGGAACCGTTAACTGAAAACAATAATTTCCCCCGATTTTCTGGCTGCAAATATTTGGAGAACCAAAAACTGCTGATCTAGTTGCTCACCGAAAATGTCATACCCAAGTGCAAAAGCACCTTTGACAACACCTTATCATGTTTAGGTAAGTGCTTTTATCTGAAATGATGATTTTTGAATCATAGAATAAGTTTGATGGTACAGCAATGCCTTTGTGCAGTAATGTAAGTGAATATGTAATGCCTTACGTATTCAAATGAATATGTAATACCTTACGCATATGGACAAAATAAAATATTGAGGGGATGGAATTCATGAAATTGTTTGTGACCTTATGAACGTGCAATGCAGAAGGCATCACAAACAATTTCATGAATTCCATCTCCTCAATATTTTATTTTGTCCACGACGTTTTCTCATCCTGTGGACCTTATCGTCCTCCTCCTAAACCGTCATTCTTGAGTGCGCAACAGGTATCTCGTTGGTTCTTTGGATGAGTAAATAAACCCATGCGTAATTTGTTTAAACCTATATAGTTTCAGTTCAACAACCAACTTCGTCAGTTACCTCCTGCATAGGCAATGTGTTACATATTCACTCGCTGTCACTTGAATATATTTCAATTGTTTCCTCGAATCCAGAGGTTTATTATCGAAAAAAAAACCGAAATTTGATTAGATGCATTTCAAATGGAAAATGGAAGGGGGGTGAAGTGGAAGTTGAATAGAAACGAGGCAAGGCCTTTATGGCAGATTATATTGTAGTTTAATGGATAGAATCCTGTGAATTATGGTCATCATTTACCACTGCTCGAGACAAAAACATATCAAACATGACTGGCTCCCTTAAGCATATTCTGTACACTAGTTTCGAGCTTGGAGAGATAGCCATATACAGATAAACACATACCTGGTTGCGGTTATTATGCATAATTGGTATTTGGGTGTGTATGTGTGTGGATGTAATGTGTGTACACATTGGGGCAGCTAGTTAATGATTCAATTTTGACGGGCAATTCTGAGTGTCAGGTGGGCTGTATGTGTTTGTGATATATAGGTTGGAGACCTCTCCCCCGTCGCCTCACTCGCGAGCTGCTGGCAAATTGATTTCGATACCGCTGCATGCCCTATTAGGTCTACATACTAGCATCCACCCCCTGTCCTGTGCCCTCACCACCGTTTTACCCTCCATCAGACGGCTAAGCCTGTTCATCTACCCTCCTCTTCCGACCCTCTCTATACGGCTACAGTTGCACTCTGCCCCCCCCCCCCCCCTCTTACCTTCCGCTGCTTTACCAACACCCTTAACACCACTGTCCTTTCACAATCCCATTCAACCGTTTCCCACCCCCGTTTCAATAGGTTCAAATCCTCGTATCGCGTCGTTTCCAACAGAAATATTTAATTGTCACCCTTTAAATAAAAGAAAAAAACGTACCGAATTCACGCGAACGTTCAGGATTTTTTTTCCCCGCACTCCAACACTTTATTAATTGCCGGGCTCCATACAATCTGCTGTAGCACGTATACCCCCTCACCCATAATTTTTTCTCCCCTTGTTGGCGGAATATTTTTACAAAGCAACACGTGACGATATCAAGCCTGTGCGATTGGAGCTTTGGGAGTTTTAAAGTGACAGCTTTGCTGCGTACACGACTGAATGCTGCGTCAGAGGAGCCCAGCGATGCTGATTCTTTGGAATCAGTCTGATCAGCGCTGCATTTCCCCCCCCCCCCACCAAACACCGGTACGAATGAGGCACACGTCCACCACGTGCGTTATGACTTCAGACGTAAATGTATGGCATTGGCCATGAAGTAGGATCCACTCGGCTTTGATCGAACGCTGTCTCTCGTTTAGCGAATTTTCGAAGAAAATTTAGCTGTTTGGCTCGTTCCCAAATGTTAGATATGCTCCCTTTGAATCGGAAACCCCTCCAAAATCCGCTTCATGCATCGGAGATCTGAATTATAGATTTTCACTTTTTCGTTAGAGTGTGTGCGTGTGCGTGAGGGTGTTTGTGTGTCTGTGCGTGCGTGCTTGCGTGTGTGTGTGTGTGTGTGTGTGTGTGTGTGCGTGCGTGCGCGTGTGTCATTCCGCATGATAAGTCCCTTAATTTCCATGGTGAAATTGGTTTTTTGGCAGAAAAATCCGTCCCCACAGGAGTAATGACGAGTTCGTTACCCAGCCCGATCACATTGTGTGCACCGGTTCAAATTCACAAATTTTTGGTCCAAAAAATTAAAACAAAAATGATTGCAGCAACAAAGACATGTGGGGTGTTGTCACTCATGTTTTTTGGGGTGCTGAATCGACTGCAACTAGTCCCAGTCCGATTAGACGCACCCAGCATACCAGATTTACATAATTATAGTCCCAAATCCAAAAAATTGCACATTTTTTATGTAGGCATGTGAGGTGTCGTTTAACTTTTTATTTTAACATGGAACATGTTTTTACGGGAGTAAACCGGGCTGGAGAGCGTCCCGTCCACGTCCGCGTAAACACACGGCCCCCTCCCCATCGCCCGCATAGTTCTCCCTCTACCCCACTCCTGCCACACAACTCCCCTCCGCTCCTCCCACACCTTCGCCGAGGAGAGCACAGCCAGACCCCACTCCGCCGAAAACTGCCGAGGGGTTCCTACCTACCCGAAATCGCAGAAAGCAGCTGACGACGTATATTACGTTACATTGCGTTAGGTCGCTGGTCCGAGGCTTAGAAATCCCACGAAGTCTTAACATGGAACATATTTTTACAGGAGTAAACCAGGCTGGAAAGCGTCCGCGTCCTGTCCAAATAAACTCGGCCCCCTCCTAAACCCGTCGCCCACACAGTTCTCTCTCTGCCCCACTCCTGCCACCCAACTCACATCCTCCCCTACCACACGTGGTGCGTTCTCCGAGGAGAGCAAGGCCAGACCCCACTCCGCCGAAAACTGCTGATGGGGTTCTACCTACCCGAAAAACGCCGAAAGCAGCTCACCGAAGGCCTCACTACCGAAGGTAGGAAAGCCTTGGATTCGTGATTGAGTTAAAAAAAGTTCATGTCCTCCAAAATGAGAATTTCCACTACCATTTTCCGTTTCAGACATCGAGGAACATTTTTGGTTCCGTGTCTGTCTGTCTGTCTGTGGTAATTCCTTGCAACACCCATAACTACCCGAAATAATGGTCGAAGTGGGCTGAAATTTCGAGGGTAGGTGCGGGTTGAGTCACAGATGGTCCCATACCAAAACCACTGAAAAAGTATCGTAACTTTCGTCTGCGCATGCGCAAACGTGAAATAACCCATAACTACACTAAATATCGTTGAAATCAATTCAAACTCTGAGGGTCGGTCAGGAATAATACTTTGGTAGTTCCAAATCAATTTCATTGGGATGGTAATGTAACTTTGATCGAGGCATGCGCGAACATGAAATGTTGACCATTTCCTTGTAACGCTTCTAACTACGCGATAAATAGTTGCAGAGAGCTGAAACTCTGAGGGTATATTCGGGTTGGATTGCAGATGGTCCCTTCCCAAAATCATGAAAATCGTTCAGTCTGAGCATGCGCAAACGTGAAATACTTGGAGTGCCCATAACTACCTTAATTATCGATGGAATAAGTTCACATTTGGAGGGTCGATCAGTATAATACTTTGATGGTTCCATTATGAACTTCATTGGAATCTTGCTGTAATTTCCCTCTGCGCATGCGCAAACATGAAATGTTGACCGTTTCCTTATAGCGCTTCTAACTACGCGAAAAATAGTCGTAGAGAGATGCAATTTTGAGGGTACAGGGGGGTTGGATCGCAGATGGTCCCGTATCATAACGAACCTACCCAACTAGTCTATACGTTCTTGTGATTCAAGTGAGGAAGCTACAGTGCCTACTCGAATTGGCAGACGTTTTTCTACATATCTCCATATCGTCTGTTATCATGTTCCTATTCGAAAAACATGTTCCATGTTTCCTTGCTTTGATCCTTGATCTAAACTGCTATAATGCAGGGGTCTGGGGGTGTCCCCCAGATTTCATTCTACAATAAACGCACCGTCATGAACACAAACCACTGGCGGCCAGACGCCATCTACGGCAAAGCTTTTTTTCCTTTCCTTCTTCTCTTCCTTCTTAATTTTTCCTTCTTCCTTCTGCTCATAGGATCATTTCTGTTTCCATCTTTCCATAAAAAATGTAATTTGATCGATGCTGTCTTCATTAATTGGAAATTATACAAACTGATCAAAATTGGGAGGTATATGATGAAGCGTTGAGCAAAAAGACACAAAATCAGGATGACAGTAAATTACTCGTACCGTCGCGAGCCCGCTGACGCTACAGAAGGGGGCGCATTCGGATGAAGGTTAAAGAATATTCCAAAATATGTTAGTATTTATTTATTTATTACAAGAAAATTGGCTGATACTCGACCGAGCACACCAATACAACTCAGTAAAGGTGTGCAACTGCTTTTCAATGTTTTCTTGAAAGATATATTCCAGTTAGGCGTCGATAGTAGGTATCGATGATGCGGTAGGTATTGTTAAGGTAAATAGGGAGCTGATTTGCGCCATCGTACACGATTCTCATGTTTGATACCGTGGACAGTCTCCAAAGGATTATCGGCCGACTTGAATTGCTCCGAATTTTAATGACCACCCATATCAACCAAGAAAACGGTTATAAGCAAAAGTTATGATGTGCCAGTATCGCTACAAGTACCTTGGTAGCTGGATAGATCATGAAAAGAATCCAATTACAGAGATTACAAGCCGGAAAGATCAGGCCATCAGGAATTCGGAGATTTCCGTTTTCTGGCTGTTGACCGTAGCAAGAGCTGGGCCTCTGTTTGCTATTCCTGAAGACGCATTGCTGGTCAGTGTTATTCTGAGTCATGAATTAGTTTGAACCCTTCAGAATTTGTCGATAGCCACGGACTGCACGTATCACGGATGAAGAGGTTTTGCGGGGAAGTAGCGCTGAGGGGCAGTTGTTTCCTACGATAAAGATCCGGACGACAGCGTATCTCGGTCGTGCGTCCCGCAGTGACACGAATATTATGATAACCCAACTATGGGAGGGAAAGGGAGGAGTATTATAGGTAGCAGGAGGGTATCCTGGTCTCAAATCAGAACAAAAAACGTTGCGCTATTTGACGCTGTCTATTCTTCAAGCTTGTTGACTGTTTCCGGGAATCCAAGTAACTATGAAACCTACGTATTTCTCTCTGTTATCTTGCCTGTCTCCTTTCTTACGACTCTCCTCCGTCCTGAAATACCTAATTTATGATCAAGTAACAGCTGTCATCTGGATTGTAATCACTAAACCCGACATATAAGGAGTAATTAACCGAAATCCACAGCAAGTGAAAGGAAACAGTCATAACTCTAACTTAGCATGTATAAAATATGAGGGAAGGAGATCTATGGGTGCATAAGAATTTTTCATTTAACGATAAATATGTACTCCGCATATCTTTTTACAGCGGCGCTGCTTCTCGGAGCTCAAGTGAGTACTACGACAATATTACCTATGTGATTACCAATCGGCACAAATCTAAATTATGTCATCGATTACGAATTAATGTTATTAATTGCCCATCGCATTACCCATCTATCTGCGTGACGATCACCATAACAGCTCGTACAGGATAAACCGTGTATGTCTCGCGAACCCAATGATGGAGTACCCATGGGTATTTTTTGCAATGGGAAAATCGAATACTTTAGTTAATAGAAATATCCCGGGGGGGGGGGGGGGGGGTGTCTTGTGTTTGAAATCAATGAGCGTAGTTTCGAGAACTGGGAAGTGATGATTCACTCGTTCTCCACCTATTTCTGCTACCTTTTCAATCGCCCCTCTCTATCCTCCCACCAAATTTTGACTCAATTATCCTTCATTTCGGAAGTTCTGAATGATTACAGTCTACTCCTCCCATGTAAGCATTACGCCTAAAAACAATCCTGTTCTAAAAATTTTCCCGCCAAGAAAACCTCCTCAGCCGCAAAAAGGATTGATATCCGTTTTGCCTGCCAAAGTAGGATGGTCGGTTCTTCGCTCCTCGCTCTTGGATGAGCGGTTTCTCCCGCTATCTCCCCCCCTCCCCCCGTTTCTTCTTTCTTTCAACCAAGTTTGACGGAGGGCGTGAAATTTGTTTCAAGGCTGTTTGGCGGGCAGCTTTTTGCTTGCAGTATAATATAATGAATAAATTATACGGACTTACCTTTCCTAGTAGGCGTGAGGAAAGTTCAAGTACCACTGCTGCTCGAACACCTATAGATTCTTACTGAGAAAGAGGCTAGGCCTTGGCACCTGATATGGCTCAAAAGATATCAGGTACCCGTTTCCCGCACTGTCATATACGGAATCAAAACAATGGAGGTTGCCACGTTTTGTTTATTATAACATTACACAGCAACATCCACACGGGCATACTATGACCTAACCTTGTTCGCTCACTCCTGTATAAGCGACAAGAGCGCTCAGAGATAGCTAATAGGTATTTCAGCTAGCACAATCGTGATGACAAGTTGTGTCACCTGAGGTTTGACAAACAGCGTTGGTGGGATCACCCACAATAATGACCTGGTCGTAATCAACTACAAAATAATATATATATACATATATATATGCTATTATCAGGAGGCCAGTAAACCACTCCAAGCAACATCATGGAGCCCTTGTACACCAACTCCAAAAATAACTACTCTATACCTAAGCCATAATGTATCACCATAATCACCATTCGAGGACAATACTTGATTATTCGATATTGGGTAGTAAATAGAGAGCCTTCCACCCGTCGTAATTATTGTATAACCAGGTATTCAACCAGTTTAAAAGGAAAGTTGTCTTCAGTCAGTCTTCTAAGATATACATATCGCTGAAAACCCAGTACAGGGGAAGTTGTGCAGAAAGAAAATCACCAGTGGAGCGGCTCAGGGGTCTATATTGGGGCCCGATCTGTGGAATGTGAGCTACGATGGGATCCTCCTGCTGGGCATGCCAGAGGATGTGTTCCTGGTGGGCTATGCTGATGATGTAGCAGGGGTGATAAAAGTCCATACTCTGGAGGGCCTCCAGTGGAAGCTCAGTCAATCAATGAGGCGAGTCATGCCTTGGATGGAGGAGCATGGGTTGCAGCTTGCAGTACACAAAACCGAAATAGTGCTACTGAATAAGAGGCACATCAACCGTGTCACCCAATTTCAGGTGGAGGACGAAACCACTGACTCATCTCATTCGGTGCGGTACCTGGGAGTGACCCTCGACTGCAGGCTGACCTTCTGGGAGCACATCAAGGGAGCATGAAAAAAAGCAGCGGCAGTGACAGCAAACCTGAGCAGGCTAATGGCAAACATCGGTGGACCATCGCCCAAGAAAAGGAAGATGCTCATGACCATAGCCGAGGCAATCATGTTATATGTAGTGGAGGTGTGGGCTGAGGCCCTACAAGTTAAAAAGTACCGAGACCACCTACAAAGAGGAGCCCTACGAATAGCAAGTGCTTACCATACCGTCTCCTTCCCTGCCATTAGGATCATTGCTGCCACCATCCCAATCGACCTCCTAGCAATGGAGAGGAAGCGTATCTACCTCCGGCGATCCGCACAGGAGTCAAGATCCCTTATCAAGAAAGAGGAGAGAGAAATAACATTGCAGCAGTGGCAAAATGAGTGGGAAACTGATGACAGGGGGGCATGGACCCGCGTACTTATTCCACATGTGCGCCCATGGCTTGACAGGAGGCACGGAGAAGTGGATTTCTACATCACTATGTTTCTGTCGGGCCATGGATACTTCCGGTCCTATCTGCACAGAAGGGCGCTAGCAGACACCACAACGTGCTGGTACTGTGATGCACCAAACGACGACGCCGAACACACGTTTTTCCACTGCTCCAGATGGAGCAGGGAAAAGGAGATCCTAGAAGAACAGGAGGGCGGAATCACGCCAACTAATGTGATCGGGAAGATGATCTCCAGCCAGGAAACCTGGGAGAGGATTGTGTCCTACATAGTCCGAATCCTCAAGGCAAAAAAGCTGGACGACCCGATCCTCAGGTTTGCAATAAACTGGAGATCGCAAGAGGAGATCAGAAGAGGGCGGGACTCCGCCCAGTGATCGACCCACTCCGAAATAATGCTGAACAAGTGATTCCGGGGTGGATTAGGTCAAGAGGATCAGGGTTAGTTGGTTTTTAGTGAGTGAAACCTCACACGGCTGCGGAGTGCGGGCCCTCCAAGCGCAAGTCTTTTTCAAGATTTTCCCACTGTTTCCCTCGTACAAAAAAAAAAAAAAAAAAATCCACGCAAAGCGTGACATATTCAATGTGTGGTTCAACGCTTGGGCATGAAAATGTCCAAACGTCAAGGCGCGACGAAAATATGAAGAAAGCTTGCTAGTAGGATCCGCGGAAGACTAATTAAATTACCAGATTTTGAAAAAAATAAAAAATATACAGTTATTGTCACGCATAATTTAGATACTGAAACCCGATTGATTACAGTTATTGTCACTATGTACAGATATTAATATGCCCAGAATTTAGTAGGTACTTGTCATCCAACTGAATGTGCACTTCGTTCGAAATATTCAGGTACTGCAACCAAGATAAATGAACTGGAATTGCTTAGAATGTATTTGTTATCTTTTTAGGATTACATAAATCACCTCTACAACTGAGCGCGAGGCTTATAAACAATAAATAGTACTAAGATCACTACCTAAAACAACCACATTCCTGATCGGAACATGTACCTAAATAATTTCAGAGTGAGTAACCACAGGAGTACCTACTTCACAACGTTTATAGAAAAGGAAGGTAAAAATCATTAGAAAACCATTAGAAAAATGTTAATGCCATGAAAACAATATTTTTTTGAAAACTGAAATAGCTTGGTAAAAACTCTATTATAATGCAGTGGATATTGGAACTTATTGAATTTTACCATGAAAAGTAGACAGATATTTCCAATAGATACCCACCTACGCTTACCTATGACAATAACTATGAAAAAGGCACATTACAGTGTAAGTACCATGTGATGACAATAATTGTATACCAATACACAATAATTATACAATAATATATAATATGTATATTGTATATACAAGGTATATTCAAGTATGTACAATAATAGCAATTATTTTAATAATTGTACTATAGTTGCGTACTTTACTGAACATGCCGAGAATTTAATCATGTTCCATTATTTATTATTCACCAATCCCCCTCCCTCCCCCTATTCAGTAACTTGAAAACTTGATGCGATACTTTCAAGATATTTATATACAAGATATACATACGAGATACATACAAGAAGATTTCCCAAAAAAAGTGCGGCATATTATCGTAAGTTGTGTACCTATTCATGGCGGTTACGAAGGCGCAATAGGTGTAATGAATCAAAACTCTCACGTACATTACTATGGGGCTCTATTACGGAAGAATTGTTAAATGTGAATTTCCGCCTCGTCGTGAGGTGTTTTAATCTAATCAGTAAAACCCAGATTAATGCTATCTTGTATTAATCTTGAAATAGTGCTCGGATGATGCAGGTATTCCCAGATAAATAAAATATTTGGTGTTTTCATTACAAAAATCGTGAGATGTCAACAAGTGGTGGGTCAAAGAACAAAGATAGTCTGCAGTGATGCTAATTCGTACATGAAGTCATTTGATATAACTAATTTCTTTGCATTATTTCTCAGGTGCAAATGGGAGCTCCGTGGAGGATAATTGAGTCGAGCCAAGCAGCAACCACAACAGCACACTCTGCTACTGAACATCCTCAAACCACACCGGCCCCAACTACCGAACCTCCGAAAACTACAAGACCGACCCACACTACCACTACTAAACCCCCTCAGACCACTACTACTACTAAAACCACTACAACTACTAAACCCCCTCAGACCACTACTAAAACTACTAAAACCACTACAACTACTAAACCCCCTCAGACCACTGCTACTACTAAAACTACTACAACTACTAAACCCCCTCAGACCACTACTAGAACTACTAATACCACTACAACTACTAAACCCCCTCACACCACTGCTACTACTAAAACTACAACTACTAAACACCCTCAGACCACTGCTACTACTAAAACTACTACTACTAAACCCCCTCAGACCACTGCTACTACTAAAAATACTACAACTACTAAACCCCCTCAGACCACTACTAAAACCACTACAACTACTAAACCCCCTCAGACCACTGCTACTACTAAAACTACAACTACTAAACCCCCTCAGACCACTGCTACTACCAAAGCTACAACTACTAAACCCCCTCAGACCACTGCTACTACTAAAACTACAACAACTACTAAACCCCCTCAGACCACTACTAAAACCACTACAACTACTAAACCCCCTCAGACCACTGCTACCACTAAAACTACAACAACTACTAAACCCCCTCAGACCACTATTAAAACCACTACAACTACTAAACCCCCTCAGACCACTGCTACTACTAAAACTACTACAACTACTAAACCCCCTCAGACCACTGCTACTACTAAAACTACTACAACTACCAAACCCCCTCAGACCACACTGGCTCCACCATCCTCTGGTATTTTGCAATGCCTGCGTGATGTAGTCAAAGATGACCTGAGGAAACATGAGTGCTTCGAAGCTGTCTCCCAGTTAGATAAGATCTTCAAACAGACGGTGGCTGACGTTAAAAATGACGTACAAGCCTCGTTTGCGATAATATCACAAGCTGTCAATAGCTGCATCAATTGGTCAATATCACGGTGCATTTCTTCGCTTATGACTATTCCACAGAAGTTCGCAGCCCTTGTCCGCAAAGTTATAGTAAGTCGATTGAAATGATAGTCATAGAGTGGAACAAACCAACATATTATGAAGTTACCATGCTATGACCCGTAATTACTGCAATGTTTTCGCTAAATTCGTGTATACTTATAGTTCACATAATTTAATTCTGAGAAATGAAACTCCCTCGTGTGAGGTTTTAGAACACAGTGACGGCTTCTTATTAAAATTATAAATAACAAGTCACACAGTGGCAATATGGGAATCATCCGTGGCTCAACAATAAGTTTGGACTTGACGAATTTGTAATACGCTCCCTCAAGACAAAACTTAACAAACCCCGGACTTTGGGGAACAAAAAATATGTTTCCTTCTGTTCAGTGGCTTTGTCAAGAAATCGGCGGGCATTTCTTCCGTTTACAGGTAGCGAATTTCTATAAGTTGCACATCCACTCTTTGTTTGATGAATTAATTCCGAATATCATCATGTTTGTTCGCGAATGATAGACAGGGTTGGAGATAAGTTATTGCGATCCCTGGCTGTCGTTGTACAAGCATATTGATCCTGCAATCGGGAATCCCATATCGTCCATCATTCTTCTCAAGTATAAACCTTCTTTCACAGCTACCGATAAGCTCAGATATTCCGCTTCTACACTAGAGAGAGCTGCAGTTCCTTGCTTCTTCAACGCCCACTTCACCGCTGCACCAGATAGTGTGAAGACATAGCCGCTGCAGCCTTCCATCGACATCGCAGTTGCCCCAGTCAGCATCCACAAATCCAGTTAGATGGTCTTGCGTCCTCCTATACGTCAGTTTGTAATCAAGAGTACCTTGCAGATATGTTAACATTCTTTTCGCCACTTTCCAATGCATCTCCGCATACTTGTGGTGAACTAGCTGAGAAAATAGATAGCGTGCGTTATGTCAACACGATATCCCATTGTCAAGTACGTGAGCGGACCTATCAAATTTCTATAGCGTAACTTTTTCCCTTCAGACGGTGGCGGTTTTTCTGGGCCCAGAAACTAATATAATTCTGGGAAATGAAACTCACCCATATGAAGTTTTAGAAAACAGTGACGACTTTTTATTACAATTATAAACAGCAAGTCGCATAGTGACATATGGGAATTTATTCCCCGATTTTTTCTTCCGTGGTCCACGTTTTGTACGGGAGAAGTGATGAAAATTATTTTCATATCTCAATTCGCCACTTGTCAGCTTCTGGACTCGAGAGCGCCTCTGCAGGCAACATCTCCGCTGCACAGGCGACTTCCAACACTGCTGCCGAAACGTTAGAATCGTCTTCCTCAGCTGGGAGTAAAGTTTGAGACGCAGTGGTTTTGGTGATCGTTTTTGGTATATATCACAGCATATCACAGCAATTTGTGTCTCGATAAGCATCCGACGCGTTACTTAGTGTGATGGCTTGGTGCAATTGTCAGAAAGTCTTTGCCTCTACCTAGCAAATGGATCTGTCAAACTCTCGGTGGATCCAACTTTGTTATTTCTGGATTTGGCGTCTGTATTGAACCCACAGAATGTAACACCTCTCTCCGCTGGCTCCGCACCACATGGATTTCCATGTCCTCTACCAGTCTTGGGGTTCCATGTCCGTTTCATGCACCACTGGTCTCATACTAATCAAGTTCCATCCAGGAACAGCCATCATTGCTTATTGTGATTTCTTACATGACCACGGCCATGGTGAGTGGTAATATGAATTCACTAACATCCTGTTGAAATTCATCTTTATTTTACCATCTGGATAGCCCCAGCTAACTACATGTCACACAACATGGTACGAAATTATAATTATCGATTAGAAAGATCGATTTTTTTCGCTGTCCAACAATGGTCATTCAATATTTTGGAAACGTTACCCATTAATCGATAGGTAAAGTTGATTCGTGTCGATCAATCCCCAGTTTATTGTATTCTCCAGTCGGTTGTATGCTTAATTATTTTCAATAATACATTTTTGTAATGTAGCACTGAAAAAAAAAAAAAAAAAAATTGACACCCCCTCAGTATTTGATAGTTTGGGGGTAGATTTGCCCAGCTCCCGGTTGGTCACTTTGTTAATTTCATTAACCAGTTTGTTAATTATATTATCCAGTTGTTGGACGCATTCAACAGTTATGCGGCAGTTGATTATAACTGAGGTCAAGCCTTTTCAGCTAAGGTTTTGAAAAACCCGGCCCTTAGGATTTGAAGTGCCCAGCTAGCTAAGTATAATTTCATAATTTCATTTCATTACGGTTATAATAGTTGTGAACAGACGCCATGTATGAGACATGAAAACATAACTACAGCGTTCTTTGTTGGTTACACTATTTTGCTCAGTCAGTTAATTAATTATTCGGGTTTTTTCAGTATCCAAGAGCCGCCAGTAGACCACCTTGTTAATTGGTCACCTTCTTAATTACAGTGACCAGTTTTTTAATCACATTAACCGGTTTGTCAAACGCATTTGCCAGTTATGGGACAGTTTATTATAACCCCGGTCAAGCCTGCTCAACTAAGGGATTGATAAACCGGCCCTCGGTAGGATCTGAACTCCAGAGCAAAGTAGAATTTCATGGTATCATTAGGGTTATAATCGTTAAGAGCAATGCATGTCGCACGAAATTTTTAAAGCGAAATTTCCTCAAGATCTGATTCAGGAAGCTGTGAATCAGCATTATTGAGTGACCAGTTCAGACTGAAGGCTTCTTGTGATACCAAATCGGTAAACATCTGCAATTACATCCACTTGATATTGGGTTTCATACCTTACGACTGAACTAGTTAATACCGGAATAACGTAGTGCTGTCATCCGTATCCCCTGCTGGAATTCAACTTCGACGTTTTGGATTACTGCGGAACCTTTGTCGAGGGCGACGCAATGGTACGAGTAACGAAATGCTGATTCTCTCATCCTTGTACGTAGTACATGACTCGTTTTATTTGGTACGTGCATCCCCTTCATTCAGCATTCTGGTTAACTTCAGGTAGAGGGCAGAAAGAGTTTTCGGGGTTTTATCCGTTATTCTTTAGGTAGGCTACCCCCTCAAAGTTTCATGGTTTACACTTCAAGGGGTGTAGAATATGAATATCGAATAAAAATATTTCCGTCCGTCCGTGGTACGCAGTTTCACTGTTCACCGTACGCCGTCCGCGGTTCTAACGGATATTAACCAGAAGGTATCTCACCTGAAATCACCACAGAAGGGATATCACCGAAGTTAAGATACGTCGAGCGTGGTTAGTACTTGGATGGGTGACCGCTGTGACATGTGGTGACACGTCTAAGTATGACCCACGTAACTTCTGGGCGAACTCCTCTCCACTCAAGGCGACGAGGCAATAAGTAGCCAAGTAGAGAGCGAAATTATCAGACTGAATTCTGATCCTCTCATTGGAGGACATCTGATCACGTCCGCGACGCTGGCAAGGCAGTCGAACAAAAAGCCCCAGCCTGAAATGGCTGTTCCTTTACTTTACTGTTTTTATTAACCAGAAGGATAATGTCCTTCATCAATGATAGGATTGAATTCTACTCTGTAAACTCATAGTTGGGGTTTCGGCATCCGAACCAAATCACTCGCGATGAAATCGTGGAAACCCATTTCAATGAAAAACGGAGTTATTGAAAGTTTGCCTATTTCCACTAAAACACGAAAAAACGCAAATAATACACTGTTACACCGGTTTCGGTTATCAAACCATTGTCAGTAACAAACAATAACTGCACAAACAAATAAATAGTTATTGCTTGTTACTGACGATCACCGAAACCGGTGTAACAGTGTATTTTTCGCGTTTTTTCGTGTATTAGTGGAAAGAACCTTTCAATAACTCCATTTTTATTTATTCACCAATCTTTGAGATAGGGAAAACCCCTGCAAATTCTTCAGCAGAGGTTCATTATTGATTCATTAATGTGTCTACGTCATTGTTGTAAACGTGGTTCCTCAGTTAAGGGTAAATGTCCCGGGTTTAGTTCCGAGAACCGCCACCACGTTGTGCTTCAATATGAGCCAATCCAATATTCGGTTTATCTCTTGAACGGGTCAACCGATTTTCAATCTGTAAAATGTTCTGTAATCGTTATAATCAACCACAAGTGCGGACATTCAGTTTTGAATTTTAAAATTTTTTTTCATGGAGTTCCCGAAATTATTTTACTTAATTTCAACCTTTTTAAAAAACGCAACTAATATTATTGTAGGAAAAAAATCGAAGAATTCAAATCCGCTTTCAGATTGAACATCGGATCATTAGATCGAACGGCATCTGGGAAAATCACTATAACAATGGGGCCTATTGTTAGCCCTCTAATCCTCTACCTGGGCCCACCTTGCAAAGATGCCTTCCCTTTCCTGTTGATTTGAGCTAGCAGGCGGACTGAGTTCACATCTAAGACTGTATTTTTCCTTCTACATCTATTTCTTCAACTACAAGATTTGCTTGGCAGAAATAGTTGGCTGCTGGATCAAATCAGGATACAGCCAAATTTTGGCTGAATCCTGTCAGGGTATCAAGAAGGGCGTTTGGTTCTTAGCATCTGACTGGTATCTAGTTTTCTTACTATGATTTCATTCTCTAAATTATTACTTTCTAAGTACCTATATGACTGGAATTTCCATAATAAGCCATTCAGTAACTAATGATTTGCAGGGTTCTCATAGTCCACCAAACCCTATGAAGCCATAAAAAAAAATCGCCGTAAAATGAAGGAAGTTCAATAAAAGGTTCAGGCAAAATTGCACTCAATAACTATATATTGCCACAACTATTATATATTATCAGTTTCGAGGTTCACAAGTGACGCCTATGGAAATATCACTGACAACGACCGAAGATAACAAATGTTGAGAATGATCAATATAATAGCAATAACAATAATTAAAATGCAATAAAAATATCAATAGAATAATAATAACAAGAATACAAGTACATAAAAAATAACTTGCTATTGGAATAACAATAACAAGAATGTAAAATAACGAGAGTGCCAAGGATTTTTCATTTGAGCTGACGAACGGCACGATTTCAATGAATTTTATCCAACCCATTTATATTATATTGGTCCAACCCGTGCCTATCCGAAAAATCTGCCACCATTTTTCGGGTACTTATGGGCGTTATAAGGAAATGGCTACATAATTATATTTCCATGTGTTCAACAGAATACTACCGTTATAATTTGGTGAAACTCATATAGAACCTTCAGTGTTTCATTCTAGATCCACCCTCCAAATTTGAATTCTTTGCTACGATTATAAGGTAGTTGTGGGCTGTACAAGGATTGCACATTCGCGCATGCGCTAACAAAGCTTACAGTATTTTTTAAATGATTTTGATTTGGGACTATCAGTGACCCGACCTGCACCTGCCCTCTAAATTTCAGCTCGTGACAAACATTTTTTTATGGCACTCATGGCCTTCATCAGGGATTGTAGGAAGATACCTCCACAGATTCCTTGATATGTGAAAAGCACCATGGAGCAGAATATACATAGGTATATGATAGGGGATGGGGACTCCAGAGCATTTTTCAAAATTTCTCAAAATGCTTCGTATGGACGCAATATGACAAAAATTGAATGCGCCAATCACGTGATCAAAAATTATACAAAACGGCTTTTTGGTTTGCAAAAAGAGTCCCGGACTTACTCTAAAATGAAACCAACTCTTATAAAGCGGGTGAAAGCGTGCACGAGAGGTGCAATCGCGCACAATTCGAAATCCACCGGTCTAGTAGAAGATTTAAGGATAGATTTAACTAATTGGCCAAATCACATTTTTGGGGATCATAGAGAATGCAAAGAGTATGACTGTTCAAACCCCCGAATCATACATTTGTACCTACTTCGCAATATTCTTAGTTATCATGATCCAAAATTAATGAAATTTGCATTGTAGGTCCCGTTTAGGGTCTAGTTGGTCCGCGAAGCTCGGCGTTAGTGTCAGTCATCCCTAAGGGATGAAGAATAGGGGTTGACATTTTCAGAACGCCGTAGCACGAAAACTTTCAGTAGAAGGGCATGGTTTTTTTACGTTTTTAAATTGATCTTGAACTAAAGCGTTTTTTGAGACCACGCGCAGCT
Organism: Leptopterna dolabrata; assembly: GCA_954871275.1. Taxonomy (NCBI): domain Eukaryota; kingdom Metazoa; phylum Arthropoda; class Insecta; order Hemiptera; family Miridae; genus Leptopterna; species Leptopterna dolabrata. The sequence continues at coordinate 80,337,546 of OX940974.1, forward strand.
TTGTACGACCAGCCGTTCGTTTTCACCGAAGAGGTTCGTCAACATGATCGTGAATCAAACGGTATAAATTCGGCCCGGATATCGTCACTAGGGAGCACCAGATTATAATCACGGATAGCTGTATGAAGTCGAGCTTGTTGTTCTATGATATTATTCCATTTGAAAAACGCTGCAGAGTCCTTGTCACATGGGTTTATTATTCTATTGGACATCTACTCGTCATTTATTTTTGTTTCATGTGACATACTTGAAATAGCTACTTCTGATGGTTTCCACCAATTTTGGCCCCCAAAACCGAAATTAGGTATCCTTTTTCTTTTTATTATTTTTTAAAGTTATCTTTGATCATTGGTAGTGCCATTGATTCAAGTGCTGACACTTTTTCTAGTGTAATTATACAAATTGATAATTGATGGTGATTTCAGACGATTTCCCAGGTTTTGACTCATAAAAAAATCAATTTTGGGAGCTGAACCTTTTGTAGAACGTCAACTTTCCACTCTTTGGTCAAAATCGACTTCATATTCGGAAAACCCCCCGAAAAACATGGAAAACGATACCTCAAAACCTCATGTACCTAACTGAAACATACATAATAAGTACCTATTTTTATACACATTTTGACTAACAACACCCCTGGGTATATTCCGATCGGGCTGAAAAAATTTGGGGCGCAAGTAGAACCCAAATGGAGCCTGTGTGCAAAAAACGAATTTTTTACACCGAAATGCAGTAATGCGTGATACGGCGGACGGACATTGCGTTTTTGGATTATTATTCAGTGAATAATACACCTATACCTATATTCGCTCAGCAAACAATTTTTATAACACCCCCTCAAATTTCTTTCTTTTACGTTTCAAGGTGCGTAGATTCCAAAAATGCAATGTCCGTCCGACGTACGCCGTACGCCGTATCACGCATAACTACTTCATTCTCGGTCTTAAAAATTCCTCCTTCAGCACAAAGGCTCCATTTTGGCCCTAGTTGTGTGCCGAAACTTTGCAGCCCTATCGGAATATCCCCAGGGGTGTTATGGGAGAACAGTGGGTGTAAAAATAGAGGTTTTCGAGGGATTTTTGAGGTTTTAGTTAACATGAGCTTGCGGTGAGGTGTTTTCCGTGTTTTTTAGGGCGAGAAGACCGAATATTAAGTTGATTTCAACCGAAGAGTGAAGAATTGAGGTTGTAACGAAGGTTAAGCTCCCGAAATTCATTTTTTATGAGTCACAAACCTGGGAAATTCCAAATTTCGCCAAAATATTCTTACTGCCAAACAGAACGATGAGTTCGAAGACGAGCAATTTTTAAAAATTCTAAGGGGGTCTGGCTAATTTCACTTTTTGAGTAAACACGGAGTAAAAATGGAAGGGTGAGTAAAGACGGAAAAATAACGTTTCAATATTGTTTTTCATAAAGAATAGGTAGGTATGGGTTAAATTTTGATGAGGGGGTCAAAAGTTCGTATTATGGGCTAAAACTAATATTATTTCACCTGGCATTGTGTGAGATGGTGATACGCGAAAACAGTGTGGGTCAAATTTGACACAACTGTCAAGTTTATAAGGGCCAAAAATCGGTAAAAATGGGTCAACGTTCAGACGCCTACAGATCGCTCACCGTCATCAGGCCGTCATTTCGAAGTTCCTTGGCGACAAATATCCTGCTGGATTTGACGGCCGTTATTTTCCATTGCCGTTTTGAGGGTTGTTCGCAGTTTTAGGATTGTTGTTACTCTTGAACACGGGTAACGAAAAACTGACTGAGAAATCCAGCCCAGATATCTTTGCTGGGGAACACCTGATTGTAATCAAGGATGGCTGTATGAAGACGAGCTGGTTGTTCTGTGATATTATTTCATTTGAAGATATTATTTCATTTATTTTGCAACTTTAGCAAACGCTACGCTTCATGAATAACAACAAATAATATTAATGATGAGTCCTTTCTCTTGTTCTGTTGTGTTATTGTTAACGTTAACCTCATCCTTTCTCACCCAAATTCCTAATGCTGGTGATTTTTAAGCCATGAGAGACTGGATCTATTGCAGTCTTTATGTCCCTTTTGATATCATCAGCCTTTTTTTGTGCTATTTTTGTCAGACGGGAAAATCACTGCCCTGTTATCTGATTTTAAGGGCTTGTTAATTTTTTTTTTAGTTTTTTAGTTTTTAGTACAGTGGCAAAGGAAGGCGTTTTTTCAGCATCATCGTTTTCTAAAGTAGACACTATGTTTATAATCGAGAGGGTGTTAGCTTCCAGGGTAGAAACGAGCGTTTCCTTACCTTTCTTAGCTTCTATGTACTTGCCATACAACCCACTCAAATGAAGTCCCAAATCATTCACATATTGCACCATCGTCTTCATTATACTAGCCAATTGAGTAGTTTCCGATTTCCCTATTTTGTTCTTACGAGTTCGAGTCGTGCGCTCAAGGTGTAAACATCGGTTGATTAGCTCTTTGTTTGCTCTCAGGATTTCGTCGATTTCCAGTGCGTGAAACGCGTCGATCTTCCGCATACAAGTGAAACTTGTTCCGCTGTGAATGTGTTCGGTGTGGACAGTGAGTCATAGGACGTTCTTGATAGCATACGTGTGTTATATGTATGACACCAAAGAGGGGCTGTAGGCATAGAACAACAAGATTCCAGGCCTTATCGCGCTAAAGGTGAGATAAGAATCCCCCAACTTCGGATTGCGGGTCGCCCCCACCTTGACCACTCTCTCCTTCCGAACCCAGGTTAAACTTCACGTTTTGTGTCCCAACCGTGCCTCCCCCTTCTCGCCGTCTTGGTACCCCACCTCCAGACGTTGGAACCCTTGGGCCTGGGCCTGGGCCTCAGTCGTTCAGTTATCTGTTCCTACACACAGAGACTCATTCGCTCGTCCTCTTCTCTGATCCATTCTGAAAGACGGTTGGAAACATGGGATCGGAAATGAAATTAATAATGGAACAACTGAAGAAATTAGATGCCCTAGAGACGATGCAGAAAAACATGACAGAAATCAAAACAGCAATAGATGCTCTTACCCAAGTATCTCAGAACAACTCAGTAAGACTGGATAATGTCTCGGCTCAAATAGATGATCTGAAGAAAGAAAATAATATATTATCGGCTAAAGTTGAGCAGTTAGAACGGGACAAAATACGAAATAATGTTATTATTTTTGGTTTAAATGAAAGAGAGGATGGTGCCATCTCTTTGCGAGAACTGGTGAAGAGGTTCCTGACTGAATCACTGATGGTTGCGATTGATGATCGGGAGATCGAGCAAGCCTGGAGGATAGGGAAAAGAACCCATAACAAGACAAGGCCTGTAGCAATAACGTTCTCATCAAACTACTGCAAATGGAAGGTATTGGCATCTTCTAACAACTCGAAGGGCACCAAAATAAGCATGAGCCAGGATTACACTCTGGAAGAAAGAAACAAGAAGAAGAAGCTTCTAAACTACCGGAGGATACTTAGGGAATCAGGAGTCGAACTTAAAATAAAGGGGTTCACTCTTATATTTGATGGATCTACCCACACTCTACAGCAATTGGCAGTGATGTATGATGAAGCGAATAAAAGGAAGAGAAATCCGGCGAGCCCAAACGGAAACGAAGGGAAGAAACCAAACAAGAACCCAACTGAACAAGAAGCATTATAGCAACAAAAGAAGAAGGAAGATGGACCTACTGGTGAAAACCTACTATCGGCTTGTTTTTGGAATATCAATGGTGCGATGAATATGATTACCTAGCCCCGATCTGAACGCGGAGATGAATAAGAAATGTAATATAGATATAATCGCCTTTCAAGAAACCTGGCATGAATCGGATAGTTTCAGATTACCAAATTGTATGGAAAATTATACTTGTAAACACTCAGTAGCTGTCAGGGAAAAGAGTAGAGGACATGCTAGTGGAGGTATTATGCTTTTCATTAAAAAAGAACTTGATCAGTTTTGTACAATTCTTGAAATAACGCAACACTGGATTTTCTGCACATTAGCTTTACCATCAGCCACTATAGTGATAGGCGTATTTTATATCAGTCCCATCCTAAATGATGTTGCTGGAATGGACATTGTAAGAGACGGGATTATTGGCCTTAGTGATAAAGACCCGAGTGAAGCACTTCTGATCCTGGGGGGGGGGGGGGGGGAGATTTCAACTCTAGAATTGGGGAATGTGGAGCTGTGAATGGGGAAATGGTGGCAGGGTCAACTTTATACTCTGAGCGCAAATCCTTCGATACCACTACTAACCAACAGGGAAGATTATTGGTCGATCTATGTCATGAATTTGGCCTAATAACCTGTAACGGCAGGTTACCGTCTGATTTACCTGCTAACTTCACGTTCTGTGGAACAATTGGAAGTAGTGTTATTGATTTAATTATGATAAACCAAAGTGGTATTGAATACTTTGAGGATTTCGAGGTTAGGGACTTTTCGCATGTCTCGGATCATCTCCCGTGTGTGATAACGGTAAGGGTACCTAGGCATGTGAGAAACCCCAGCTGTAATGCCTTCAACGCCCAGAAGGCGTACGTATCGGATGAGATGATTTTAAAGTCATGATAGGCGAAGAGAAGTTTACTTCCGAATCTTCTCAACCCGCGAACACTCAATACGATCAGTTAATCAACGCAATAGAGAAATGTGGAATTCTAGTAGGAATGGTCAAAATTAACAAAAAACCTAGAGCTGTTCCATTTGCGTCGAGGTTATAGAAATATGCGGAGAAGCGGGTACCCCACAAAGCTACCCGTTGACTATGGAAACCTTAAGAAATCCTATAAGTATTACCTTATACCCTCCGCAAATCCGAAAAGAATTTTTACAAAACCTTTCGAAATGCAATCAACAACATTCGTAACTCCTCTGATTTTTGGAAGGCCATTAAAACGACAAGAGGAAAGCCATATCTAGAAGACTCGATCCCCATAGCCACTTGGAAAAAGTATTTTGAGAAACTTTATGGTGAACCGCCTGAAGTAAAGTTCCAATGCCCTGCTGGTGTGGAGGTCCCGATCCTTGATAAACCGTTCTCTAGGGATGAGGTACTAGACGGCATTAAAAAACTTAAAGTGGGGAAGGCTCCTGGCGATGATGGAATACCAAATGAAGTATTGAGGGCTCTACCTGAAAACTGCATTGACAAACTGGTCCAAATATTCAACGAGTGCCTGAGCAAAGGTAGAGTCCCGCAATCCTGGTGCACCATCTTGCTCAAAATGGTGTTTAAGAAAGGATATAGGTTCTTACCTGAAAATTACCGTAATATAGCCCTCGTAAACACCATAACTAAACTTTTTACGAGTTTACTGGCAAGGAGACTCTCTAACTGGGCCGAACAAATGGGACTATTGCCTGAATTCCAAGCCGGATTTAGGGCTGGGAGGTCATGTGTGGACCAGATCTTTAGGCTACACGCAGCATCTGCCATTTACAGAATCAAAAAGAATCAGGATATGCTCACCATAATGGCGGACCTATCTCGGGCCTTCGATTCTGTAAATCACACCAAACTGTGGGCCAAATTGGCTGGCATGGGAGTGAGCTCTAAGCTCATTGCAGTGCTGCAAGATTTATATTATGGTAACGCATGTTTCAAGCTCACCAAATCTGACGAAACAGAGCCCATGGTTCAGAAAATGTCTGAGGGGATTTTTCAAGGTGACTCAGTCTCTCCTTTACTGTTTATACTTTTCTTATCGGACCTTGAACCATTCATGCGTGGGAAGGGATGCTCAGGATTGAAAATAGGTGGTAAGGAACTTATGATCCTAGCATTTGCTGATGATGTAGGTGTACTAGCTGATTCAATTCCGGATGCACAAGAGAAGCCCCAGGCGCCATTATGGTGCCTTTGTTGACTATTGTAGGACCAATTCGTTGCAGATAAATGTAAAAAAGTGTGCTAGTGTTTGGAAGAGGTGGAAGGAGTAGGAAACTCAAACGCATAAGGTGTGGCAGCGAAAACCTGGATTTTGTAAAGGAGTTTGTTTATCTTGGGACGAAATTCACCAGATCGGGTAAGTTTAGGCAAAATATTGACCAAATCGTTACCAAAGGGAAGTCTGCTGCAGGAGGACTCAGAGAGGTTTGTGTCAGAGGCAAAATCACCTCATGGGATGCAAAGAAGGCTCTCTTTCGCTCCCTTGTAGAATCGGTCGTCTTGTACGCCGCGGAAGCCTGGGGACCATGGTGCGGTAACGACTTGGAGGTGGTTCAGGTTCAATTTTTGAAAAGTATGCTCTACCTTCCTTGGAGCACGCCAAATCACTTCTTAAGGTTGGAAACAGGCTTCCCAATGATAAAAGTAGCTGCATATGAAAGAGTGATACGCTACTGGGGTAGGATAGTCAGGATGGAGGAACGAAGGTGGCCCAAAATCTGTTTTACAGTTTTGAAGGAACTTCACTCTCATTCTAGGTACAGATCCGATCTCAACTGGTTTTCCAAAGTCCATGTACTTCTTAGAGTAATAGGGTCCGACGATTTCTTAAGTATGGAGACTGATGTCAATAAAAATATTCCACAAATCATCGAGCGCATTAAAAACCATTTTTGGAGTACAGACATAGATCTTGTTTGCAATGCCAGATACAATTCATACTTTCGAGAGGTGATGATTTTGGTGGAACGCAAAAGTACTTGGGAGGATTCCATAATATACAAGTAGAAAAGATCCTTGCACAAATCCGGCTTGCGTCGAAGAAAAATATTAGCCTCTTCTATAAGGGTCATTCTCCCAGAAACCTAGAATTTGAAGTTTTTGAATCTCAAAATTTCCAGGTGCAAATACGTGGCCTCAAAAAATTGGAAGCCGTCCTCTATTGAAATCGAACATACTGTGATACCCAGCAACTCAGAACACAACCTAATTAGCGATTTAAAAAATAATTAAGAAAATAGGCATGTGAGTGAATGAACAATGAAGTGAATGAATGAAAACTGTCAGGTGAGGGAATGAATTATGGGGAGGGAATGAAGTTTTGAGTAATAACGAAACATAAAACACTTTTATTTTGCGCCGTATTTACTAAAATATCACAATCAAGTTCTAGTAGTTTGACAAGGCAAAAAATACCCTTACTTTTGCAATAAATACCAATTTTTTTGAAAACTTGGAATATTGATATTTTCAAATACTGCTGAAAAAGTACAGTAAAAAAAAAAAACATTGCAAACATGCTGACTTCCTTAAACCTAAAACCTACGAACGATAATCTTCAAATCAGATATTATAATATATAATATATATCATGTATTAATACGTGATCAGTTTCAAATTAGGAACTTTCCAAACAACTAGCATCTAAAACAATTAGTAGCTTTGGCACATTTAACATGGTCATTCCTCAATAAAAATGGGCATGAGAATCCCATCTTCGCAACCATTCCACAAACAGAATAAAATGACTGACTTTCACAGCACGAACAAAATAATGTGTCCAGGACACGACTTAAAATAATAATCTTAATATAATATTTTTAAAATGTCTTAAAATGTCATTGAGCCCAAACTAATTAACAATCATTTTTAATTATGCAATGTTTCCGCCAATCTGTCACAACTGGTGCAAATAATAATAATTGGCTCCTCATAATTCAATTTTCCAGGTGAAAAGTAACATGTTTTGTGATAAACTACTTTTTCGCATATTTCTCATCGAACACCAACCCTTTTGGAATTAACCGTGCCACCACATTTATAACATAATCCCACAACGCAATTTGTGTTCATCCTAGTATCAGTGGAAGCAGTTGCAGTATTGATAACATCAGCTTGTGACGGCTGATCGTTCACTGAAGATTTGCAGTTGAAGGAGCTGAGACGAGTTTTAGACCCCAGTGCTTCAACACACGTACCATCAGCATCACTGCAGCCATTTCCTTCGAGATCCTTCCTCGCTAGAATTGGTGATGAGGGAAGATGATCAATTTCCTGTGCAACAAAGACGGATTCCATGATTTATCATCTATGGTGTTAAGTGTATAGCCTACCAATTCAAGCCAATATTAAATACATTTATTTAAGGTGGTTTGGACATACCAGGAAGCTTTCTACACGAACGATGACTTGATCAGTGGAATTCTCTTCTTTCCTTGGAGAATAGGATCCTAGCTTGAACTGTTGGCAGTTGCATGGGCAATGGAAACAGCTGAGTTTATTCATGTGCAGATTGTCGTTCCCTTTTTCCCACACTACCTGGTGCACCTTCATGGTTCCATTAAAGGTTTTCAAATCCCCAGGAATTGACAGATTCAGTTGCTGAATGGAAGAGCTATCAATCACATGGAGTTGTATCGATCTTAGATACCTGGACAAAATATCTACCAAAGTATTCACATCAGTAATATTATTTCCTTGTGATATTGCTCGGTCAGCAGTCGATTTCACTCTCCCTCCTACGCCATCTGGGGCTCCCTTGACTGTCATGTGTGTCATGACTTCCCAAACTATTCATCGTAGAGCAAAACGGAAAAAACACATTCAATTCAGCATTAAATCCTCTATTTTAAATCGCTAACAAAACACCACCCTTCTACTGAATGTTATCGAACATAAAAGTAGATAAACTATTGAATGCAGCCACATGTTCATTCCTACGCTTCAGTATTCATTCACTCGCCACCAGCATGGTGAGTGAATGAAAGGTGAGTGAATGAAGAAAACATGATCAATTTTTGTTTCTCGGATTGGTGATGATTTTATCGAGAAAGAGAAGGGTAGCGTATTTAGAGTTTATCATGGCGCACCCAGTCATGGTGCCAGAAAAAAAAATCTAAATTGCTTACCTTGTTGATGAGGGTGAGTGAATGAAGTTCAATTAAAACACGCGCACGCTCAGCTGAACACTTTTTCGCTCGGAGGTCTGTAGGTAACTGGCTGGCTTCTCCGATTGGAGCGAATGATCAGCTGATAGACACGCGTTCGGCCTACAATTCAGTTTCCCGCCAAAATAACGCGCTTCCCGCCATTAGCGGAGAAAATCTACCGAGGTGAGTGAATGAATCAAGAAGCTTGGACACAACCTTGAAAAATCACTGCTGTGATAGTAATTCAGTTAAAAATCTGAACCGGTCGACTTTAGGATCTAGAGGTATCAACGAATTATGTACAATTGTTTTTAACAGCCGAATCAATGTCTATTACCGACGTAGTGAGAGTTGAAGTAGGGAACTTCCAGTTTGGACAAGGTGAGTGAATGAAAAATTCACTATTCCAAGATTTTTTAAGAGTACCTAGAATTATTCTAATATTTCCACTAGATACTGATATTAAAGCACACACTATGTTGTTTTTTATGCATTTTTTTTTAGAACCATAAATGCAACACAAAAGGCACAAAGTCTTCTGGACAGCGATTTTAGGTTTCTGGGAGAATGACCCATAAAGGAAGTGCGCACAAGCTCGACCCCACACTAAACTGCAACATTTGTAACCTAGAGGAAAAAGAGGATCCATTCCACTTCTTTTTCAAGTGCCCGATATTTGAGCCCTACAGAAAGCATTATCTGAATAAGTATATAGGTGGGAGACCGGCCGAAAACCCGTACTCTATATGCGACATTCTGGAATTGGGCTGCAACCGCCAAAAAATGCTTGATGTTTATAATTACACGATACACAGCCTAATGTTGCGTGCCTTTGCACTGAATGAGTGATCATCATTAAACATCTAGGTATTCATCTACCATGCATATTGTATTGTTGAACTGGAAGTGTAGCTCCGAATATTTGGTAGAAATGTAAACATTTTTTATCGCTACAAATGCCTACATGTATTTTACGAGAAATATCGATCATAAAAACAACCAAGTCGTTTGGGAAGCAAAAAGTTATTTGGCTTATTTAGTAATTCTATGGTTATTATTTTTATTTTTTTATTTTTTTAAGTTGCACTCTTTCTTTCAACCGCTTATATAATTTACCTGGTTTACTCGACCTCTTGTAATAATCTTTCTGAGATTTGTACAAATAAAATATACATACATACACATACTATTTTGATCTTACTGTCCAAGCCGAATCTAAGAAATGTTTCTTCATTTATATTAAAGGCTTCACAAACCTTCCGTACGTACTCATCCATTCCATTTTGCTTGGCGATCCCATTAATAGACCACGCAATCACTTCACTGCACCGTAGTTATGAAAACAATCACGCTCACTGCAGATGTTCTCGCTTAGACGGGTTTACCTGTATAGACTTTTTCTCGGATTACTGATTTACTGTAGACGCGCGAAAGGGTGACGGACAGCGTTCACTTGCTTGCTAAGTCCAATTAACATTATACAATTATCTTCAACACTTCTCTATCCAGGCGTTATCCTTCATGCATTGATTATGTATCGTAGGTGCGTAGATTATGTATCACAGGTGCTTATGTATCATAGGTGCTCATGTATCGCAGGTGCTTATGTATCATAGGTGCTTATGTATCATAGGTGCGTAGATTATGTATCACAGGTGCTTATGTATCATAGGTGCTTATGTATCGCAGGTGCTTATGTATCATAGGTGCTTATGTATCATAGGTGCGTAGATTATGTATCACAGGTGCTTATGTATCGTAGGTAGGTACGTAGATTATGTATCGTAGGTGCGTGGATGCATTTATTATGTATCATATGTGCATAGATTATGTATCGTAGGTGCGTAGATTATGTATCGCAGGTGCTTATGTATCGTAGGTGCGTAGATTATGTATCATAGGTGCGTAGATTATGTATCACAGGTGCTTATGTATCGTAGGTACGTAGATTATGTATCGTAGGTGCGTGGATGCATTTATTATGTATCATATGTGCATAGATTATGTATCGTAGGTGCGTAGATTATGTATCGCAGGTGCATATGTATCATAGGTGCTTATGTATCGTAGGTAGGTATGTAGATTATGTATCAGAGGTGCGTAGATTATGTATTGCAGGAGCTCATGTATCATAGGTGCTTATGTATCGTAAGTGCGTAGATTATGTATCGCAGGTGTTTATGTATCATAGGTGCTTATGTATCGTAGGTACGTAGATTATGTATGGTAGGTGCGTGGTCGCATTGATTATGTATCGTAGGTACGTCGATTATGTATCGCAGGAGCTCATGTATCATAGGTGCTTATGTATCGTAAGTGCGTAGATTATGTATGGTACGTGTGTAGATTATGTATCGTAGGAGCTTATGTATCATAGGCGCTTACGTATCGTAGGTGCGTAGATTATGTATCACAGGTGCTTATGTATCATAGGTGCTTATGTACCGTAGGTACGTAGATTATGTATCGTAGGTGCGTGGACGCATTTATTGTGTATCATAGGTGCGTAGATTATGTATCGTAGGTGCGTTGATTATGTATCACAGGTGCTTATGTATCATAGGTGCGTATGTATCGTAGGGACGTAGATTATGTATCGTAGGTGCGTAGATTATGTATCACAGGTGCTTATCTATCGTAGGTGCGTAGATTATGTACCGTAGGTGTGTAGATTATGTACCCTAGGTGTGTAGATTATGTACCGTGGGTGCGTAAATTGTGTACCGTACGTGCGTAGATTATGTACTGTAGGTGCGTAGATTATGTACCGTAGGTGCGTAGATTATGTATCACAGGTGCTTATGTATCATAGGAGCTTATGTATCGTAGGTGCGTAGATCATGTATGGTAGGATCATGGACGCATTGATTATGTATCGTTGGTACGTAGATTATGTATCGCAGGAGCTCATGTATCATAGGTGCTTATGTATCGTAAGTGCGTAGATTATGTATGGTACGTGTGTAGATTATGTATCGTAGGAGCTTATTATTCATAGGCGCTTATGTATAGTAGGTGCGTAGATTATGTATTGTAGGAGCTTATGTATCATAGGTGCTTATGTATCGTAGGTACGTAGAGTATGTATTGCAGGAGCTTATGTATCACAGGTGATTATGTATCGTAGGAACGTAGCTTATGTATCGCAGGAGCTTATGTATCATAGGTGCTTATGTATCGTAGGAGCGTAGATTATGTTGTATCGTAGGGGCTTATGTATCATAGGTGCTTATGTGTCGTAGGTACGTAGATTATGTATTGTAGGTGCGTGGACGCATTGATTATGTATCGTAGGTGCGTAGATTCATTTATTATGTATCGTAGGTGCGTAGATTATGTATCATAGGTGCGTAGATTATGTATCGCAGGTGCTTATGTATCATATGTGCTTATATATCGTAGGTACGTAGATTATGTGTCGTAGGTGCGTGGACGCATTGATTATGTATCGTAGGTGCGTAGGTGGATTTATTATGTATCATAGGTGCGTGGATTATGTATCACAGTTGCTTATATATCGTAGGGACGTAGATTATGTAACGTAGGTGCGGAGATTATGTATCACAGGTGCTTCTGTATCGTAGGTACGTAGATTATGTATCGCAGGAGCTTATGTATCATAGGTGCTTATGTATCGTAGTTGTGTAGGTTACCTATGTATGGTAGGTGCGTAGATTATGTATCGTAGGAGCTTATGTATCATAGGTGCTTATGTATCGTAGGTGCATTTATTATGTATCGTAGGTGCGTTTAAATAGATCTGTACGATCATGTTATTGATACGAGTAAGTTATGTGCCATAAACTTGGCAGCATTTTTTCTTGCAGGGGCAAGACGCCAAGCATTCAACCTATCACCCATATCGTGGGTTTTTTACTTTTGATTCCGAGTCTACCAAGGTAGCGGAAACCTTTTGATCAACTATCGGAGAAAATCAATTTGGATCAATTTTTGTCTTCCTAAGTAAAAATGCCCTCCGTCGTTAGATTACAAGCTACGTAATGTATCTAATACGAAAATCGATTACAAGATTTGACCCACACGGACAGAGCGAGTAAAATAAAAACCTGCAATAATAATAACAAACAAATCAAAGAATATCCTAGTAAAACTCGATTTTCTTTTTCTCCGTACACAGGAGCACGTGTTAAGCCTGAAACGGGCCGTCGCTGGTCTTCTATGGGATTCGGTGAAATGCAGTACTGTCGTTATCAACTGGCGCCCTCTGATCGTCGGCTGGATTCATTGTCTATGAAATGTTGGAAAAGATCTAGAACAATATCGCAAATTTTCAAAATCGAATCGGAAGTGTTAATTCATTTCCTGATATAGGTACATGCTTACAATGAGAGCTCAGCAACTCAATAAACCATATCAACTGCGCCTCACGTCTGTCGTCACCATGTTCACAATGCATTGATACTATCATAATACAGTACTGCGAATTATATGTACATGAGGGTATTGCTTTAATATTACATACCTAACGAATCCTTTGTCCTCGAATCCTCACCGTGAGTGGAAGATTAAGAATTACACTATTACAGAGTTACACTATTATTTACTGTCAGCAGGAGGCATAGGTAAGCTTGCAGTATTCATGGGTCCATAAATGGCACCCTAGATTACATGACACTTCATCGGAGTTGTGCGTTGTAACCTATGGAGAGAATTTGCGCAATGAAAAGTGACAATAATCAAGACGATAATCAACTTTATGTGGATAAGTTGGTTTTACCGCTGTTCTAGGACTTGCGTTGACCAGACTTGAATGTGCCTACCCGAACGGCCTGAAAGTAAGAAGGTGGTTACTTGCCACTTTTCCCTGGAGTCACCATTCCCTCCAGCTTTTGGTGATATTATTTCAATTTTTGGTTTTTGTTCTTCAATAAATTTCTGACGTTTCTCAGCGATGTTTGACACAAAATCCGATCCTTGCATACATCAATAAATAAATTCCACTCCATAAATTCTTGCAACTCCACGCAGATTTAAAATGTGAAAATGAAATACTGAGTAGAGGCAATGTCAAGTGAATGAGCAAGCAACAAACGGAAACTAAAAATGAAATGAATAACTCGACGGCACAATAATTGTGATACGAAATGAAAAGAAGTCTGTACAGGAGGAAGGCAGGAAACGAAAGAATCAGCAAATCGGCGGTAATTGATCTGGCAAAGTAATGAGAGGCATGACAAGTTATTACGCGGGATTTCCCTTTTTCCCGTGCGCCTGAGAGAGCAGAAAAAAGAACTATGTAATCTTCAAACGTCAAATCGGGAGAAGAACAGAATCTCTTTTATATTGGCCTTATTATTTTGCTATTAAAACTGTTCAGACGAGCAGATTTCAGTGGAAAGTAAGTCATCTTGATATTTGAATTAAGGGCGGAACATCTCACTGGTGATGTTGAATATTTTATACTTGCATGGCAATCACAGCTATGCTGGTTACATTCCGGTACTTGTCAATTACTCGTAACTAATAATAGTCATTGAGCTTTGTAATTTTGTTTTTCTCTCTCAATATTTTCCACAAACAATCTTGCACAAGGGACGTGAGTAGTGAGACGTCTCTTGAAATTTCAGAACTTTCAAAATAGCGCCCTTCAGAACTAACTTTGACTGCTTGCCTACCTCGCTGAAGCCGGCTAATACAGAATAGGTGATATAAATTCTGGAGCAGCTGCATCAAATCTAGGCGCGATTCTTTTTGTATTGAGAGGAAATAGAAAGAGAGAAGTTGCACTTGGAATTGTTCCAGCTAAACTGTAATACATAAAATAAGCTTTATTGTTAATAGATTTCAGTTGTATATCGAAGCTGTCAAAGGTTTCAGCAGGCCCCAAAGTTCAAGATGTAGGTATTTCAAATTTCAGAAACAAGGTGCGTCAAGATTTGATTTGCACCAGACCCCGTGTGCACGATTTTCCCCTCTAGGAAAATGGTAAACATTTTTGGTTGAGGCTCCATTTTTATTCTCCCAAGGAACCGCCTGCAGAAAAATTCGGTTTCGTCCATTATTATATGCAGCATATTTTAGGGATGATACTGCATATTATTATTTTTTGGTCATCACAATACCTACCTCATTGTATGACAGTCGTCGAGTAACAGAGCATACAGACACATGTAAACGAACAAATACAAAAGAATACGAATATGTACTAAGTAATCAGGTGCCTCACGGGAAAAAATAAAAACGGCGCCAGGACATAATTGGGTACCGGGAGAGTGCAAAGGCTGACACACGCACCCGAAAAGTGCATGACGGTGTTCCGGCCGGCTCGAGGGCGGCCGGCTTGGTATGTTGCGCCCGCGTGGATGGATGCTGGTGTGTTTGTACTGCACTGTGCGTCAGGGCTGCCTGTCCAGTAATGGACTCAATTCAGTTGAATTTAGATGAGGGTCATTAATTTTCAGGGTTATAAAGGTATAAATAAGAAGATCAGAAATTGAGTTGAGACAATAACATCGACTCAAAACTTTAACCGAAAAATAGTTCTGCCTCAAGGGGGGTCGCTTTAATCATCGGCACAAAAGCGCTCTAAGGAAGCCCACTAATGTTCTCAGGTAATAAGGTGGGATTCGGCAATGAAATTCCGATTACTTCAATTTAAAATAGGTGTTTTAACGAAGAGCGTTCTGCATCCCTCTGGCTGTCATTAAAATATTTCAAATTGAAATAATTCGACTTTTATTTCGAATCCCACCTGATTGAAAAAGAAAATTCCGAAAAAAGATGAATTTGTTCTCAGGTAAACAGTTATAAAAACCTAGCACATGTCTGTATCGGATTGGACCTCAAGCGACCGGTCAAATCTGTCATAGGTGATGTGAGTCTTGATGTGAGTTTCGATGTGAGTCTTGTAGTCTTGTACATCTGAATCACGCTGCACCGAACTCAGGTTTTTATAAATTCATTGAATGCAGTGGAAGTACAGGGCTAGGGATGGTTAAACACTGTAGCTTCTTGAAGTAATCCCTGCAACTTCCATTGTGTCCAAGTCCGTACATAATTCTGATTGCCGCTTTTTGTTGTTAAATGATCACCTCCCTAGTAGAACAGTTGTCCAACATGACGCATATACGAAGTCCGACTCATAAAGAGAGCGAAGAAGGCCATACGCAGAACCGGAAAGGAAACGGCGGAAGAAAGTAGATGAAGAGCGAAGTTACTCGATGCCAGCTTGGAGTGCAAGTAGTCCATGTGTAGGCCCCAAGATAGACGGTTATCCAACGGAAAGCCCAAGAAATTTACCGGACCCTCAAGACGCCGGGGTCCGGTCTACTGCGCCGCTTTTGATGTGAATTGCGCCGGAGGGGGGTAGGTCAGTTGCGCCGCTTGAACTGAACCTACCTGTAGGCGCAACTGACATCGACCATTTTCAATACCACGTCAATTGCGCCTATACTACACAACTAAAAACTGACTATATTATATTATTATTACCTACCTCTCTAAGGTTCCGGGAGTGATGCTCCTTCGTCGAATTCCTGGACCAATTTTTCTAACACTGCCCCACGCGGACGAACCGGAACACCAACACTATTTATGGCCAGTACGCTATCAATTTGAATGTTCAGCAACACCTCAACAAACGCAAAGATATTTGGGTGTTGACTATTGTCGTGAGTCCCTCCCGGGAACACTCCACTAGTAACTTTAAGCTCTCACCAATATCCTTATGCCAAACTTAGTTTCTGTCAATAAACAACTGAGTGGGGAGACAGGCCACAGAACCCAGGGTACACAACCTGGGGCCCCACCACCAACCCCTAACAGGGGGTTGGAGGGAGAGGCCTCCAGTTCCTATAAAACCCTGGATCCTGGGGCTTTAGCCTCATTCGACACTTCCTCTAACTAGCTCTCTCTCTTCTCTCCTCTACCTTGCTCCCCCTCTCAGATGATCGGTGGATTACCGCCGCCTGAGAATACCTTCTCCTTCTTGTCTAGATGATCGGTGGACTACCGCCGCCTAGACAAGCACCTCCCCTCTCAAACCTAGATGATCGGTGGATTACCGCCGCCTGGGTAAATTCCTACACTCACCTCTATCTCCCCTTAACCGGGCGTAGATGATCGGTGGATTACCGCCGCCTGCGCCTTTCCTTTCCTCACGCCACCGTGATGAAATTCTAAATTCATCACAGTGGTGAACCCGACGTTCACACAACCTTCTTCCTTCTTTTCCCACCTCATGTGTCGCCCCCAGTCAAGTTCAGTTCGGTGTCCCCAATTCTAAATTCATATTCAGTCAAAACAGTCAGTGTTCAATTCGCAATTTTTGGCCCACCCTCAACCGCTCGGCAATCACGCAGCTCTCAACTCTCCGCCACACGCACCTCCGCCACCGAATTTTGCGATTTTCAAATTTGCACTCTAAATTTGAATTTTGACATTTCAGACCACCGCTATGGATCCGAACACGACATCACCCCCACTCCTCCGGCCATCCACGCTACAGCCACCCGCCGCCCCGACGACGGACGCACCGGCCGCTGCGGACAACCCCTTCACCACCCTCTCGCCGCCTGGCTCCACCGCATCAACCGCCGCCGCTGCCGCCGCCGCTGCGGCCGCTGCACACGCTGCCGCCGACGTCACGACAGCTTCTGCGTCATTCCCCTTATCACTTCCCCCATTCTACTCACACGACCCCGCTCTCTGGTTCTTTCAGGTTGACGCTGCGTTTTCGGCCGCCAACATCCGCAGCCAGAAGACTCGCTACTCCCGCATCATCTCCCTGCTGCCGTACGACATCCTCCTCCAGACGTCGGACATCTCCCCCGACGCCGCCGCCGCATACGACGACCTCCGCAGCCGCCTCATCACCCTCTACCAGCCGTCCAAGATCGCACGTGTCGCAGCACCTCAGCGACCTCAAGCCCTCCCACCTCTACCGCCGTCTGCGTCATCAGCTGCAAGGCATAATGACGGCCGACATCGCACGGACCTTCTGGCTGCGAGCCCTCCCCCACCCCATGCAGATGGCGCTCGCCAGCCACCTCGACGGCCCGGATGAGCCCCTCCTACAACTGGCTGACACAGTCCACGACCTCGCCGCAGCCGCCAGCGTCACCGAGGTATACGCACCCCGCGCCACCACACCACGCCGGGACCGCACGCCGTCGCGGGAACGCCGCCGACCCCCCTCCCTCAACCAGCGCCACTCCCTCTCCGTCGAGCGCCGCCAGACCCCCTCCGCCGAACGCCGACGCCAACGTTCACCCGAACGCCGCACCACTCCCCCTCGTGAACAACATAGGGGAAAGTCTCCGACCGCTGCGACCCCCTCCACCACACATCGCCCCTCCACGACTGACTACCTCCCTGCGGACCCCCCCCACCGATGTTTTTACCATGTAAACTTCGGTGGGGAGGCCCGCAAATGTCAGCCCCCCTGCTCCTTCCCCTCCAAGCAGGGAAACGCGGACGCCCGCCGGTAAATCCGGCGGGCCCCCCTCCTCGCCAACACGGGGGGGACCCCCACCAACCCCCCCCCCCCCCCCCCCCCGGCCCGCATTCACACCACCACCGCCAAGCCACGCTACCCCTCCTACGCCGCCGCCACGGCCGCCAACCTCCCGGCCACGCCTACCAGCGCCGCCAAACCCCTCAACCCACCATCGACCGTTCCCCCACCTCGGAACGGCCCCTCCACGCCCGCCTCCAGGGCGACCACCTTTCTGGCCGCCACTCACGCCGCCGCTACCGTTCCCCCTCCCCGGAACGGCCCCTCCACGCCCGCCACCAGGGCAACCAACCTTCTGGCCGCCACTCACGCCGCCGCTACCGTTCCCCCTCCCCGGAACGACCCCTCCACGCCCGCCACCAGGGTGACCAACCTTCCGGCCGCCACTCACGCCGCCGCTACCGTTCCCCCTCCCCGGAACGGACCCTCCACGCCCGCCACCAGGGCAGCCACCCTTCCGGCCGCATCTCACGACGCCGCTACCGTTCCCCCACCCCGGAACGGGAAAGGACCGCCCCGCGTCTCCTTCGCAGGGGACAAACCACCGCCAACACAACCACCCATCAACTCCGACAACCCAAACCCCGCCCAGCCGCCACCCCCCACCGCCTCCGCCATTTTACCTCACTCCACCCCAGCCCACCAACGCCTCTTCCTCAGGTGCAGCAAAACCAGCATTCCGTTCCTCGTGGACACAGGGGCGGCGCTCTCAATTTTCCCCAACAACATCCTCCGTCGACAGGCGCGTTGTTATCGGTAACTTCTCTACGCCGCCAACGGTACCACCATCCCCTCGTACGGGACGTACCGTTCATCCATCTACATGAGCGGGCTCGCGTACGAGTGGGAATTTACCGTGGCGGACGTGGAGAAGGCAATCCTGGGGGCCGACTTCCTCGCATATTTCGGCCTCCAGGTTGACGTCCGTAACGCGCGCCTGATCGACCCCTCCACCCACAAACCGATCCCCGGTTTCATCCACGCGATCGACCGCCCACCAACCGAGTTCGAAGCCCTCCTCCACCACTATAAACCCCAGCGCCGCCCCTCAGCACATATCTCCACAATTCAACATTTTATAGAAACCACTGGCCCCCCCATCTCCGCAAAAGCCCGCCGCCTCCACCCATTCCAACTCTCCCAGGCCCGGCGGCACTTCAACAAGCTCATCGCAGATGGAATTATCCGCCCCTCAAAATCCCCTTGGGCTTCACCACTCCACATAGTGCAGAAGCCCAACGGGGATATCCGCCCCTGCGGCGATTACCGCCGCTTAAATGCAAAAACAACACCTGACCTGTATAACGTCCCCCACCTTCGAGATTTCTCCTCCCACCTCCACGACACGACCATTTTTTCAACCCTTGACATCTCTAGAGCCTTCCACCACATAAACATCCACCCCCCCGACATACCAAAAACCGCTATCATAACGCCCTTCGGCCTTTTTGAGTATGTCAAAATGGGTTTCGGCCTCAGAAACGCGGCCCAGACATGGCAACGCTATATGGATAATATCCTACGCGGACTACCATTTGTGTTCTGCTTTTTAGATGACATCGTGATCGCCTCCCGAAACCCACAAGAACACCTGACACACCTCAAGCAAATCCTGGACATCTTCTCTGCCAAAGGCCTCGACATCAACACAGACAAATGCGTCCTCGCCCAACCCTCCGTCCGCTGCCTCGGCCACCAAGTCTCCTCCGACGGTATCAAGCCACTCCCGGACAAGGTGCACGCTCTCACGGATTTTCCCCAGCCCCGCACCGTCTCGGAACTTCGCCGTTTCCTGGGTATGTTAAACTTTTACCGTAGACACATCAAACACGCTGCACAACACCAACAACCACTCATACACGCCATCCCACAACCAGCCAAAAAGAACGATAACCGCCCCATACCCTGGACCCCCGCCCTTACAACCGCCTTCCAAACTTGTAAAAAGGACCTAGTAGACGCCGCTCTATTAGCCCATCCCGACCCCCACGCTCCCCTCTCCATCACAACCGATGCGTCCGACTGGGCCATCGGGGCAGTGCTCCACCAGCACCCCTTGGCTTCTTTTCAAAAACTCTGTCCCCGACCCAAAAAAATTACTCAACCTTCGACAGAGAACTCCTCGCCATCCACGAAGCCATCAAACACTTTCGTGACTTCGTGGAGGGCAGGCAGTTCTCTGTCATCACTGATCATAAACCCCTCACCCCCGCGCTCCTCCAAAACCGCAAATCCGCCTCCCCGCGTCGCCTCATTTCAACCCCTCTACGCTGGGCCCTTCCAGGTCATCCGCTCCACACACACCACGGCTACCCTGTTAATTGACGGGAAACCCCACACTGTACCCCTCGCCCGATGTAAGCCAGCCCCAGTCCTCCCCGACCAATCGCCCCACACCACTCACCCGACCACCCCCGCACCACAAACGCCACACGTCGCCTCCATTTCACCCACCGGACCCCGACGTCGCCGCCTCTCTCCGCGACGTCCCGGGTACCGGCTCCCACCGGCTCTTCCCCTTCACCACCGCCCTGGCAGTGAAGGGGCCCCTCTATCAGTCTTCACTAACGTGAAGACTGTTAGAGGGAGTCGCCTCTCTCACCCCATCACCTCACCACCAATGCACACCCATCCACACACCACATACCATCCACACCCAGGGAACGGCGGATTTCCGCACCCTCCTCTTCTGCCCCCACGACATTGTATATACTTTTTGAATACTTTAAGTCGAACTTTGTAAATAGCCTTCTAAATACTATCACTAACTTTGTAAATAGCCTTCTAAGTACTATCAATAACTTTGTAAATAGCCTTCTCAATACTATAAATACCTCCTACACCTATACCTAAGCTTACGCACTAACAATTGTCTAACTCATTTACTCTACTCTACTCTACTCTACTCACCACCCTATGTAAATACTCATCTCCACCCAACTACTCATGTACTCACCTCCTTATGTAACTGTTCACCTATCTACTTATGTCAACACCCCTAATTTTAAGTTCGCCATCACCTATGTCAATACTCCTAATTTTAAGTTCGCCATCACCTAGGATTAAGCATGACGCCCTCAGCACTCATCCTGTTGCCGTGGCCCTCAGCCTTTGTCACCTTTTGCCTTCAGCCCCTCATATACCTCTTGCCCTGCCTTCAGCACCACTTTTGTTTGCCTTGGCCCTCAGCCCCTGTCACCTTGCGCCTTCAGCTCCACTTTTGTTTGCCTTGGCCCTCAGCCCCTGTCACCTTGCGCCTTCAGCTCCACAAATCTTGGTTCGATCTGGGGGGACCTCTGTCGTGAGTCCCTCCCGGGAACACTCCACTAGTAACTTTAAGCTCTCACCAATATCCTTATGCCAAACTTAGTTTCTGTCAATAAACAACTGAGTGGGGAGACAGGCCACAGAACCCAGGGTACACAACCTGGGGCCCCACCACCAACCCCTGACAGGGGGTTGGAGGGAGAGGCCTCCAGTTCCTATAAAACCCTGGATCCTGGGGCTTTAGCCTCATTCGACACTTCCTCTAACTAGCTCTCTCTCTTCTCTCCTCTACCTTGCTCCCCCTCTCAGATGATCGGTGGATTACCGCCGCCTGAGAATACCTTCTCCTTCTTGTCTAGATGATCGGTGGACTACCGCCGCCTAGACAAGCACCTCCCCTCTCAAACCTAGATGATCGGTGGATTACCGCCGCCTGGGTAAATTCCTACACTCACCTCTATCTCCCCTTAACCGGGCGTAGATGATCGGTGGATTACCGCCGCCTGCGCCTTTCCTTTCCTCACGCCACCGTGATGAAATTCTAAATTCATCACAACTATTAAATTGTTTATTGAACTTGGAGTGAAAAGATTCACACGTTCGTTCAAGGTTCGTCTGGCGTATGGTTGTGATCCAAGGAACAGTCGACAACGAGTAATTCACCTAATGAGTCATATTTCGCGTATGCTGAACAGGTATTTTTAGTGCACGGGTATTTCACAACTTCATTCGCCAAAGTCCCGATGAACCGAAATTTAAAACCGCTGATGACTTTCAGAGTCGTGCCACGTTCACTCCACATTTCACCGGTTTCCATATTGTAGGTCCGCACGTACCTTTAGCCGAGATTAAACTGATCACTTGGAAGCAACTGCGATGAACAGGACGATAACAAACAAAACATGGAACCCCCCCCCCCCCCCCCCCGAGCGCAGTTGACATTACCTTCCCACCTTCCCCTCGAACGAACCTCATTAGTGCTTCCTAGATCGGCTTAGTCATAATCATATTACTCAGGCGCAACTGACCTGTACCCAGACGGCCATATGTCATATTTTGGGTTTTATCATTATTGAGCATGAGAGAGTTAGCAGTACACCAGTCTTCAGCTATTTTGTCGGAAGAGCAAATACCATTGGTCAGTGAGCCGTTGTTGGAGCCCGAAGAATATACTCATACCATCGGCTAACAAGAAAATTGATTCCACTGTCGTTAAATTGGAAGGCCAGGTCGTTTGCAAAGATCAAAAATAATGTTGGACCCAAGACTTGTTTTACACCACACGTAATAGCAGAAGGACGACGATGAGGACCCATTGTATACAACTGTTCGGTACCACCCACCCAATAAATTATTAAATGCCACTGCCGCGTCCCTAAAGCCGTAGTGGATAAGCTTTTTCACAAGTCTATTATGTGGGACCAGATCAAATGCCTTGGTCAGATCATATAGGAGAATGGCTGTAAGGTCATTGTTTTCCAGACTTTCATACATCTTCATTATTAGAGCGGAGGCAGCTTGAGCAGTACAACTGGATCCAGGTCGGAAACCAAACTGTTGGGAATGCAATGTATCTTTTTCGTTCAAGAAATTCCGTACTTGCAAGAGAGCTAGGTGTTCGATAATCTCCACGAAAATAGGAAGCAAGGTTGTCGAACGAAAATCGTCATACTTAGCATTTCCCCTTTTGTTGGGATAGGTGGAACGGACGCGTATTTCATACAGGCGGGAAAATCCCCATTAATAAAATTACTATTATTAAAATCACTTTATTAAATCACTATTATTAAATGTCACCATTAATAAAATTACTATAAAATTATTATTAGTTCCAGGATCAGTGGCTCCGAACATTTGACCAAATCTGTTGTGATACCAAGGAAGTCCTTTGCTGATGACCGTAAACACCTCCTCCACGGCAACCTCCCAGAAACTGCACAGTTTAAATATTCGAGCTCTTGCACGAAATGCCATCGCGGGTATCTCTATAATAATAATATTTTGCCCTCCAAAGTCAAAATGTCAACTCGCATTTTGCACAAATTTGGTGCCGTGCCAGTCTGTATGCAAATCCTTGCAACACCCAACTCGGTATAACAATTGCTGGTCGGAATAGTCATAATCGCTATTTCTACTCAAAGAAACTGTTTGTACTTAATGAACTGAAACTTGGATGGTGGTTGCGGGTTGGGCCCTAGATGAACCCCCTTATGAAATTCCTCAAAGCCGGACTGCAGCTTTCGATGGCGCATTCCCAAACGCCATCGAAGTGGGCGTGTTGAGTGTTTCAATAGGGATTTAATTTAATTTGTGACGGTATATGGGAATCCCGTCCATCTTGGATGCGGGCTCTTCCCGATCTTTTTGACACGCGGCTGAAGGGGCGGTCGATTCGCGGAAACGAATCGTCAACTCCTGGAGGCATTGCGTTATAATCAAACCAGTGTCTCCGGGGGCAGCTGTCACACTGCCTTCCCTACCTTTCTAGAGGATCGAGAGGGGGACCATTACAAATTTTACGATAATAATTATGAAGTAGGTACTTTTGATTGTAAATTTGTGGATAAAAAAAATATATTAATAATACAATTAAAAAAATATTCTGCTGTTATGATATCTCGGAGGCTGTGCGTTATAGTTCGGCAGTTTGACCGTCGCATCCCCTCCGTACACCCAGTTCGTCCAGACCCATTATCGGTGTTTACATGATTTTATTTAACTCGCTCAGTCCGTGCCAGTCTAATCTCCTAATCGATTTTTCGCCCACATCTACGTCCTAGTTGAGCTGAGATTTTGTGTAGTCATTCGATGACAATACATGAATGAATCATAAAAAACATACAGTAAATAACTAACGAACATCTTGAAAGTAAAATGTCTCGTAACGCTCTACGCTTTTATTTCTAGTCATAACAAATTCCAGTGTTCCGGGGCAGCATAAAAACTGAGTAGAAGGTTTTCTAAAGACCAAAAAGAGTAAAATAGAAATAAATAAAACATATTTGTAAAAACACGCTTCTTTCGAAATGATATAAAAAGAATAAAATAATTTCTTTCTGACCGTCCGTCCATCCGGGAACATAGGAATCTTTTTATGACTAAAAATGAAAGCGTCGGGCGCCCACAATATATTTCATATCCACAAGACTTAAGCACTTTCAATCGTAATTTCTCATGATATTTGAAAAACTTACCATTAGAATTTTTTCGCAAAAAAAACTATTTCATCATTTCGAAATAAAACGGTGGTTTTAGAAAGTTTTTATTCATTTTTTTTTGTTTCTTAGTCCACCGTATTGATCACATTGAAACCCATTCTGGTGAATATTGTGGAGAGAACAGCGTTTCGGATAAAAGGTAACACGCAAAACACGTCCACCCGCTAATCAACATGTTTCCCCACTCAGCTGATTCAATTGGCCGTCAATTAACCGTGAATCCCGCCAATCAAAGCGATAGGTCTCCCCCCTCTCCACTTGCGAGCGTTAAAAACCCATCTTCCACCCTTCATCAATGCCGACCACCAGTACCGCTGTCCCGTCACTCCCAATCCCCCAAAACCACCCATCAACCAAAAAACCGTCATCAAAGCCGACCGACCAATTTGCAATCAAAATTCTCTCCTTCATCTCTTTGCTGTTACACCTATTTCCCTCTCGGCTCAATCGATTCGAAGCGGACACGTACAAAGTGGAATCACGTGTAACTGTGCCTGCAACGGGCAGGTCGGGTTTTACGTGTCCATCCAACTTGTTTGATCGAAAAAAATTAATTTCGAAATGCCAGGCGGCGGTAAACCCTCCCTGCATTCCTTTTTCCCCCTTCTCCACTCTTCAATATATGTCCACAAGGGTATCGATACCATCCTAACCAAGATGTAAACAATCAACCTGCCCTTCGGAGGAATCTTCCGCCACTGGCAAGTCGAGTACTGGAATGAAAATGGTCCAGTTCGAAATATGCTGATTTGCGACGGCTCATCGTCCGAGGCTACAAAGGCATGTCAATGATGGGGAGGTTCACTCAACGTGATCACCTTGAAAGGATCAATAAGTTCGAGTTTCCTATTCTAACTTGAATATTTTACGGATTCGTCCTGTGAAAGGACACGCAATAGTAATAATAGTAATATGTTTATATGCTCTTGGTGCGTCATCTACATATAACAGGAGACCGGCCGATTTCGCACGTAGTGCATGGAAGTACCGCTACTTCTTCTTTTGGTCCAGCAGTACCATGAGCAGCCAAGATCGACGCAGATACCGACAGAATCTTAGGCTCAACTATTATAAATCATTACCATTCAGTTATGTACCGATTAACTATATTTAAATTAACTCTGCTGTATTGCTCCTATTTTGCTTTTGCCATGGTACTGCGGTATTCAGGCCAGGGATGACCAATTTTTATTCAGGCCAGAGATGATATATATGTATATAAATATCTCCTACTCGTGATCACGGCAAATCGCCGAAATATAGAGGTATTTTAAATTTTGTCAATTTCTTTAATTTTGTTGCTTTATCTTTCTTCTTTGCCTTTTATTCAACGTATGTATATAAATATATGTATATGCAAACTTGGAAACGGGAAAACACTCTTGGTGATATAGTATATGAAATTTGGTAACAGAGGGTAGAAATTTAAAGATAAACAGACAAAAAACTTACCTACAACAATTTCAGAGAGAATATTTCGCCTCAGGCAGGCAGGCGAAATATTCCCTCTGAAATTGATGTTTATTTATGTTATTGCTAAATATGATTTCTGAAGATAAAACATGTTTTGAATTGAACTGAATATTTTTATTTGCTCTGAACGTATTGCATTACATTTGCGGACAGACAGTCTGAACCATTTATTTATGTTGCAAAAGTACCTACCTATCAACAAAATCCAGAATAGCTACTATATTTATCCAGAGCAACGCGATTTTTATCTGGGCTGCAGTCATCTGTACCGTATGATTCACGCTCATGTGGACAAAGCTTTTCGATGCAAAATTCAGGGCCTTACTGAGAACACGCCTGGACGTAGCAATGCTCCGAGTGGTCCTAAAAAACTCTCAAGATCGGAAACCAAGAATTTTAAACCAACATAAAACCTTCACGGACCAACTAGACTCCAATTTTATTAAGGTATGGTTCGTGGTAACTGTGAAAAGTGGCGAAATACCACGTACGGCAGATGGACAGCATTTTTGTTATTCCATTTTCGGATCCTACGTACCCCCACCTTGAAACGAAAACGATGAGTTGGGAGGGGGTTGGGGGGTAGTGTGGTTTTTCATACTCGTTTCTAATGGTTCATCAGGTAGGATTGAAATAATGAAAATGAACCAAAATGTTGCCATCCAGATGCACCTACCTACTTCGGGTTCCCCTCGTGAGTTAGGAGCGTCGAATTAGTTTGATGTTGTTAATTTAGTACCCCGAGTAATGCTATTCATCCAGCAGCTCGAATCAATGCATATCCGATCAACCCCCATTTTGGTAGTGAATTTACGAGGGGGGGGGGGGGGATCAGATCGTTTCGTCGCGCGGGGAGCCAACCCTCGTGGCAGGCGAGTGAAACGGTGCAGTAGCGATCTCTGGAGGCGATGGGGTGCGTAGGGGTGTTCGGGAAGGTTAGGTTGACTAATTTATGCGTTTCACTAACTGCCATTAATATATGTGATCAGTAGTGTGAGTTAGAATCAATGTCAGGAACGGCCACTAATCACACTCGGACCCAAAACCACCATATAGACACTCGGCCGGCTCCGCCTAGGCTTAAGCCCTTAAGAGCCAGACTAACGGCTGATTTATTTTGCCCGGGCCTCGACCGCTGTGTTTCATTTCCGCAATTATCTATCGACGTGGAGAAGGACTACGAAGCGATCCCAGTTTGACGAATGTGCCGATTTGGACCTCTTGTTTCACAGTATAACTTTTCCAAAGCTATCTCGAATCACCTATTCTACAGCAGTGAAAGATAGCTGGGCAGTACTCATCAGTAAACCCTGGTTTGTGTGAAAGTTGGGGAATTCAAACTAATTGCCAAAACAATCGACGTTGACTATGAATTTTTGTCGGTAACTCATTAAAACGTTCAAACATTCGACGGTTCAAAACATCCGGTGAAAACCAAAAGCGCCGATCTTCGGTGGGTGGGTAATCCTAGTGCGATAAGTACGAAGAGCCGAGCACGATAAGCGCGATTCGAATGTCTGTGGTAAAAACACTTGTGTCAGCATGAACAACGGTTTATTATAACTCCGCTACTCGAAGCTTTCTCGCATGATCTAACATGAATCACCGTTTTTATGAACATTATTTACAGTAATTCATTGTCAGAAACACCATTGTCAACAACATTGTCAGAAACTTCCGTGAAAAAATTAACGGGGCCAAACCAAGGATTGAATCAGCAAAACAACACTCTATGGAAGCACTGTGGAGTACGTCATACCGATTGGAATGAACAAGCAAGTAGTGAAATAATTACAAAGTTCCAGCATGCAGCATGGCTATAAGAGAGAATTTTCAAGGAAATATTCGTGTTATTGTGTAAAAAGATGATATATAGCGAGAAACCATATCACTTTTCTTATAATTATATATTCTTAAAATTATATAATGCATGATTGAATGGCACTATCAATGATCAAAGATAGTAAAAAAAAGGCGTACCTAATTTGTGTTTTAGTGGCCGAAATAGCTATTTCGATTATTACGCATGAAAGAAACAATAAATGAACAGCCAACATTTCTGTAGGTATGTCCAACAGAATAATAAACCCATGTGACAAGGACTTTGCAGCGTTTTTCAGTACCAGAGATATAACAGGACCAAACTTTCAGAATATGTTTGAGGGGTCATAAGAATTTTAATAAGCTATGATAGCCAGCACAGACTGGTAGCTTTCAAAAACGGCGGCGGTTGAAAGGAGTGGGGGAAGGCATTTTCTTTGAGAATTTATAGTTTTCGAACCAGGCAAGAACGGGAAATTTCTTTCAACGCCTAAGTGTTCCATAAAGACTCTAGTTTCGATTGACATGGTCGAAATTCTTGCTACATGAACAAGTATATGTGAAAAAAAGAAAACGTGATTTTTTAAAATGATTTTTTTCTTATTTGGCATGTATATGAGAAAAGGCTGTGTGTATAAAAAATTCGTTCAGCATAAAAGTTGTAGAGCGAGAAAAGAGCTTCAATTTTATTCATAATTTGAGAGGAAAATATTGAGCGGTATGGCGTGGAGGAGGCGGGACGACTGGGAAACCACAGGCAAGGTGCGCCTAATGCTGTGCGCGTTGACTATTATCAGCGGATTCGCGCATTTTTTGGATTCATTCGCATGAATTGATGGTTTAATGAGATAAAACGAGATTAAGATATTTATTGGCGACTATATTTTGGTCAATACTGAACAAATAAAAGACAGGGTTATTGTTATATTTCTATAAATACATGGAATGCAAGGGGTGTGAGACATCAACGATCAATGAAAACGAGAACGAACACTGTGATACCGACGAAGACTGTGATAGTGACATCAGTGAAGAAGAACTATGATGTTTCTTCCTTATTTCTATCAAGTCTTATTTTCATTTTGATCTGTTTTTAATGATTCACGGTATTCGCGAAAATGAAAATGATAGCCCATACCTTTCTGTAAAATGTTCCTTCCAAAATAAAGTTCGTTTTATAAATAAATTATAGGTACTTAGTTAACTCTGTCCCTAGCATACCGTACGTATTTATAGAAGTATATCTATAACCCTGTCTTTTATTTGTTCAATATTGGTCAAAGTAATAGTCGTCAATAAACAATTTAATTTCATTTTATCTCATTAAACCGTCAGTTCATGCGAATACATCCAAAAAATGCGCGAATCCGCAATAAAACAGGGTTCGCTGATATAGTCAACCCCCTCAGCACGGTCTCATTAGGCGCACCTTGCCTGTGGTTTCCTGATAGTTCCACCTCCTCCACGCCATACCGCTCAATATTTTCCTCACAAACTATGAATCAAATTGAAGCTCTATTCTCGCTCTACAAATTTCATGGAGAACGAATTTTTTATACACATAGCCTTTTCTCATATATATAAGTTCGGCTGACTCAGATCAAGCATCAAGTGAAACACTGAGAAGAAATCTTTATTAAATATAGAAGAATTCAAAAAACAAGTCGTTTCACAGTACAGGAGAAAAACCGAGTGCTATAATAATTAATAAGATAAGCGGTATCAGCCTTATCACCGAATGCGAATAAGGCGAGGCGAATGGGAACGAAATGTCCTGTGGGTTGACGGTGTCTGACACCTTCCCTCCCCAAGGCATTTCGAGAGCATAATTTTGATAATGGACAAACAGTTGGTAAATAGTAATCAATCAGTAAATACTCGTAGTAATTCAATCATGTCTTATAAGTAAATAACATAGAATCAACAATTAGTAATAGTAGGCAGTTAATAATAATAGTACCTAGTAAATTGCTACTAGTAATACATAATAGGGTGCATGAAGATTTTACACGTGGGTTAATTTAGATATATGATACAAACAAATTTGTCGAGTGCCATATCCTACATCAATCTCGTAGACAAGATCCGATAATTTTCGTGAAATGGGGAAAGGACCAATCCGTATCTCGTCCAGTTTTTTCCTATTAAGTTTGTTGCCGTTAACAATATAAACGTGATCGCCTTCCTTAAGCGATATGTTAGAACGATACTTATCGTAGCGGGACTTATTGTAATCATGTGACTTTATTGTATTGTGTAGTGCTGTTTCGCGGTCGTGAGCTAGGTTTGGGGTCTCTTGAATGATATCAGGGATGATTGAGGGAGAGCAACCGTTCAGTAAGTAGGAAGGAGAGAAAGATGTGACGCTATGAGGTGTGTCGTTATACTGCGACACACACTCGTGAGCAATAGTGGACCATGCACGCTTCCTTGTTGCGGTATCATTTTTGTTGCAACGTATGCGATTTACTAAAGTTTGGTTTAGACGCTCGTTTAATCCATTAGAAAAGGGGCAGTCGACGGCGGTGAGAATATGTCGAATGCCCGATGTGTCACAATAATCTTCGAATTCTTGCGAAATCAATTCGCCGTATTGGTCGGTCAGCAATGTCCCAATGGGGTGTCGTTGGTGGACCGAGTCAACAAGGCGGATCATCTCGCCCGCATCTTGGCTCTTTGTAGCGCGTATAAAGGCGAATCGAGAGAAGTGGTCAACTAGTAAATGAAGGTAACGAATAGATGATCTGCCGTTACTAAAACCACCAATGGTGTCCAGGGACATTATTTCGTAGGGGGCAGTGGCTGGTCCTAATTGACCCATTTTACCTGGAGGTCGGGGGGAACGAGATTTATTTTTTTTGCACGTGGCGGATTTGGAGCATAGATTTCGGATGAGTGCGGTCATTCCATTGAAATGAAAGTGTTTTCGTAAAATTAAACCAACGTGTTTTGGACCAATGTGGTCAAATCGAAAATGTACTTGTTTGATCACCTCTTTTCCGAACTCCCTATCGATGATTATTCGTAGATTCCCCTTTATATGGCGGAAAATAACGCCAGCCCTCTCTTCATCGGAATCCTGCCTCGAAACAGATTTCTGACTACTTTTGATATCGTATAGGGAAATGAAGTTTGTTGACCGTAAGATGGGTTCCGGATTTTCTGAAACCTCAATGGGTAGAGGGTTTCGTGACAGACAGTCGGCCTCATTGTGGATGCCGGGGCCATAGATAACCTCAAAGTCGAACTGAAGTAGTTCTTGGGCCAGATCCCCGAGTTCCTCGTCCGTTCGAGCTCTTAAATTGAGGTTAGCCAATAGTTTGTGGTCCGTAATGACCTTAAACCTTCGTCCCAAAAGCAAGAATTTCGAGTATCTGATGGCCTCCCGAATGGCCAAGCTTTCGATGTAGATGGTTTTCTTTTTACGTTGTGCCGTGGTTAATTTTCTTGAAAAGAAGGCCACTGGTTTTTGTGTGCCATCGCCCGCGCCAATACCCACTCCACTGGCGTCAGTGTATATGGATATCGGTTTGTCACGGTCGAATACTGACAATATGGGCGAGGAGGTTAGTAAGCGTTTGACGTCATTGAAACTGTTTTGGCAGTCTTGAGACCACACAAAAGGGACTTGTTTTCGTAGCAAGTTGTGGAAAGGCTCGAGTAGCGAGGAAGCGTGAGGGATAAATTTACCGTAGAAATTTATTTTTCCCAGGAATTGTCGAATTTGTTTTCGTGAGCGAGGGGTAGGGAAATTATTTATTGCTTCAAGGTTGTCAGAGAGAGGTTGGACAGAATTTAAGCGGAGGACGTGGCCAAGATAACGAACAGAATTATTTGCGAAATTGCACGTTACAAATTTTAAACGGAAACCCTCGTCAGCAATAGCTTTAAGGAGCAAGCGGAGGTGCTTGACGTGTTCCTCGAATGATTTTGAGAAAAGGAGTATGTCATCTAGGTAGTTTACTACAAACGACGAAAGTCCGTGACGATGAATTATTCCTGACAATATGCGCTGAAACGCAGCAGGTGCTGTCTTCAGTCCAAATGGGAGGGAGGACCACTCGTAATGTCCCTGACTGGTAACAAACCCAGTCTTTGGTCGATCCTACTTGCGAATAGGTATCGACCAGAATGCAGAGTTTATGTCCAGAGTGGAAAACCACGAACAGTTTCGTGTTTTTGCCAAAATGTCATCGATTAGGGGAAATGGATAACTTTCTGGGACTATGAGTTTGTTTAGGTCTCTAAAATCTATGCATAATCGTGTCTTTTCTTTTGTTGGACCGTCTCCTGTGCTTTTGTATTGTAAGGTTACAGGAGAGGCAAATGGGGAACGGGATTCATGGATCATGCCATGGTTTAGGAGCTCTGCCACTTGGCGTTCAATCTCCTGGTGATCGTTGTATGAGCATCGGTATGGCTTTTTTGCGACATAACGGTTCTCAGACAGTACGATATGGGCTTCATGGTTCTTAACGTGCCCTATGTCAAAAGCGTATTTGGCAAAGAGAAAACTGAATTCGTCTATTAAATTTTTAATTATTTTGCGTTGATCATCGTCTAAATGGGAGACTTTGGATTCGAACTTTTCAATAGGAATAAATTCGTTCCAATTGATTTGGTTATTTGGTTTTACAGTATTGGTCTGATTCGTAGTCGACGAATAATTTGTTTACGTTATTATGTTGGGATAGTTTCAATTCGTAATTGAGATTTAATTGAAAAAGAGGTATGAGATCGAGGCCTAGAATAATGTCGTGTTTACAGAATTCTGATTTAATCACGTATATCGCTACTCTTTTAGTTATTTCAAATATTCTCATTTCTATGACCGTGATACCTATGAGATTGGCGACTCCACCTATAGTGCTGATTTTGTGCTCTGTCGGTAGGTAAATCATGTTCGAGAATTTTTGTGTAAAAGATTCAGAAATTGTTGATACATTAGACCCGGGATCATATAATAATTTTCCTGATTTTCCTTCGACAGTGACATCAATGACTATAACTGGAGGCGTTACAAGTTTTTTTGTTCGGCTTCAATTTCCTTGACAATGTCATTAAATTGTGCCGAGTTCATAGATTTCTTTTCTAAATTTATTTTGGGAGAGTATTGCTTGACTACGTTTGCAGGGTCATTATGTAGCTTCTCTAAATCGGCTTGTTTAGTTCTGCACTTGTCTTCCGTATGACTGCGGCCGGGGTAACCCTTTTTTTGGCAGTACGAGCAAAAGCGAGAGCGGATCGATTCGAATTGATTACGTTTTGAATCGGAAAACGATGAATTTGACGGCGTAGATGCAGTAAACAATGAGCGTGATGGTCGTTCGATGGAATTCAATTTTGATAATAGTTTACTCACAGTTGTTGTTTCGGCTATATCTATACGTTCTTGTACGGAGAGAGGTAGTCCAGTGACGATGAGTCCAATCTTGGTGAATTCGTCGATTTTCGGGTTCAGCGAGACCAATAAATTTTGTTTGCGGAGAGCGTATTCGGAGAGAGAACCGTTGAGGAAATGATACTGATAAGCGAGGCGGCATTCATTCCACCCTTTTTTTGCAAATGCATTGAGAAAAGAATCGCGCCATTGCTCCCAAGTGGCGTTTCGAAGAGTAATCTTAGTTGACTGATACCAATCATTGGCGGAGTTTTCAAGAAAAAGACGGATTGCTTCCCAGTAGCGATCTTCGGCTATCATTAACCGTTCACACTCGGATTCGAAGGTTTCGAGCCACGTATTGGCATTCTGATTTTTACCTGAAAATTTTTCGAGTACGGCGTCCTTGAGAATATGGTAGACAGAGGCCTGATAATTGGTTCTTCCAAACCCGTGTCGGAAGTCGTAATTTTCCGACTTGGTAGCGCCTGAACGGTGGCGAGTTCGAGTAGATAACCGTCGAAAGTCGGGTTTCCGTCATCATCGAAGTATAGTGTCCGTAAATCGGCCGAGATAGTAATTGTCGGGTTAGCAATTTTGTGACGAGTACTTAGCGTCTTCTTGACTGCTTTCCCAACCGACGTTTTGAATAGTTCCGCGTGATGGTGAGGTGTTTGATAATTCTCGGGAAATGTGTAAATATTGTCGTCGCCTTCGGGCTGGAGACTTTTTACCATAATCATTGTTGTTTTCGGGTCTGCAGGCGATGCCTCGGATGCGAACAGAAACCGTACTTTGCGGGCGGACATTGCGAGTTTGTGCAAGGTATTTGACGGACTACAAAGGAAAACGAAACTGTGTTTTTTGAATTTATAAGTTCGGCTGACTCAGATCAAGCATCAAGTGAAACACTGAGGAGAAATCTTTATTAAACATAGAAGAATTCAAAAAACAAGTCGTTTCACAGTACAGGAGAAAAACCGAGTGCTATAATAATTAATAAGATAAGCGGTATCAGCCTTATCACCGAATGCGAATAAGGCGAGGCGAATGAGAACGAAATGTCCTGTGGGTTGACGGTGTCTGACATATATATGCCAAATAAGAAAAACATTATTTAAAAAATCACGTTTTTTTTGCTATTTAAGTCTTTTTTTCACATATACTTGTTCACATAGCAAGAATTTCAACAGTACCAATCGAAACTAGAGTGTTTATGGGACACTTCGGCGTTGAAAGAAATTTTCTATCTTGTCTGGTTCAAAAACTATAGATTTTCAAAGAAAATGCCTTCCTCCACTCCTTTCAACCGCCACCATTTCTGAAAGCTACCAATCTGCGATGGCTATCACAGCGTCATACACTTGATATGAACCCCGAAACATATTCTGAAAGTTTGGTCTGGTTATCTCTCTCTGGTACTCAAATCCCAAAATCAGGGTTCTGGCTCAGGGACTATCTCGGCGTGCACATTCATCTCATTAGCGCTTATGGGCGACAGCCGAAACAAGTAGGCAGAAATCGTACTACTGTTTGGTACCTCTCCATCATTTTATTGATACTATACAAACGTGGGTCGGGCACCTAAAGTGTACCACGTATCACATACTCGGATATGCTCTAATCGTTGCTGTAGCCGCTCACTGCTATCTGAGACATTTATTATACCATCACACTCAGGACGTTGAAGCCACACAACTGCTCCCGTCGCAACACCGAACGATTACTACTGAAACAGGCGGGCAACTCTTCATCCTCGATCCGACGGTATTACCCATTCCGAGGTTCTCTGCTATTAAATCCTTCTCCGGCATTGCTTTTCTTCATTCTCAAAGCGCAGCGCACTACCGGATCTCCATGAAAACAAAACATTTGCACAACACTTCCCCCGTTTGGCTTTATCCTTTGGCAGCCGCCCCTGACGGAAGCATTATTCATTTCTTTCAGTACGGTTTTTTCCTGGGTCTCGCAATTTATTACAGTCAAGAGCCCACTTTGGTTTTCCTTCCACTGATTTTTGTAGAATTTTGGGCTTCACGCTCCCCTCCCTTCACGCATCTGTTCACTTTATTGAAACACTGAATAATCCTGGGCGTACTCGTTCCTCCCGCGTTGCTATAATTTTTCCCTCTCTGTCTCTCTTCCTCTATTAAACCAAGGCTTTGGTGCTGATGAAATATCGTCCATAATTCCTCGGCTCCCATCGGAGACTCCCGGCCAGTGATGAATGTCCAGCTCCGTATCTTATTAACATTACTACTTATTCAACTCAAAAACTCAATTCGATAATCGAAGTTAACCAAGTTGATTGCCGGTGCAGGATTGCATCCGATTTCAAACTGGAATGTACTATTGTGCAATAAGAACCATTCGAACTGAGTCAACGTGTAGGTAAATTTTGGTTCATTTATCTTGCTCTAAATTACTTAACTCACATTTATCAAACTAGTTCTATAGTCGGAAAGGCAATGATTCAAATTGGAAAGTTCACTATATTCATGGAAACTATATTTTCGTAGTTTGATCGATGTCGGACAATAAACATCCTGTCGACCACTCGGACCGTTAGACAACAGCCATGCTCCTTCCTCTACCCTCCCTCCAATCCAATTCCCTTCCTCTACCCAGCCGAGCCAATTCTCATGATCTCAGTTTTCATATTCGGCTGCCCGAGACACTTCTCCGAAATTTCATGGAAATTATAACAGGTGTGTATTTTACTAGGCGCAGTTGGGCAATTTACCCCCACCCTCCTTTGTTACCACACTGCAGACGAATATTTGATTCTGATGGTCACAGATCGAAGAGAAGTCCATGCGAATGAACGACGCAAATGGCGGAGTGAAGAGACGAGTTGCGAAAATTCGCTACATGGTGTTTTATGTGGTAAAGGCAACCACAGGTGTTCATTCGTGAGTGATCTGCACCCGATTCCAATCTAAATATTAGGAAGAACTAGGATTTTACCAACCATGGATTTGAATAATAATCAGACAATAAATTGATTATTATGACCGAGTAGGTTGCCTTGCGTACCTACCTACCTTGTGGAAGAATTTACTAATAAGAAATACCAGTGTTTCGATTCGTGCAGCATCCCAGCTAGACGTATTTATGACTTCATCCCTCGATTTTCATTATTTTCGTTTCAAAATTCATCATCTTCATGATTTTCATCATTTTTGATTTGGTGCTTTAGAAAAAAAAACTCCTTGATATCAGACAATTGCCATAAAAACAAAAGACGATCAAGTGGATACTGATAGTAACTGAGCAACATAACCGCAGTAAATGTACAGATAACGGAACAATTAACAATACAACCTGTACGCGGCATACCTACGCGAAAGGTAAAATTAAAACCAGATTGGAAATCGAACCCATGAGGACACTTCCACTATCTGACAGGGTTTGATTGCCTCATCCGTTCGTCCACGTCGGCCGTTAGGGTAATTTTTTTTTAAAGCTCTTTATTCACAACAAAATGTTACAAATGATAATTGAACATTCATGTGCTTGAAGTAATAGTCCCATAGGCCCCTGTTTCAGGAATGTGTCAGCTCTGTACATGTATTTCTTTTAGAGCTACATTCAAATTTTTCATACAACTTTATATACCTAACCTTACACTTTTATAAAACTTTATATGTAAATAATCTCTTGCTATATTTAGAAAAAATAAAATAGTTATTTTGCAATTTGAATGCCTACCATTAATACCAAGTTATTTTGCCACTCAAGCGTGTGGAAGCATCTTCAATGGACATTAGCGGTGAAGCTTTGGGTTAAGATAATAAATCCCCCCCCCCCCTCCCCATACTATTTCCTCATTCACAGTAGGGTGGAGCTAAACATATCTATAGGAAATTTTCATTATTTGGATATAAATTGAACCTATTGGGTAATTTAATTTCCTTAAACAAGACTGGCAAGATAAAAGTCAGCAAGTGTTTCTGCGAACAGATAAAATCGCCGAAAACTACTTATACTAACAATAAGTACCCTGAGTGCTGAGTACCGAAACCATTTTCCTTTGAATATATCTAAATCGCGAATTTTGAGTCATCTGGTTCTAATATTGGTCCCACGATGCAATATAATTATGAAGTAGGTATCAGTAAAATTAAGTTATTTATTATATATTGTTTGGTATATAGATATTTGTGAAAACCAGGTAAGTAATTTTTTCATAGTGGAGTTATTGGTACTGTTGGATTTCGAATGAAACTACGCATCTCTTGTGAGGGTCAGAAATAGGAGAAAACTACGCAAGTTCCGCCTATTTTTATATCAAGGAACCGATTTCCCTCTGATCTTATGATTTTTTTTGAAACTCCGCACTGTTCCCCCAATGGGGTGACCCTGCATGTCTCGCTCTCGGAAGGTGTATGATACGATGGCACTGCAATTACTCATACCATACGAGTTGTTTGTTGTTGGGCGGAAATAGGTGACGATCGGTGGCCACGATCGATGTCCAGTTCTATGTCCAGCCCTGCGGTTCGTATAGGTATAATATATTTTGGAAGCGACGAGGGAGAGAAGTGGAAGGTGATTGATTGAGTCGGTGAATTATTACAGAGAACGGGCCAGTGATGGTTAAATGTCATAAGGACCGCCCTGTCCACAGACTGGGGGTCGTCCACGGACTGGGTAGGTTGACCATATAAATGACAATAAAGTTACTCGATTTTATGGATACTGATTTAAGCGAGCTTTTCCTCCGTCAAACCTACCAGATCTGGCCATCGAATGGTTAATACCTAGCAAAAGAGGCTTGTACCGAATATAACACTATTCCAGGGATTAGGTTTAGCTATGATTTATAAAAAATACGTTACTTCAACAAGTTTTATTGCAAAGGAAACCATATCTGTGTCTAAGATTAGGAGTTTCACTTGGAGTCCAAGACCACGTACGTGCTTCTGAATTATTGGTCCGGGAACACTTAATTCATCATGCACATACCAAACTCTTCCGCGACCTCTACGAATTGGGCACGATAGCTTTGCCAGTCATCAATGAGATTTAAAAGGCATGTCACATCTGTGGAACCCATATAATATGCATCGTTATAAATGGTAGTGGCATCGACCTGAAAGAAGATAAGAAAAACACTACGGATCACAATAATTTCCATCGTTTTGGGCCACAAAGATGATGAAATTGCTAAATTTGAAAGAATAAGTTATCGATTCGACGAGAGAACTAGAGTTATTCAGTGCATATCAGAACGAGGGGCAACTTGAATTGGTCGTAACGGTTTTTCTTCAAGCAATATTCGGAAAAATAAAATCCTCTGAAATGAAAAATTTCGTCTTGCGATTTGCGTTTCAAACATGAAGGGGCAAATTCGGCTCGGCGTCTAATTTGTAGGCAATTGCTCGTACCCACCTTATCAAATGATGCCAAAGTGCTGAAAGAACAGTCCAAAAGGGTGAAATAATTAAGTACCTACTGCTGGTCGGCCCGAAGGTGGTGTCATATGACAATGCCTTCAAAATCCGAGTGTATGGCGGTGAAATTTATTATTAGAATTTCGTAACTCTGATTCCATTTGACCACTTTGATGAAATTACCACGATCATGTAGGTTGGGTCTCCCGTGACCCCCAGTGGATTTCGCGGCGATTAAAACAACAGAAGTGTGGCCGGAGGTGTCCGAGCGGGCTAGAGCGTCCGACCTTTATATCCCCGGTTGGGATTTAAACGTTCGCGGCGACGCTGGTTCTTGTCTCGGGCGGGCACCAATAAAAGTTTGAAAAGCTTGCACGTGCTTACCCGACCAGCGATTAGTTCGTCACCTCTGATAATAATCTTGTGAAGCCTACAGGAACTAAAGATTGAAATAACGAGTAGCCATATAGTTCGAGTAAAAAGTCCCCCCCGGATATACCCAAGAGGTCAAATCCAGGATAATATTAAGAAAGAAGAAAGGAAGAAGGAAGAAAAAAAGGCCTTACGTATGTGTAATAACTAATGAAATCTTGCACATTTTCATCCAACGGTTTCCTTTGAAATCTATAGGGGATGGAGGTTGTTCCCAAATCATCATCAACTGTTCATTGAAATAAAGGTTTCATCAATTAGTGTCGGGGCGCGCGCAACACACACACACACACACACACACACACACACACACACACACACACACACACACACACACA
The DNA here is from genome assembly GCA_954871275.1 of Leptopterna dolabrata. Classification (NCBI taxonomy): domain Eukaryota; kingdom Metazoa; phylum Arthropoda; class Insecta; order Hemiptera; family Miridae; genus Leptopterna; species Leptopterna dolabrata. The sequence goes on from OX940974.1 coordinate 80,377,160, forward strand.
CACACACACACACACACACACACACACACACACACACACACACACACACACACACACACACACACACACACACACACACACACACACACACACACACACACACACACACACACACACACACACACACACACACACACACACACACACACACACACACACACACACACACACACACACACACACACACACACACACACACACACACACACACACACACACACACACACACACACACACACACACACACACACACACACACACACACACACACACACACACACACACACACACACACACACACACACACACACACACACTGTAACGTGAAACAATTGTTTGAATCACCGCTGTCTCGGGCAATCGAGGACTGATTAATCAGCCGCTGACGTCACCGCGACTGTAGGCCTTCTGGAGCTTCTGATTTTTTTTGCAGATCTCGTCTTCCAATTTGTTACTACGCAATTATTAAATTTACGGGTGAATTTGTGATTATATCCTCATATTCTCTCCGCCGGAATCATCAGAAATATCATCGTCGTAATATCGAGTAAGTGCGGGATCAGCTGGAAATCAACAGGTCGCGGCGTTTTCCCGATCGCGAAGGCATATAATATGGTTTTCCCGACACGCTGGCTGATTTTCCCGTTTCTTTCTACCGTCTCGCCTTTCTACAATTCTCCATCCCTCGTATTTTCTTGAATGAGAAAACACGCTGTTTCCCGTGACGTTATCCTCATCAAGAAGATAATTCGTCGAAGGAGTACTCGTACGATAGCAAGAATCGTCTGGGTGCTGCAGTTACCGCACCGGTAGGTGTCTAACCTCGAATTCTCCCATCTTTCGAATGAATTCTGTGAAATACCCCTTATTCTGACGAAGATATGTCACAGTTTTTAGGTATCGCCGAACATCGTCCGATCATCGCCGACTGGGAAAATTCAGGAAGTAGAGAATCGCAAACTCCTGCGAACTGCCGCCCCGCACCCCTCCCTTCCTGGATCTCCGTCCTCTTCAGGGGTACCTTTTAAGTATTTTCCCTGCTATCAGGTATTTGCCAACAAATTAGGGAGAAGGACCGTACCGATAAGTTACATTTAGTACCGATAAGGACAGTACATTTAGGTTTTATTCTAAGCAGAAATTTTCATTTTTTTGGTAATAAGTGCATTGTTTATTTTTATCCCTTTCCGAATTGTTTTCTGTCGATGGACACTGACGGCGTACGGCGGTCGTTTTGTTTCCATTTGTGAGGATTTGATGAGGGCCGGTGTAGGGTGGCTCTAGTTTCCCTCGTGGTGTGTCGACGCGTACGTATACATGGGTCGCTGTGCGCAAGGTAGATGGCATGTACGACTGAGTGTAGTGGCGGTAGGATTCGTTCGTGCGGAGGGGTACGGTTGTCGGTGGCGGCTGAGCGAACAAATCCCCTGGGAGGCGAGGTGTGGCCGAAAAGAGGCGTTGAGCGGGCGAATAGCCGTCGGGGCCCGGGCGATTTCGTAGGCCGAGGAGGAGGCCGCTGAGTTGAGTGGCCCAAGTGCGGGACGTGGCGGCAGCGATTATTGCGTCCTCGAGGACGCGGTGCATTCGCTCGACGAGGCCATTTGCTTGTGGGTGATATGTGTTCGTATGATGGACCTCCGTGCCCATAGATGTGCAGTATTTGTGGAAGTCGGCGGAGGTAAACTGTGTGCCCTGGTCGGTGGTTATGTGTGCAGGGGAGCCGTAGCGTGCGATCCAGTGTGTGTGCAGGGCCGTGATTACTGCGTTGGCGGAAATGGTCGATAGAGGGGCACATTCAAACCAGCCGGTGGTGCGGTCGATCATCGACAATATGTATTTTTTTTTTTTGTTGCCGACGGTGGTAGTGGGCCAAAGAGGTCTATGTGGACGTGTTCGAGCGGCGCTGCATCGGGGAATTCGCCGAGGGGGGCCCTGATGTGGCGCGTTGTTTTCGCGCGGTTGCAGCTCGGGCAGGCACGCGTGAATAGTCGGATTGTTGACGTCATATTTGGCCAGTAGTATCGGGCTCGAATGAGGGCGGTTGTGGCTTTTATCCCGGGGTGCGTCATCCCATGTAAGTGCCGGAAAACTGCGAGGTGAAGCGGCGTTGGGATGTAGGGGCGGGGCGCGGCGTCGGTGTCGTCACACATGATGTTGTGGCCTTGTATCCGGTGTGCCGTCAGGGTCATGTTGGTGATGTGGTCATCGGCGGCTTGTGCATCGGCGAGTTGTTGGATCGTGAAAGGGTTGTGATGATCCGCGACTGCATGGATAGCGGGAGCGTTAGCCGTCGGTGGTAGGCGAGAGAGATAGTCGGCGACGATGTTCGTTGGGCCCTCGGCTTACCGGATGTCCGTAGTAAATTCGGAGATGAATCTGAGGTGCCGAAGTCTCGTTGGTGGGGCCGTATTGGATTGAGTCGCGAGAGAGGTCGTTAGGGGCTTGTGGTCCGTGTAGACGGTCAGTGGGCGCCCTTCGATCTGTTGGCGAAAAAGCACTATGGGGAGGTATATAGCCAGTAGTTCGCGGTCAAATGCGCTGTAATTACGTTGAGCCGGGTTGAGCGTGCGTGAGAAAAAACCCAGCGGGCGTAGGTGCGATTTGTCGATGAAGTGCAGCGCTGCGCCGACGGCGAAATCCGACGAGTCCGTACGTAGGACGAGTGGTTGGGTCGGAGCCAGATGGGCGAGTGTGACGGAGCTTTCGAGTAAGCGTTTTGCACGGTCGAAAGCGTCAGTTGCGTCGGTGGTCCACGTGAGCGTGCGTTTGACTTTTTTCCTTGCATCGGGTGGTATCATTTCCACTAGGGGGCGAAGGGTAGATGCGGCTCGTGGTATGGCTCGGTGATAGAAGTTAATTAGGCCGAGGAACGTTCGGAGCTCGTGGACGGAGTCGGGTCGAGGAAATTTCTTGATGAGGGCCGTGCGTTCAGGTAGGGGTGTGATCCCGTTGGCTGAGACGTTATGGCCGAGAAATTTGACTGACGGTCGGGCGAGCTGGCACTTGGCGGTATTGATTTGTAGTCCGTATTTGGTGAGGGTCTCGAGGAGCGTGCGTACATGGGTGTAGTGTTCAGACGGGGTCGCCGAGGCGACCAGTATGTCGTCAAGGTAACAGTACACGAAGGGTAGGTAGCGTAGGACGTGGTCCATGTAGCGTTGCCACGTTTGCGCTGCGTTTCGTAAGCCGAAATTCATTCGTCTGAATTGGTAGGCGCCGAAGGGGGTGAGGATCGTCGTTTTCGGGACGTCGCGTTCGCTAATTTTGCAGTGAAAAAATGCGCGGGCGAGATCGAACGTGCTGTACACTGTGGTCCCGTACAGAGCTGTCGTGAAGTCGTGTAGGTGTGGAACGGTGTAGCAATCCGGTATTGTGAGACGATTCAGTGCCCTGTAGTCCCCAACGGGACGTATGTCGCCGTCGGGTTTCGGGACAATGTGTAGCGGACTTGACCACGGTGCTTCCGAAGGTTCGATGATCCCCGCCGCTAGTAATTCGCCGAAATGGGCCTTTGCTTTCGCGTAAAGGTCCGGTGATAATCGGCGAAGTTTCGCATGACACGGGGGTCCCTTCGTGACAATATGATGTTCTACGGGCGCGTCGCATGGTGTGTCGGAGGGTTTGTAGTCGTCGAGGAGGGCTTGGAAGCGGGGCTCGTTCGTTGTAGTCGTGCAAATTGATTGTCCCGGAGGTACGAATTCTACCGTTCCGGTAATGTACCGCTCCGTGGCCGCGTTGATGAGTCGGGCGTTGGGTAGTCAAGAAGTCGGAGCCGAGGATCGGTGTTGATACGTCGGCGACTGTGAAGGTCCATTCGTACGGAGGAAGATCAGGTAGGTGTACTGAGGCGGCGTGTGTTCCGTACATCTTGATCTCGGTGCCGTTGGCGGCGCGTAAAGCGCTCGGACGTGTGGTTTTTCGACGTAGCAGGGTGTCCGGGACGATTGACACGTCGTAGCCGGTGTCAACGAGGAATTGTAGGGCGGTTCGCTTGCATCGAATGAAGAGCCGAGAGGTTGGTGGGTTGCGCACGGCCGTTGCGGCTGGTCGGGCCCTGCGTTGTCGTTTTCCCATGGTTTCGTGCGCCAGCTGCAGGGGCTGCGGCATTTCAGTGCTCCGGGGCCCCATGTGCGGTGGTAGAAACAAAGGGTGGTTGTCGGGCGGCGAGTGGTCGGCGTCGGCTGCGTCGGCGGTTGCCGTTGTCGTCTGTTCTGAATCACTTCAACCTCTTCGGTGACGGTAGCCACACGAGGAGGCGGGGCGAAGGGTATGAGGCGATCGGCGAGGGCAGCGAGTTTCATGATGTCGGGTTCGTCACGCGCCGCTATGTGTAGGCGAATGCTGTCTGGAAGGGCGCGGAGGAAAAGCTGCCGGACGAGCGGGGTCGGTGTGTCGGCCGGGAGTGCTCGGGTGAGTCGGCGGGCGAGGACTGATGGTAGTTCGTCGTCGGAGGTCGGTTGGAGTAAGGCGGTGAGCCGGGAACCATCGGAAGGTGCGTGCGTGGCTAAAAGGCGAGTTTTCAACGTCTGGTAGCTGTTGGCGTTCGAGGGGTTGAGGTCGGCGCAGAGGTCCGCTTGTCGGGGCTCGAGTGCGAGGAATGCGCGTACGAACTTCGCATGCGGCGTCGTGAGGCCTTCGTGTGCGAGGATGATCTCGAGTTGAGCGAAACAGACGTGCGGAAATGCGGGGTCGAACGGCCAGAGCGTGAGTATCGATGGCGGTGGATTCGCATCAGGGGTTTTTTGCGGTTTCGTCATCGTCTTTTTCTTCGGAGGTGCCAGTCCGTTGAGGTGTCAGCAGATAGTGTGCCAGGCGCCGGCGTCCGTTTCCTTATATAGGAATCGGATGGTGGGGCGAAGTAGCGGGGGGCCGCTGCGTTTGCCGTCGAGGCGGGCGTCGGAGTGGGGCGCCGCCGTGTGGCGTCGGTGGGGGCGCGTGTGCCGCGCGTGGTGGGGATCGTTACTGCGGAGGCGGTGCTCGACGCAGTCGAACGGCGGGCGCTGAGCGGCGTTGTACACGTCGGTTGTCACCAGTGTAGTGATTGAGGACAGAACAGACAAGGCGAAAGCTAGCTGGAGAATGGTTGTATAATTATTGGCCCCTTGGCTCTTTATAGGCCCCTGACATGATCAGAGGGGGGTCGGGGGGTCCCCACTCTGAGATACAACATGTATGTACATCGCATTGGTTGTGGAGGAGCAGCCGATCACAACAATATATATATATCGCGATCTATGAAAGCTATCGATGTTGCATTGAATATACTTCTGGTAACCATACATTAAGATGAATAATCACAAACTTACGATTGAATCAGTAGTTGCTTTCAGGATCTTGTGTACAAAGGAAGGGAGTTCCTTGAGGCATTCAATGGAATTACTTCTGCATAACTTGAGGTACGGACCAACGGCGGCAGTGTATTCGTGTCTAAGGTTTTCCACATTATTTATAGCCTCATGCATTAGTTGTTTTCCCTTGTCATACATTTCAAAGGGAGAGCATTTTTTGAATACCTCATTTACCGCTTTCACTGCGCATTTCATCTGAAATAAAAAACTCAATATTAATGAGAAGTACCAATATGTATTGTGAGTTATCATCACAGGTATATACCTACATCCAGTGGACACAACCCTTAGTTCTACAAATAGTGTGAAGCGTATTCGTACAGTCCTTGTGGTACCTTTAGGAATATTGAAAAGGAGCGAAAAAATGCTCCAGTCTGCATGCATGACGATATGAGCAAATGTTTCAAGTAACGTAGGTACCTACCTACTCCATCTACTTACAAAATAATCAAACATATGCCACTCAAATCCTAAACTCAACATTTTATTGCCATATAAGCGCCTTTTTAATTCAAATAATTATATACTTTACAAAATTGCGATATTCGTCTATTTTTATTAATTATACTCATAATGAGGACATGGATTGTCAATTTCAGGCCTATTAATAGTTGTTGCAGCTCCCGCTGGATTTCTGTGATGGGTTCCCATCGTGTGGGAAAGTAAGTAGGTCATTGAGATGGTGGTTTGTGATTGGCTCAGGTCCATCTGCCAATATCCGCGCCTTTTGCCAGTCCCTGGCATATGACTTGAGGAGTGCTTCACTTGCTGGCCTTTTCCCTCATTTGTGGGTCGTGGGATAGTTCAGAGAAGGACCGCCCATTCACTGCTTCCCCGAGCATTCCATCACAGTTGAGTGGCAACTTCGCCCAAGAGGTAGTTCTTGTTCGGTACATCATTAGCGTCCTCTTGGTTGTGTCCTTTAGAGGGGGGAGATTTCACATCATCTCCTGTCGCTGGAGATAGTGATCAGTCTGGGTCAGTCCTGATTTTCTGAGTGTTATTCAGTTGGCTGCTTTTGAGAAGGGTGATTTTGAACCCTGATGACTTTTGGTATTCCAGGAAAGGACTGTTATAACGTTGTTGGGCAGATATTCCCCTGCTCACATAAATGTTTAAGGATGTTTAGGGAAGGACCGTGAGTGATGGTTAACAGCGGAAAGGTTAGAGTTTATTGAGGATGGTTGATGGTTATTGTTGAGTAAGGTTGGTTAAAGATGGTTAGTAATGAATAAGGATGGTTAGAGATGGTTAAGGATGCCAAGAGATGGTTAGGAATGGTTACAGGATGTCTGCAAATGATATTCCAAAACTTCAGGGATGTATTCTTAGCTAATTGGGGACAAAAATCTGTTTATGAAAAACTCTGGAAATTCGGGTTTCATGAAAATTACATTATGGCAGTGTCATGGTACCCTTACAATATACCATTCCTATTAATAAGTTATATTGTTACACACAAAGATACGGAGAAGTACTTATCAATTCCTCTATTTTTACTCTTTCTAACTGTTTTTTTTAAACCTAGAATTCGCGTGAAATATCGATAAAAAAAATGAGAGAAACATCCTTTTATTGGTTTCCCAAAGGTGTTCGAACTATTGGGCCAGAAATAACGAGCACAACGGACAGGAAAACGATAATCATAATATGGGGAACCACTATATTAGGTAGGTATAGAATTATTACAATAAATATCTACCAAGTGCAGCACACCAACGGTCGGGAATTCCCCGTCTGGGTTTTCCAAGACTGGTCGACCATCCCTTCACACGGTCATTCCCTTTGTAAGGAATGATGGTAGGAAGAGGAAGTCCCTATATAAGATCGACCAGCCACAAGTAACGAAAACAGTCTGGTAGAAACTCTTGGTACGACCTTACTCATATCCAAGCCTTCTCATTCAAGCCAAAAAAAACCTTTCCTCAAAGTTAGCCTAGTTTATCAAATTCAGCTCTCTTTAAAATTGGTAAGTTTCTTTTGGACAACCTTTCCTCTCATACGAATTGAGTGAACGGTGTGTGAAGATACACGTATCTGCTAACGAACGCCAACTTATTTCGCATCCTCTCTCTTTACCTCTTCTCTATATAACAAGGTGTGCCGGTATCCATATCTGGTAACACTTGTTATATAGCACCTTTCCTTACGATCGAGAGTGCGGAGGTGACCACCTTCGGTAACACAGATCATTCTTCTCATCTTCTCTTTACCTTCTTCCTATATGTAACAAGGCGTGCAGATATACATATCTAGTAACACTTGATACATATTACATTTACCTAAGATCTGGAGTGCGGGGCCTAATACCCTCGGTAACACAGATATCACTTCGTAACACTTTCATTCGTATCTCAAGGCAGCATTTCGCAATATATCTCGGTACGAAAACCTGTATGTTTTACGTACGTTTTTAAACTCAACACCGGAGAAGATGATGGACTGTCGTAACTGAATGATGGGCTGGCAATATTACATAGGTTACTAAAAGTGGTTACAGAGAGAAGTTAAGTTTTATGCTTCCGTCAGTGGTAGTTTTAGGCTGAGAATACTTCGTTTTCACACAGTCGGCCATGTTCATGTTCAGGCGTTGTCGGCTATGTTTGTGAGACTCGCCACTGTACTCCGCGTGAAGAAATATTTAAGAAACTGACACCCTACTCTCAAACGTCGTAAAGTGGTAGGACTTCGATGCAAAAACATTGTTATCCAACAGATTTTATTAAGTTTTCCCATGCCTGAAAAAGTAATGTGTATAATGAAAAACTGACCTTCGAGATTTCTGAGTACCTAGTGTATTTCGTTTTAAAGTACAATTTATGAAGAACCTAGTACCTACATCTTTTTTACCGGACAGCCTTAATCATCCCTTTTAGATCATTTGACAACATTTTTATGATGTTATGAATAGGTAAATTTTAGATGAATAAATGGTGAGTAAGGAACCGATCATACCATTCGAGGGATGGACGATCTGACAGCCACGGGATTCTGCTGGCAGGGGTAACCAGCCTGGAAATGAAAAATTATTTCTATTATTGCGGTACTTGGAGTACATTTGGTTGCAATGAAAAGTTGCTCTTGTTTGAATTGATGTAATTTAATTTCACAATATATTCATAATTGATAAAAAACGCTGCAAAGTCCTTGTCACATGCGTTTATTATTCTATCGGACATACCTACAGAACTTTTGGCTGCTCTTTTATTGTTTCTTTCATATGCAATATTTTAAATAGCTGGTTTTGATGTTTGCACCTTACATCATACCTACTCGACTATGCCAGCGCGTTACGGGTTGTAGGCCCGACCTTAAACCGTGGGATGGATGGTGAGATTTAAAAACATGGTTACCTCTGAACAACACAAAGGGAATCTGAGTTTTGTCTCATTTTGAGTAATATTTCAGATGAAAATTCTGATGAGAAGTGAGAAAATTATGAGCTAGACATAACAGCTCACTTTAAGGAGAGCTAGCGACGTTTCTACTACAGATTATGGCCGGTTTTTCAAATCAGTATCAGTCGCTATGGATAACTGATAAAGTTCGTGGATTATTTGGCCAACTGAAGAGCAACATAGTGTGTACCTACTAAAACGAAAACGCTGCAAAGTCCTTGTCACACGGGTTTATTATTCTAATGAACATACGTACGGAAATATTTACTGTTAATCTATTGTTTATTTCATCTGCAATAATTGAAATAGTTAGCTTTGGTGTTTCCCACCAATTTTGGCACCCCCAAAACACGAATTAGGCTCGGCTTTTTGTTTTTCAGATTATCTCTGATCATTGATAGTACCATTTATATGTCTTGATTCACCTGTTGATACTACTTCTAGTGTTATTATACAAATGTATGGTGATTTCAGACAGTTTCCCAGGTTCTAGACTCATAAAAAAGAATTTCAGGAGCTTAACCTTCGTTACAACCTCAATTCTTCATTCTTCCTTCAAAATCCGCAAAAACAAAATAAAATTTAGAAAAAAAGCTTTGCCGTAGGGGCCGTCAAGCCGCCAGTCGTTTGTGTTCATGACGGTACGTTTCTTTTCGAATGAAATCTGGGGGACACCCCCAGACCCCCGGATTATAACAGTTTAGATCAAGGATCAAAGCATGGAAACATGGAACATTTTTTTCGAATTGGTACATGATAACAGAGGATATGGAGATATGTAGAAAAACGTCTGCCAATTCGAGTAGGCACTATAGCTTCCTCACTTGAATCGCATGAACGTAGGATACGGGACCATCTGCGATCCAACCCGCGTGTACCCTCAAAATTTCATCTCTCTACGACTATTTATCGCGTAGTTAGAAGCGTTGTAAGGGAACGGTCAACATTTCATGTTTGCGCATGCGCAGAGGGAAATTACAGTAAGACTCCTATGAAGTTCATATGGAACCATCAAAGTATTATACTGATCAACCCTCCTAATGTGAACTCATTTCAACGATAATTAAGGTAGTTACGGGCACTCCAAGTATTTCACGTTTGTGCATGCGCAGACTAAACGATTTTCATCATTTTTAAACGGGACCATCTGCGATCCAACCCGCGTATACCCTCAGCATTTCAGCTCTCTACGACTATTTATCGCGTAGTTAGAAGCGTTACAAGGAAATGGTCAACATTTCATGTTCGCGCATGCGTAGATCAAAGTTACATAACGATTCTAATGAAATTAATTTGGAACTATCAGAGTATTATTCCTGACCGACCCTGCAAGTTTGAACTTATTCCAATTATTTCACGTTTGCGCATGCGCAGACGAAAGTTACGGTAATTTTCAAGTGATTTTGGTATAGGACCATCTGTGACTCAACCCGCACCTACCCTCGAAATTTCAGCCCACTGTGACCATTATTTCGGGTAGTTATGGGTGTTGCAAGGAATTACCACAGACTGACAGACAGACACGGAACCAGAAAGGTTCCTCGATGTCTGAAACGGAAAATGGTAGTGGAAATTTCCATTTTGGAGGACATGAACTATTTTTTACTCAATCACAAATCCAAGGCTTCCCTACCTTCGGTAGTTAGGAAGCAAAAAAACTTCTTTGGATTTCCAAGCCTCGGACCTGCGACCTAGCGCAATGTAACTTAATACACGTCGTCAGCTGCTTTCAGCGTTTTTCGGGTAGGTAGAACCCCCTCGGCAGTTTTCGGCGGAGTGAGGCCTGGCCAAGCTCCCCTCGGTGAACGCACCACGTGTGGTAGGGAAGGAGGTGAGTTGGGTGGCAGGAGTGGGGTAGAGGGAGAACTGTGCGGGTGACGGGGAGGAGAGCCGAGTTTACAGGACAGGACGCGGACGCTTTCCAGCCCGGTTTACTCCCGTAAAAACATGTTCCGTGTTAAAAAAAAACGCCGCTAAAAGGATTGATATCCATTTTGCGCGCCGAAGTAGCAAGTTGAATGTGCACATAGAAACCTGTTCCTTCCCTCTCTGTTGGATATGCATATAGGAACCTGTTCCTTCCCCCCAAACCTTCAAATTTCTTTCAACGCTGTTTGACGAGGCTTTTCGCCTGCAGGGGCTGACGGGTACCTACTCAGTACCACCTACTTTGTACCTACTCAATGCTACCTGCTTAGTACCTAATCAGTACCTTCCTACTCAGTACCACCTACTTTGTACCTACTCAATGCTACCTGCTTAGTACCTAATCAGTACCTTCCTACTCAGTACCACCTACTTTGTACCTACTCAATGCTACCTGCTTAGTACCTAATCAGTACCTTCCTACTCAGTACCCACTCAGTACCACCTACTCAGTAATACCTACTTAGTACCTAATCAGTACTACCTACTTAGTTTCCAATCAGTACCTTCCTACTCAGTACCCACTCAGTACTACCTACTTAGTACCTACCTAATCAGTACCTACCTACTCAGTATCACCTGTTTAGTACCTACTTACTATGTACCTACTTACGTTTTTGGCGGTTAAATGTTACAACAGGTTTGTTTTTTCGGAGGGGGGGGGGGGCTACTTGTCGTGTAAACATTGTCTTGGTCGCTGTAGGTAGGTATGTAGGTTTCGGTTTTCTTGGCAGGCGGGACACTCCAATGCCCCTGGATTAGGTACGTAGGTATTTAAAGAATATGAAGAAGTACCAATAAAACCTGTTATTCACTAGCAATCGATTCTGACGAAAAATAAATAATATGAGTATGTACCTACGTACTTAAATGCAATGAATTGAGTTATTCCATCGAAATTATGGGATTCGTTGAAGCAAAATCAGGACCAGCTCATTTGTGTCAACACATCATTCCCGAACCCCATTGATTTATAACTATGCAGAAATACCTACAGATTTAATGGCAAGCGGGGTACACGGTACAAGGCACAGGGAGCTGTATTGCCTGTGTAGCCCTTATTGCATGCAGTATTTCCAATAACTCAACAAACTCATACACGCATGAATTTTCATACCAATTTTCGATACAAACCCATTCCAGAGTGATCTTAATCCATCCCGAAATTTTAACCAAACTTCATGTGAATGAATGTCTATGTCCTTCCAGACATACATAGTGTGTGACCTTTGGAAAGTTAAAGTATGAAGCATTAGTTCACTGTTTGAATTTATTATCGTAGAGAACTTGTTTATTTTCAAGAAGTTTTATATTTATGTTATGTATATTTACTATCGATCGGGGAATTTGTGTTTAAACCCCTTCTGGATAACAGGGATAACAGTAAGAACCTTAAAACCCTAATCCTAATGTGACTCTGATTATGTAAATAAATCATTCAATTAATCTATTTTACTGATATTCGAATAAATTCAGTAAAATAAATTAAAAATGTGGAGAAGTGGCTACTTGACACAAAAACAATTTTCAAAAGCAAAAGAGAGGTGTGTACCTACAGATGCTCTACGCGGACATAACCATGGAATTTTTCAGTATAACATACTTGAAGTATCAGTTTCCTATTTACTCGAAAGTAGGTACACTACTCCGAAAATTCGTTCATACAATCATGATCATGCTGCATGACTGGAACCTTGTTTTTCAAATTTCGCAGACGTTTTCATTTCTAGTTTCCGGTCTGATATAAGTAGTTATTTAAGTTTTTTTTTGCAATAAAAGTTTATGGAGAAGTTATTGAGTTAGTTATTGAGTTGTTAAGTTGTCGATTATCCCCACGTAACCCATAATTACCTATTAGCAAAATACCTAGAGTTTTTTAATGCTTATTTACAGTGATTTATCCTGACAGAACTACTCTTGGCAGCCCATGAAATCATCAACATAATTATTGTAGCCTTAGTCGAGGGAAATCCTACCGAAAAAGGGGGGTTGCCTAGCAATAGATGAGGAGGACTTTTTGGTATGTTTTATTTGATGCAATGATGGTGACAAATCCATGTTTTCCAACTCAAAATCCCTCCGCAACATTATGGAATACGTTTAAAAAACGCTGCAGATTATTACACAATTCAATTCAATTCAATTTTTTTATTCAGCAAATATTTTATACAACAAATATAATGATATTTAGGGAGTCTATATACATAATACAAGATCTAAACTTATGTTGGTTTATGAGCCTAAGGTCAATGACCCGTCCAGGCTCGTCTCTTCCACCACTATTTATTACTGCGTATGTATGTACCAGCAGTTTCATTGACAAAAACACACCTTAAGTGTTTGGAGAATGAGTTACATTGAACCAACAGTATTTAAAGGTTATTCCTAAGTAGTTAGTAAATACACTTAATGCTACAAAGGCGGATTTGTATTTTTATCCTAATTTAAACTTATTTATAACAACACTTTCGTTATTTTCAAGCTCAAAATATTCTAGAACTAGTTTTTTAAATTTTCCTGTTGATGTTGAAGTCTTGGTTAGGAGCGGTAACTGTTCAAATAGGGCTGGAGCTAGCTAAGGAAATTGTCGAGTGTAGAAATCATTATGTGCCTGTGGTATCTGGAGGACATAGTTGGCATTTGTTCGCTCCGGTCTAATCACCGCTTGCTTAGTAAATAAATGCCGGTGTTTATGCACATATAAAACAGTTCTGTGAATACAAGCCATTCTGGGAGTGAGAACACCGAAGTGTTTGTATAGGTAACTAGTTGAAGTACGTTTATGGGAATTAGTTGCAATTCTCAAAACTGTATTCATTGCTATGTTTATACTATTAAAGGTTGACGCATATGTACATCCCCAGACAATGATACCATAAGTTAAAATGCTATATACATGAGCATAATGCACCATTTTAAGGTTTTCTTTCGTTAGCCATCTTCCTAGCATCAGAAAGTAGTGCATGGATTTCCTGATTTTATTCACTAATTCAGCTACATGATCCTTCCACTTGAGATGCTGATCCACGTGCACTCCTAGGTATTTTATTGTATTCAGCCTTTCTATTTCCATGCAGCTGCACAAATTTCTTACTACGCCACAGTTTTCCTTGTGCACTTTGAGTTTAGAGTCATTAGGAAGTCCTGTTTTGTTTATTGAGAATGTAATGTACTTGGTTTTCGAAATAATATCGCTGAACAACCAGCTCGACTTCATAAAGCCATCCGTGGTTATAATCAGGTGCTCCCTAGCGATGATATCTGGGCCGAATTTATACCCTTTGATTCACGATCACGTTGACGAAGCTTTTCGGTGCAAACGAACGGACGGCCTCGAAAAATTCTTTAGTTCAAGACCAATTTAAAAATTTGAAAAAAATTGTGCCGTTCTATTGAAAGTTCTCTAGCTACAGCGTTCTGCAAATTTCAACCCCTATTTTTCACCCCTTAGAAATGACTGATAGTAACGCCGAGCTTCGAAGACCAACTAGACCCCAAACTGTACCTACAAACCAAATTTCATTAATTTTGGTTCATGGTACCTAACTAAGAAAAATGCGAAGTACGGCGGACGGAAAGACATTTTTTTATTGCATTTTCGGATTCTACATACCTTGAAACGTAAACCATCAAATTTTGAGTGGGGGGGGGGGGGGGGTTAAAACAATTTTTTTTCATGCTCGATTCCAAAGGTTTATTATTGAAAATAAAAAACCAAAACCGGTAAATTTTCGGAATTCTTTTAGTTTTTGGCTTATAAAATCTGAAGGGTGCATCGTACAGAAGATTTTACTATGTCCGAAATTAAAGAACATTAAGTGGGGTCCGCGCACTATTTATTTATTTTTTTAAATGAAAGTAGATTCCATTCTAATAATTTTGACACCAACCGTACGCTTCTACGATAAATAGTTATTTTTCTATGAGTTTTCAAATTTTCTAGAGGTTCCTACGTCATTTCACCACTCTCCCCTGCCCTCCCCCTTCGACCCCCCTAGCCACTGTGACGTAGGTACCTCTGGAAGGTGCGCTAAATCATAGAAAAAAACTACTTATGGCAGGACAGTGCGGTTTGTGTCAAAGTTATCAGAATGGAATCCACTTTCATTAAAAAATAATATAAACCGCTTTTGTGACCCATGCGCATACCACATTCTGCGTTGAATGTTTTCCTTATGCATTAGATTGGTTCAGCGGTTTGGTTCGAAACGTCAGTCAAAATTGGGAAAATTGTTCGATTTTGACTGAAAACTGTGTAACCTATGCTCAATGTCACTCGCCTGTAACTAAAAAACGGTTACTACGAATGAAAAAGCCGTATAACTGAAGTTGTAGAGCATCAACTTCTGCTATTACACCACTCTATTTTTATTGATACTCCAATTTAAAATTCAACGTTTCTAATCTCTTACGATTTTAAATTGAATATTTTATTAAATAGTGGTGCTCTGAACGCAGAATTTGATGCTTTTAAACTTCAATTAAATTACATTTTCCATTTGTGCCTACTATACTTTTAGCGAATTTTCGAAGAAAAGGAAGCTAATGTTCTCGGTCCAAAATTTTTAAAACTCGAATTTCCGAAAGATTTTTATACCAAAATCCGTTTCAGACCATCCTGAATTCCCTGCCGAAAGACACCAAAAATTATATATATATATATAAGTAGTATCCAAAAGCCAATCCTGGCGCACTGACTTAGATCCTTGATAAAAATTTTTACCACAAAACATCAGAACACATTTTTAAACACAAAAACATCAGAACCAGTGACTTTTTCATTAACCGACTTAGATCCCTGATAAAACTTTTTAACACAAAACATCAGAACACATTTTTAAACACAAAACATCAGAACCAGTGACTTTTTCATTTATCGACTTAGATCCCTGTTAAAACTTTTTAACATAAAATAACAGAACACACTTTTTAAACACAGTGACTTTCCTTAAAGAGGGTGGCCGATTTGGCCACCCTCTTTAACGTTAAAGGCGACTTAGATCCCTGTTAAAACTTTTTTAACACAGTGACTTTTCGGGGGGTGACTTTTTTAAAAATATTTTTTATCAGAAACTCTAGTGAACTCTAAAAATTAGGAAAAAATGCAAAATTAGAACCTTTTAGGGGTCAAAGTTTTTGAAATTTAGCTCCCTCTGATGTTTTCACTAATGAGGAGTTAGTAGGATGGGAGACAGGATAGTATCCATACAAGAAAAAGTGGGTGGATAATAAAAAAAGTGAGGGGGGTAGTTAAAAGAATAACTTTTATAATAAAATGTCAGTGATTGAAATATATAAGAATGCCGTTAAAAAATCAAACTACTCATCTTTCAAGGATATTAAAAAAGGAACTTATACCATCTTGGAAAATTTTATAAAAAATTCGGAATATGGTGAAAGCGTTGTCGTTACAATTGATTATGATGATGAAGAGATATGTTTGTTTTTACCTAAAAGAATTTCACGTCGACTTCTTAATCACGTTAGAAACAATCCAGAAAGACATCCTGAAAAACTTATTTATAATGGAACAGATAAAAAGACAAATGCCTTTCTGATTGACTTTGAGTAAATATTATGCTTTTCAAAGACTTAGTATCTATTACGTTTTTATAGGGAATCTCTATAAAAACAAACTTTTTGAATCGTCTTTAAAAAAAATATTTCTGCTAATTAGTAGCATAAGAACTTTTTAATGAGCAGTGTTCATTAAAAATAAAATCTCCTTAATACTTCTGAGCTTTAGCAACAGTATCGAAACTGAAACTCAAAATCCTTCTTCAGTGTGACTTTATCTTCATTATAAAGCAATTTTCTAAGTTGATATTCAGTAGCATTTTTAGGAACCTTAATCTTTTTTTCATTAAGACATGTCTTTACTTGCTTCTTTGAAAGGAGTGGTGGTTTACCATCGACACCAAATAAACTTTCTTTTAACAACCGTTTAGAAAATCTATACTCCCTCAATGCACGTTGAATCTCGTCTAGTGCGTCACAGTTTCTATCATAAAATCGAAATTCAGGTTTCTTTACAAACTCCCAGAAACCTCCATGTTCATCACATATATCTAATGCCTCATCGCTTAAAACCATATCTCTTTATTTATTATATAATATATTCTTTTAACTAACCCCTCATTTTTTTTTATCCACCCCCTTTTTTAGACCCGGTAAATTACCGGGTCTTGGAAAACAACTTAGTATAATATTATTGTTTTTAACGGAAATTTTCCGTTAAAACTTTTTTTTATCAGAAACTCTAGTGAAACTCTAAAAAATTTTTAATCGTAAATAAAAATGCAAATTTAGGACTATTTAGGGGTCGATATTTTCGAAATTTAGCTCCCTCTGATGTTTTAATGGGGATTCCCCATTAAAACATATTGAACAAGATGCAAGGTCGTTCTGTAGACCAGCGAGAGAATGGGTTGTTTTCAGAATTTTTTAAAATTATGTATCACCCTTAAAAGTGAAACGAAACAGTTAATCTGTTTCGCGAGAACGAGACTGCTGCGTTCTCGCGAGAACGAGACTGCTGCGTTCTCGGGAGACAGGATTAACTGCCTCTCCGCGTATATTTTAATTTTTTCTCAATTCTGGCGAGAAAAGAGACGAGAATGAGAACGAGAATGAGAACGAGAACGCAGCTGATGAGTTGACGACCTTGTGGCCTTCCCGTCGACCGGTTTGAGATAAGATTGTCTTGCAGACCCCTTTGACTCGTCCCAGTCAGTTTGTAGAAACCAAGTGAGAAACAACGCAGTGAGTTATTTGTGAGTGAAAAATGAACCAATCCCAAGTTTCAACGACTGATGAAGTAGATGATTTTCTACGTGAACTATATATTTTTTATTGAGAATGTTCCCAATAAAAAAATTGTTATTTATATTGTTTATCCTTTTTTTCCCCCTTTTCTTATCAAGGTAAGTTTTAGATTTCCTCTTTTATAATATTTTTAAGTGGCATATAGTTGAGAGTGACTTCTGAAACCAAAATTACGTAAGCAAAAGTGTTTTCTGGCACATTCTTTTCAAAATCTGCTCGTAAAATTATATTACTTTTTTGTCCAGATATGGACTGTGGTTGTCTAGTCATATTCACACTGAATATTGGATAGTTCTCTTTGAAGGACTGAGGCTCATGATATGGAAGGGATGAGTCTTGGCATACTATTCTTTTGAAATCTGTGTACATGGTGTAAGCTAAACTAAAATCCCCTGAACTCCAATCTAAATTCAAATGTTCTTCAGGATAAATTTTTCCTGCTACTTCAAAACTAATATTTTTAACATTCAAATGATCAAATTTGGAATTATTTTTCTTTTGATCATTTTTTCTGGCAGTTTGGAAGGCAACAAATCCCCAGATCGGATTCTGTACATTTCTGTAAATATTTGTAATGTTGAAGTTTAGAGTTTTTCCAGTAACTTTTTGTTCGATACATTGTAATTTTTTAAAGTGAAACAAATAAGGAGAAGTACAGAGTTCAGCAATTAATTTAGCTTTGGATTCACTTTCATATTCAATTATTGGGACTCGCAGGTAGAAAGTTTTAATTTCCACTTTTCCCTCTACACCTTCAGGAGAGGTACTGTAACGGAAGAGTACATTATCATCAGAATTTCTAATGAATGTAATTTCAAATCCTCCCTTATAAATTGGTGCAATATCGCTGAAGAATCCAAGACCTAAATCAGTCAAGTTACCATTCGCGTTGAAATTTCCACCACCATTCACTTTAGAATTGAAACCAGAATTCATTAATTTACCATTATAGTTTGATGGTCCTGAGAAAGAAGCTATACCCATCACCGTACTAGCAATACCTGGTTCTTCAATTTCATCAATAACCGTATTGTGCTTTTTTACTTCAATTTTGGAAAAAAGGTGTGCAACAAAATTGTCTACCATCATTATTGTATCACTGATTCCATATGTTTTTGTTGCATCTTTAGGAATGTATTTTCCAGCAATGTAATATTGAATATTGCTGCTAAGAAACTCATCATCTAGAAGCAATTTGAAAACCGTTCTTTTGTTCTCAGAGTTCAATTCCAAATTAGATTCAGGATTAAAGTTTCGATATTGAAGCCTTGTGATTTCAGAATCGTATTTCGAGTAGATTGATTTAATTTGATTCATTTTTATTATAGAATACATTCTTTTAACTAACCCCCCAAAAGAAAAAAGTCACTGGGTTCTGATGTTTTTTGGTAAAGTCGAATACAAGTCGAGAACATTTAAAGAATATTTTCAAAACTCTTAAAGAGGGGGGCGAATCACCCCCCCTCTTTAACCTTTAAAGTTTTTTTTCGTATAATAAAGATGAGTAAATACGAGATTGAACCAATTCCGTTTGATAAAAAAGAGGCTAGAAAAGGAATTTTACCATTACCTTTAAGAGCATTAATAGTAGGAACTTCTGGTTGTGGGAAAACAACACTTCTCTATAATCTCATCACAAAATCATGGGGAATCCCCTTTCATTATCTATATATTTTTTCAAAATCTATGGATCAGAATGCATATGAGTTTTTGAGAAGCGCTTATGAAATAATTTCTGTAAAAGATGGTGTGGAAATAGCACAGTTTTTCAGTAATTGTGAAGAACTTTTACCCCTAGATGATTGTCAGTCGAACAGTTTGGTAGTTTTTGATGATTGTGTTAATGTTCAACAGCAACAAGTTATTAAAGATTATTACGTTAGAGGACGTCCTAAGAAAATCTCGTGCGTTTACTTGACACAATCATGGTCAAAAGTTGATAAACAACTCATTAGAAACAATATTAATTTTTTATGTGTATTTAGACAAGGACCAAGATACATGCGAGATATTTATGATGAATATGTGGGAAGTGATTTCACTTATGGCCAATTCAAAGAATTATGCTATTCTTGTTGGGATGAGGACTTTGGTTTTCTAACGATTGACCTAACAAAGAAACGCAGTAACGGGCGTTACCGAAAGAAATTTGGTGAAATATTTTAGATAAAAAATATAGATTTTAAGTTTGCCTTAATTAGGAACGGCGAATTACCGCCCCTAATTTTATAGGGATTCCCTATAAAAACGCTACATGGATAACTTCAAAAAATCGCATTGGGAAACGCTTCAAAAATCGCATTGGGAAACGCTTAAAAACGCAAAAATAGCGTTCCTAAAGCGTTTAAGCGTTTAAGCGTTTGAGCGTTTAAGCGTTTAAGCGTTTGAGCGTTTTAACGTTTAACCGATTTTAAAAAAAAATTTTCCTATAATAAAAACATGACAACAAAAATTACTTTAGAACAAGCGCTTAGACAGAAATTCAAAGAAGCGCAAAATGAAGTGATGAAGGAAAAAGAAGTCAAACTTAGAGAAATCAAAAAGATTGATCAACCCTCTGAAGATGAACAAATAATTTTCACAAAACGAAAACGTAAGCCCATGACTGTGGCTGAAGCTGATAAATCGATTAAACTCAAGAAAAATTTACAGAAATTAGCAAAACAAGAAAGGGTTAACCAAGCATCTGATAAGGAAACAAGAGAAAAGGCTTATGAACCTATAACTTCACGATTAGATAAGGTAGAAAAAGCAGTGAAACAGACTGATGAAGATCTTGGTAAAAAATTAGAACTCATTCCTGTAATAAAAACAATTAACCCCTTGGCTATCAGTTCGCCTAAAAAAGTTACTTTTAAAGATGTTGATACCGAGGTCCAAGGTATTGATACTGAAGATACATTAAATCAAAGCTTTTCAAGTGACAATGCAGATAGGGATTATGAAATGGAAACAATTTTACAAAAAAGTGTTAAATTACCAAACTCTTCTGTAGGTCCTTTAGGTATTGGACCAATTGCAGAATTATATATTCTTCATCCTGATAGACAATTTGGAATATACCCTTTAAAAAATCATATCTTTATTGGAAATAAACAGATACGAGTAAATGGAAATGATATTGAAATAGAAAAAATGAAATATTCCGGTACTGAAGGCTTATGGAAGCTCTTAACAAAACCCATAGCTTCTGATATTCCATCCAAAGATGAATACACTAATGAAGACTTTAAAGCTTATACAAAAATCCTCATTCAAACAGATAGCATGTTTCAAAATAATAATCCCGAATCTAAACAACCAAAATCAAGTGTTAGTAAAAAATGGAAAGAAATCATAAAACCTATCTGGGAGTATAGTAAAAAGAAAAAGATTGGCACTGGGTTGATTAAATATACTGAAAATCCTGTAGAATTTAAATATATAGATAATTTGAATCAACTTACACAAAGACTATACTATTTGTATGCGCAAGAGCAGGCAGGAAATAATAATTTTCACAATGAAAAATTGGGAATTATAAATTTCATTAAAGATCAACTGGAGAAAGATATTGATAAACCCAAAGGAACTGAATACTTGATTAAAATTATTAATAATTTACCCAAAAATATGATAAAAAATGGTTCTGGTATTTTCAATACTATTCTTAATAAACTTGGGCCTGTTATTCCAGAAATGCATCTCCCAGGTGGTTATCAATATTGTGGACCATTTACTAAATTGGATAAGAGATTAAATAGAGGTGATGAAGGTATAAATAGTCTTGATAAAGCCTGTAAACAACATGACATTTTTTACAGAGATCATGAGAAAACTAGTGATAGGCATCTTGCTGATAAAAAATTGGAAGTAGAAGCTGATAAAATTATGAAAAGTTCAACAAATATCAGTGAAATATTGGGAGCTGCTATAGTAAAAACTGGTATGAAAGCCAAAAGACACTTTGGGATGGGTGTATATTAATTTTTTATAAGATTCACATCTTATAAAAAAAAAAAACTTTTTTTCCTATAATAAAATGATTACACATCAAATAAATTTGTCAGAAATACAAATGAAAAAAATAAGATCTGCTTATAAAAAACGTGTTCCAGTAAAAGTACGACTGGCTTTTGCAGATATTAGTGGAAATGGAAATCATAAAATCCTGTTAAATGAAACTCAGAAAAAAAAGCTAGATAAATGTATCAAAAACAAAAAAGGGTTGGAATTGGAAATGAATTATGATCAGTTGCAAATAAATCATTCAGGTGGGTTTTTACCCTTACTTTTTGCAGGAATTGGTGCCCTTGGGGCATTATTGGGTGGTGGAGCTGCAGTAGCTTCTAGTGTTATAGACTCGAAACATAAGGCCGCTGAAGAAGCCGAAATAAAACGTCATAATCTCGAGATGGAAAAACTAGCTAAAAATGCAAAAAGTCTAAGTATCGGCTCTGGAATGAAAAAGAAAAAAACTATTTCAAAACCTAAAAAGAAACCTAAAAAGAAACCTACCAAATCAAAAAACTAAATAGCTTCCAGCCTCTTACCAATTTTGATATTGAAAGATTATCGAAAAAAATGAAAATTAAAAACTTCAGAGGAGTTTTCATGAAGGATGATTTACCAGAGAAAGTGAACCACACGGAATGTGGAATTATAAATCTAGAAAATTCTGATGAGGCTGGAAGCCACTGGACTGCATTTCATAAAAATAACAATTTAAAATATTATTTTGACTCGTATGGAAATGCACCACCACCAAGAGAACTTGTTCAATATTTAGGTTCAGAAAATTTATTTTATAATGAGGAGCAAATCCAAAACCAATATGATCCACCTATCTGTGGACATTTATGTTTATTAATTTTGAAGAAGCTATCAGAAGGACACGATTTTGTAAATAGCATGAGAACATTGAAGGAAAATCTTAATTTCTTTTATTAAATTTTATAGTCTTGATATTTTTATAGAATTTCGATTCTATAAAAAAAATTTTTTCTATAATAAAATGATGTACACAAATAATAATGAAACACCTTCAGCCCCTGAAGAATTTACTCCAATAACTCATCCTAGATTATATCCAAAAATAATTTTTCCCGAGTTTAATGAGAACAATTATAGAATCAATCGAATTATCAATCAATACAAATTTTTAGAAGATGAAGTGAAAATGAGAAATGGTTTGAAAAAAAAATATGGAAAAATATCCAGCACTCTTTACGGTACTGAATTTTTATTCGCCCTCTCAGAACTCGGACTGGTTGGTACTTCTATAGCATTACCAATAATAATTCCATTCAGTGTTCCAATTTCTACAGGATTGACAACCTTATCGATAATATTAAGGACTTCAAGCGGATTTTTCAATAAAAAAATTAATAAACACAAAGAAATTGAGCTTTTGGCAAAAGCTAAATTAGATTCGATTGAAGAAAAGTTCAGAAAAGCAATTAAAGACGGTAAAATATCTGATGAAGAGTTCAATGATATTGAACAAGAAATAAAAAATTATATAAATATGAAAAGTACTATTCTAAATGAATATAATAAAAATAAGAAAGAAGTTAAAAGTGTGGATCCTATCAAACTATCACTTTTGAAACATGGGGAAGTTTTCAGAACTGGATTTTAATATTTTCTATTCCACTATCTTGATATTTTTTATAGAATTTCGATTCTATAAAAAAAACTTTTTTAAGAGTTTTAAAAGAAATTTAAAATGTTCTCGACTTGTATTCGACTTTAAGGTTAAAGAGGGGAGGTGATTCGCCCCCCCTCTTTAAGAGTTTTGAAAATATTCTTTAAATGTTCTCGACTTGTATTCGACTTTTCATCGGACCCGTCTGGCAGACGGGTCCGATGTATTTACTGTTAAAAATCAAATTGACTTGTATTCGACTTTACCAAAAAACATCAGAACCAGTGACTTTTTCTTTTGGAGGGGTTAGTTAAAAGAATGTATTCTATAATAAAAATAATAAAAGCATGACTCTAATAAAGATTTCTGATAAACATCGAGATCTAAAAATAACTTTTGCTCAAAAAATTGTTCTAAATCCCAATAAAAATTATAAACTTGGAATAGTAAAGTTATTATTTACTTCACCTTCTCTTTCATTTCAAGTAAAAGATGTATTGATATCATTAAAATTGCTTATTACAGATGTATGGTATCATCATGAGTATGTGTTAGATGGCACATTTACTGTTGAGACGTTTAGAAGAGAATTATATTTAAAAATAAAAAGTTATATAACTGAACTCATGGAGGGTTTTGAAAAGAATAAAACATTATATAAATCACAAATTGACACATTAAAAAAAATAAAACCTGAAAGTTTGGTTTTTAAAGTAGACTACACTACAAATCGTAATAGATTTTTTCTTAAATCTCCTGTTTTAATTGAATTTTTACGTTTTGGAAATTTCTGTGAACTATTTGATTTTAAACAATGTAAAACACCTGGGGATTATTTTGAAGTTAATAAGGACTACTATTCTGAAGACAACCCAAAGTTAATCAAACCTATTTCGTTAATTGAATGGCATTGTAATATTATTGATTATAGTTTTGCTAATCATGATGAGCATTCCCATCTTCATAGCGAACATGAATTACTGCATGTATCTTTGATAGAGAGACTGATTCTCCCCAATACTATTTATATGGAAACAAATAAAAAGATTCTTTACAGCCCTATACGAGAAGGAATGAGAGATATTAAAGAGATTAAACTATCATGTAGAAATGAAAATGGAGATGAGCTGCAATTTGAAAATGTTACAGTTTATTTGCATTTGATTGAAGAGTGAGTGAGGAGCTTCTTTTTTATGAGATATTTCTCATAAAAAACCTTTTTTCCTATAATAAAATGGATAATGATTTAACTGATCCTATTTATTGCCATAAATGTAAGAAGAGAACCAATAATATTGATGCTGAAAGAGTGCAAACTATCAACGGGAGATGGAGAGTGGCTGCTAAATGCTCAAAATGTAAAACCAAAAAGAGTAAATTTATCACTTCACCTGAGAAAGAAAATTCTGAAGAACCTGTAGTAGAAGATCTGAATGATGATGAAAAATTATCTCTTGCTAAAGAATTACACAAGCCAATAAGAAATAAATTTCAAAAAAGGACAATATTTACTAAAGGTATTGATGATTTGTGGGCTGCTGATTTGATAATCATGAAAAATTATGAAAAAGAGAATGATGGATACGGCTATATGCTTAATGTTATCGATACATTTTCAAAATTTGCATGGGCCTTACCCTTGAAGAAAAAGGATGGAAAAAATGTTGTTAAAGCTTTTGAGAAAATAATAGAAAAAGCAAAATCTCAAAATCATAATGCCCCCAATTTGCTTCATACGGATAAAGGATTGGAGTTTGAAAATAAACTTTTCAAAGATTTTCTGAAAAATCACCAAATAAAAATGTATCATACACAGAATGAAGAAAAATCTGCCATTATTGAAAGATTTAATCGTACATTGAATGGTAAAATGAAAATTCTTTTTGAAGTTGAGAATGATAAAAAATGGGTTGATTTTCTACAGGATTTAATTAATGAATACAATTATAAAGATTTTCATAGATCTATTGGTATGAAACCATCAGAAGTCACAAAATTAAATCAAAATGACGTTACAGTACGATTATTTGGAAACAAAAAAAATTTACAGAAAGTTAAATTCAGTGTTGGTGATAGGGTTCGCATCAAAAGATTTAAAAAAACTTTTGTAAATAAATATGAAGCAAATTGGACCAGAGAAATTTTTGTGGTTTCTGATATTCTCTCTACTAATCCAATAACATACAAAATCAAAGATTTAAATGATGAAGATATTGAAGGATCTTTCTATGCTCAAGAACTACAAAAAACAGAATTCTAGAATTATGAATAAAATGATTTATATAAAAGATTTCTTTTATATAAATAAAATGTTATGTGATAATATTACGACTATCGTTGATAGAATATTCGTAATATTCAACCGATCCCATTAAACCCTATTTAAGAATTTGGGTTTAATGGGATCCCATGTATTTAAAAATTTTTTAAATACATGAAGAAGCTAAGAAAAATAGTTTACATGTTTAGAAAAGTCACTGGCTAAAAAAATGAGGGGTAAGTTAAAAGGATCTCTCCAATAATAGACAAAAGAAAAAGGTGGCGGCGATTCGCCTCCACCTTTAAGAATTCAAAAAAATGAGGGGTTAGTTAAAAGAATCTATTTTCTAATAAAAATGAACGATACGAAAAAAAATTATATATCCTATAATAAAATGGATAATACGAGAAGGCATTGTGAAAAGTGCAATGTTAGCACTACTTATAAAAATTGGGCTAGACATCTAAAGTCTAAGCGCCATGGAAAAAACGACCCGGACCGGACAATGACTATCAGAAAACCTAGAAAAGCGAAACCTGTATTTGTAAATCCGAGGAAATTGCACAAAGTATTTAATTTTAGTGAAAAAGTATTTGAAAAAAATATAGAACCGAAAACGGAAGTTGTTGAAATGGAAACTGCATTTGAATCTAGATTAGTGACTTACAACATTAAAAATACGAAAGGATTTAAAGATGCTTCCAAATTTCTGAACAGTATTAAAAGAACCGTAACAGGTTTAATCAAATGGAAACTTAGAAAAATGAAACTAAAAGTTAATGTAGTTTTAATCGCAGAATTTAAAAAAGGAACTAACAAAAATAACATGGAGTATCAGGAACTCAATTTCAAAACTAAAAACGTAATAATATTGCAGTCAGCAGAAGTTGCATACTGTTACGATGAAATGAAACAGAAAATTCTAAATGAAATGGAAACGTTCGAAATTAAAGGATCTAATTGGCAACTTCATAAAATCAAACATTTGGAACTGAACGTTAACAAGTACATTCCTTTGAGAGGATCATCTTTCATCCCACTCCCTAAGTTTCTACAAAGTAGGAAAGCAATTATAAATGTACAAAATAATGATAATAAATGTTTCCTATGGGCTGTTCTTTCGGCTTTACATCCTGCAGACCGCGATTCTGATAGAATAGGAAAGTACATAACATGGGAACATGAGTTTGATGAAGCGTTGAAAGATATCAGTTTTCCTATGAAACTTATCGATGTGAAAAAGTTTGAGAAAAGAACTAGGATTTCCATTAATGTTTACTGTCTGAATGAAGGAAATACTATAGTACCCTTGGAAATAACGAAAGATGAAAAGGAAAGGCACATTGACTTGTTGTACTTGAAAAACAAGGAAACTGAACATTATTGTTGGATCAAGAATCTTTGGAAACTGGTTGGCCATAGTCAGCTAACAAAGAATGGACACAAAAGATTTTTATGTAAAATGTGTTTGAATAGCTTTGGAACTCAAGATAAACTAAACGACCATAAAAAATATTGCGGAGTTCATAAAGCTGTTAAAGTAGATCTACCAAAACCTTATGATAACATTTTGCAATTTGAAAATTATAGACACTCTTTAAAAGTACCTTTTACAATTTATGCAGATTTTGAATGTACGTTACAAAAGATTGATACCTGCAAACCAAATCCCGATGAATGTTATACAAATGCCATTCAAAAACATGAACCGTACAGTTTTGTTTACTTCATGAAAAATGCCGAAGACGAAAGTAGAAAAAACTATGTAGGCGATTATAAACTTGTACAATATTCTGGACAGGATGTGGTAAAAGTGTTTTACGAAAAAATAAAAAAAGACGCCTTAATGGTGGCGAAAAAATACTATGACGTTAATATTCCCATGAAAGATTTAACCGAAGAACAACAAAGAGAATACGATAGTGCTGAGAGTTGCCACATTTGTGAAAGAAAATTTAATGAACTTCCACCTATAATTGAAAATAGACATGATGTACTGAGAAAAACAATTAAACACTTTATCGATAAACAAAATGATGTTAAAGCAGATGAATATATTGAAGAATTAGAAGTTTCGAAGGAAAATATACCTGATAATTGTATAAAAGTAAGGGATCACTCACATTTGACTGGAATGTACAGAGGAGCAGCTCATTCGATTTGTAATTTAGAATATAAAAATCCAAAGTTTATTCCAGTATTTTTCCATAATCTTTCTGGCTACGATGCACATCTATTTATTAAAGAATTTGAAAAAGATAATTACGATATTAAACTTTTACCACAAAGTGAAGAGAAGTACATTTCCTTTTCTAAAATGGTAGCTTATAAAAGTAATGAACTCGATAAAAATGGTAACAAAAAGAAAAAGACTATAGAATTGAGATTCATAGATTCTTTTAAATTTCTTTCTGCTTCTTTATATTCTTTAGCTAAAAGTTTAACCAAAAATCAATTTAAGGAAATAAAAAAGTATTTCCCAAAAGAACATCTCGAACTAATTACTAGAAAATTAGCTTATCCATATGAGTATATGGACTCTGTTGAAAAATATCGAGAAACTAACCTTCCACCTATAGAGAAATTCTACAGTAAACTCACTGGAGAAAATGTTAAAGAAAATGATTATAAAAATGCTCTAGAAATTTGGTCTACATTCAAAATTAAAAATTTGGGAGAATTTACAGAACTTTACAATAAAATTGATGTTCTTTTGTTAGCAGATATCATGGAAAACTTTAGAAATATAGCTTTAGAAAAATATAAATTAGACCCCGCTTGGTACTATACAACACCAGGTTTCGCTTGGGACTGTATGTTGAGAATGACCAAACAAAAGATAGAATTGTTAACAGATTATGATAAGATTTTACTCGTAGAAAAAGGAATAAAAGGCGGAATTTCTCAATGTTCAAAACGATACGCGAAAGCTAATAATAAATATATGGGAGACCAATTCATCAAAGAAAAAGAAACTGTTTTCATTGAATATTTGGATGCAAATAATCTTTACGGTTGGGCGATGAGTAAATTTTTACCTTATGGAAATTTTGAATGGAAAATGGATCTAGATAATTTCGATATACAATCCATTCCTGATGATTCACCCAAGGGTTATATTTTAGAAGTTGATTTAAAATATCCTCAAGAACTCCACGATTTACACTCTGATTTTCCTTTAGCTCCTGAAAATAACTATGGTGATGAAAAACTATCAAAACTTTTATGCACGTTGTATGATAAGAAAAAATACGTTATCCATTACATTACGTTAAAACAGTATTTACAACTAGGAATGAAATTAGAAAAAATTCATAAGATTTTAGAATTTGACCAAAGTGCTTGGTTAAAAAGCTATATTGATTACAATACAAATCTTAGAGCAAAAGCCAAAACAAAATTCGAAGAAAAATTTTTTAAAGAGATGGTTAATAGTGTATATGGGAGGACAATGATGAATGTGCGTAAACATGTGGATATTAGGCTTTGTTCTGATGGTTTTAAATTGGAAAAACTAATTTCAAAACCAAACTTTAAAGGTAGAACTATTTATTCCGAAAACTTAGCGGCTGTACACATGGAAAAAGTAAATATCACACTTAAACAACCAATTTTCATCGGAATGAGTATTCTAGACATTTCCAAAACTTGCATGTATGATTTTTATTACAACACGGTTAAAAAACAATATAAAAGTGATGTAAATTTATTATACGGAGATACAGATAGTTTAATAATGGAAATAAAAACGGATGATTTTTATAATGATATGAAAAATATGTTGGATCATTTCGATACTTCCGACTATCCAAAAAATAATGTTTACAATATTCCACAAGTTAATAAAAAAGTGTTGGGGAAATTTAAAGATGAGTTACAAGGTAAGATTATAGATGAGTTTATTGGACTTCGCCCAAAGTGCTACGCTTTAAAAATATTCGAAACTAATGATGTGAAGAAAAAATCTAAAGGAGTAAAGACAAATGTCGTTAATAAGGGTTTAAGTATAGAGGATTATAAAAGATGCTTATTCTTTAAAAAACCAAACTATCAGAAACAGATATTATTCAAATCGAAAAAACACGATGTGTCCACAGTACAACAGAATAAGAAAGCTCTTTCCGCTCATGATGATAAAAGATTTATAATGAAAAATGGCATAGATACTTTGGCTTGGGGTCACTATAAAATAAACATAAGTAGAGACAAGTTTAAAACTCACCTTGAAGAAATAATAAAAGAAAACAATAAAAAAGACTAGTGTGTTATCCGTTAAATATGAGTAAGAAAAAAATAGGTTTTAAGTTTGTTTTTATAGAGATTCCCTATAAAAACGTAATAGATACTAAGTCTTTGAAAAGCATAATATTTACTCAAAGTCAATCAGAAAGGCATTTGACTTTTTATCTGTTCCATTATAAATAAGTTTTTCAGGATGTCTTTCTGGATTGTTTCTAACGTGATTAAGAAGTCGACGTGAAATTCTTTTAGGTAAAAACAAACATATCTCTTCATCATCATAATCAATTGTAACGACAACGCTTTCACCATATTCCGAATTTTTTATAAAATTTTCCAAGATGGTATAAGTTCCTTTTTTAATATCCTTGAAAGATGAGTAGTTTGATTTTTTAACGGCATTCTTATATATTTCAATCACTGACATTTTATTATAAAAGTTATTCTTTTAACTACCCCCCTCACTTTTTTTATTATCCACCCACTTTTTCTTGTATGGATACTATCCTGTCTCCCATCCTACTAACTCCTCATTAGTGAAAACATCAGAGGGAGCTAAATTTCAAAAACTTTGACCCCTAAAAGGTTCTAATTTTGCATTTTTTCCTAATTTTTAGAGTTCACTAGAGTTTCTGATAAAAAATATTTTTAAAAAAGTCACCCCCCGAAAAGTCACTGTGTTAAAAAAGTTTTAACAGGGATCTAAGTCGCCTTTAACGTTAAAGAGGGTGGCCAAATCGGCCACCCTCTTTAAGGAAAGTCACTGTGTTTAAAAAGTGTGTTCTGTTATTTTATGTTAAAAAGTTTTAACAGGGATCTAAGTCGATAAATGAAAAAGTCACTGGTTCTGATGTTTTGTGTTTAAAAATGTGTTCTGATGTTTTGTGTTAAAAAGTTTTATCAGGGATCTAAGTCGGTTAATGAAAAAGTCACTGGTTCTGATGTTTTTGTGTTTAAAAATGTGTTCTGATGTTTTGTGGTAAAAATTTTTATCAAGGATCTAAGTCAGTGCGCCAGGATTGGCTTTTGGATACTACTTATATATATATATATATATATATATATATATATATATACTTATATATTTATATATTTATATATGTATGTGTCATTCCAGACGATAACTCTCGAAAGAATTGAGATAAAAAGTTCAAATTTGCACGAAAAATCTGTCTTGGCAATCGACAGGCTAAGTTCGAAGATGGGCAGAATCGGGTCACCCTAAGGGGGAGTTTTGGGGAGTTTTAGGGGGGGAAAATTACCCATAAATTCCCAAAATGAAAAAGTCTGACAAGTGACACCTCATTTCAAAGGTTTTTGTACGCTGAACACGATGGTGAAATCAGAATTGCGATATCTCATTCCATTCTCAAACTGGAGCACTTTGAAGATGAAGGAACGTGGTTATTTCTTGAGATGTTCTTCGTGGTTCGTCTGCTCTAATCTGATAACGGAATGGGATATCGCAATTCTGACTTCACCATCGTGTTCAGCGTTGGAAAATCTACAAACCGAGGTGTTACTCGGCAAAAAATGGAACAAAAAATTTGTTACGTAGGTATCCAATACCTACTCTTCTGGTATTCAAAACATTTTTGATTTCCCCCTCCCCCTCCTTCCACCCCAAATTTTACTTTGCGTAAAACTACTCCTGTTTTAATTTTGTATGGTATCAAGTTGGGAAAACATTGACCGAAAACTAATTTTCAGAAAATTTTAGGCGGAGGAGGAAGATGCCGAAAACTTCGAAAATTCGCTCTTATAGCCATGCTGCATGACTGTGGTTTTTTATTTATTTTTTTTTTTTTAGTTACTAGCGGGTGAAACGGTCATAACTCATAGATAATTTGCAGTCAAAATAGAAAATTTTTCCATTGTTGACTGCTGATTCTGACCGAACCGCTAATCCAAATTTAATGTTTAATGATAACATTCGAAGCAGAATTTAATGCTCTTCAATTTTGGAACTAAAATATTCTGTACGACGCACCCTCCGGATGTTAAAAGTCAAGAACTGAAAAAATTCCTAAAATTTACCGGTATTTTTCAGAATTTCAAAATGATTCGGAGGTTTTTCGAGTTGGAAAACTTGGATATGTCATTTCCATTTCACCACAAAAAACATACCGAAAAATCATAACTACACCATCTGATGCAAGGGAAATTATACTACATATTTCCCTGGACTATCAACCAATTTGCCGAATTTATTGCATTTTCAATAGTTAATCAATCAACAATACAATTGGGTCTGTAGCTATTTCCATCTTTATGTATAACCATGGTGAAAGTGATATAGTTTACCTGTGCGCTGGCAAAAGCGAAAATCACGCAGAAGACTATGGTTCTCATGATTGGTTCCAACTCCACGAGAAAAGGAAGATATATTGTTGCTTATCTTTGTTATTAAAATTAATGCATTCCGTCTCAAGAAGAATAGCTTTAAGATTTGTTTCCTTATCGTTTTGTCAGACCCGGCATATAATTCTTGCAGATAATGTCACCTTTGTCACTTTTGTCACTCAAGGGAATAGCGGAGGACGGTAATGAACAGTTTTTATTTTTTTTTATTTTTAATTTTTTTGTGTGTTGCCCAAGTGCCATCTGGTCATCACATTCTTGACTTTTATTTCGGACAACGAAACCGCTGAAAACAGACCACAGTGCCCCCTAGATTTCAGCAAGGTGGAAAAACGTAGGTATTACTTACTTAGATCGCAGCAGTTTGTATAGCAGTCGAATATATCGAACACGTACCAATCAACTGCGGTAAGGAACTTCGAGAAAAAGTTGGGAATAACAGAAGTGAAAAATAATTTGCCATTTAAGTAGGCAGGCTCTGATCCACCCTTATGAAATCCACGATGAAACACAGTGGGACAAATGAAGTCACCGCCCAGACAAAAGTAAAACATTTTTTATTTAAACGAGGGCCTGAAGATGTGTTGACTTCCACACTCCTCCACAAACGTGAACAAGACCATTTCTGCAAAACCGCCCTGCAAAGCCTCCTACCTACTCTAACTGAAACTGGGAAAAACGTGTGCCAAATGGATGATCAATATAGATTGCATTGATTTTTACTTTGATTCATATTCAATTAGCTGATTTATCCTCAATTAATACCTACTACATGCACGGTAGCTCGACCCCGTGAAAAAACCACAACTCAGCTACTCATCAAACTTGGGCGCAGTCGGACAAAGTATCCACTGACAGAATGCTTCAAAATAAGAAAGCAAGTCTGCATGTGTGTACACTGATGAATAGTTATTAGGTGGCGAAGGCAAAAAAAGAACAGAAAAGAGTGGTCTACCAATGTTGAGAGGGCACATAATAGAAGTATATAGTAGTAGTAGTAGTAGGAGTAGTAAATAGTTGCTCCAGTCACATAACGCATTTCAGAGGGATCTGCCAAAACCCAAAACGACTGATTAACTATAGAAAACGACGGCGCGTAACCACGTGAGGCGTCGTTGGCTCAAACTACTCGTGAAACATGCTCTGTAATAACTAAGCTGGTTCGATGACGTCTAAATTATAGAAAACCTGAGCTTCAAAGTACGGGAGAGTCAACCCCACAAAGTTTTAGTCAGGACCTACATGCGAAACTATGAGTGCGTACGAAGTTGAACGGACATTTCCTGTAAATTTATGAAAAACTAGGCGTAATGGCGCAATGACTCGAAACACGGCAACAGAAAGTTTCCAAATTTTTTCAAGGTTTGAGTAGATGCAGTCAACTAATATTCACCCTATAGCAGGGATAAAGTCGTAACAACCTAACAGCCTGGCAATGAAACGGTGAACTTATCGGAACTTTGGAGTGCTAATAACCTTCTGAAATGCAGGAACCGTCATTCTATTCGATTTCATTGAAACACCCAGCGATTGAAATGAAATAAGTGTAAGAACGCAGCTAGACACCTCAATATGCATGCATGCACGCAGGTGTGCATACCTTCCGGAGGAATCCGCAGTCACTAGTTGGTCGAGTACTGGAGGCGACCGCGTTCGATGTGAGGACATCATCATCTTCATCACGCCGTCGAGAGAATAATATTCCACTATAATATTATAGGGGGACCCACCCCCCATGATATCCTTCACTATTGCAGATGGAAGGAAGAGTTAAATACAACCCCCCTCCCACCGTTTACATTTTTTCGCAGATTTTAAAAATTACTTTTTCGCGCTCGGGCATACTAGCTAAATGTGCTAATTTTGTTTTTACAAATGATAACTCGCCATTTTCCTTTCCGTTTCGATTTTACGTGATATTTCATGAAAAATGACCCGTCACTCGAATTATTGAGTTAGCCAAAACAGGCGCTAATTATATGCTAATTGTGCGCTAAACGGAAAACCGTTTGGTTTATTATTCCGTGAATGATGTACCTATGTAATCGCTCAGCAGAAAATTTGTGTAGCCCCCTAAAATGTTTTTCTTTTATGTTTCAAGGTGCGTAGATTCCAAAAATGCAATGTCCGTCCGCCGTCCGCCGTATCATCTATATTTACTCTAATTTCGGTCTAAAAGATTCGTTCTTTCGCACACAGGCTCCATTTGGGCCGTAGTTGTGTCCGGAAACTTCGCAGTTTGGAAGAAATATACCCAAGGGTGTTATGGGTGAAACGCTGGGGCAAATTTAGAGTTTTTTGGTTGTTTAATAACATGAGCTTGTGAGGTATCGTTTTCCATATTTTTTAGGACGAGGAGACCGAATACGAAGTCTATTTTCACCGAAGAGAGGAAAATTGAGGTTCTAAAGAAGTTTCAGCCTTAAATTGATGTTAAAAT
This sequence comes from Leptopterna dolabrata, assembly GCA_954871275.1. NCBI lineage: Eukaryota > Metazoa > Arthropoda > Insecta > Hemiptera > Miridae > Leptopterna > Leptopterna dolabrata. The sequence goes on from OX940974.1 coordinate 80,411,583, forward strand.
TTGGCCTAAAATCTTCGTTCTTTCTCACACACTTCAGGTCCCCATTTGGGAGCACATTTGCCTCCTAGTTGTGCTCCGAAGCTGGGCAGCCCGATCGGAATACACCGAGGGGTGTTAGGGGTGAAATATGGGCGTAAAAATAAGGTTTTTCAGTTGCTTTTGAGGTACCTATCACCGATGCTCTTTGATTGGGCATTGAAAAGAACCCTAAGCGGTAGGTGCTGTTGACGACATGTTGGTGGAGGATGACACAGTCGGAGGCGTCCATCATGATGTACTGCGCTGCGTTGGGTGCCGGCTGCAAGAGGAGAGCTGCGTTATCCGGATCTATTTTGCACTGGTCGAATGCCTCCTGGATTTCCGGAGACCACGCAAGCTGCTGGTTATCATTCTTCTTGGACGGTTGAGGGATTTATTTATTTATTTATTTAGAAAATAAACGGGCAGAGCCCAATTACATATATTATATTACTGAACACTAATAATTTCACAGAAATGATACCATTATAAAAATACATAAGATAAAAATATCAACTTATAATGTAAACAATTATACGGGCAAAAACAGATACAGACTTTATCGACGGACTTAATAGGGAATTACAAATTTGGTATTTAACTATAAATACATATACAACAATAGAACAAACGAACAATACAACAAAAGAATCCTACATTAATAAAATTTGTTTTAAATGCCTTTTTGTAGAGACAAGGCTGGAACCTACTAAGTCCATGTCAAGAGACAGGGAGGCCAAGTAATTCATATTCCTCTGCATTCTGGTTATGGGGCTATTAAGCAGATAGTTGGTGGCGGCATGAGGCAACGAGAAAAGGAGGTGGTGACGGGTACCGTGCGAAGGGACTCTCAAGCCAAACAATGATAACAACTCCGGGCTGTCGATAGCACCGCAGAAGAGCTTGGCAACAAAAGTGGCAACCAGCCACTGACGCCTAATTTCTAACAGCCTCAAGCCACTCGCCCTCCTCATATCCTCGATTCCAGTTTCGTCCCACGGCAAACCCGCCTTGAAGGCCAGAAACCTAAGGAACCTATTCTGAATCCTCTCCAGCCTCACCTTAGCCACAGCATAGAATGGGGACCAAACCATCGAGCAGTATTCCAGAATCGACCGAACCAGAGTGGTGAAGAGAAGTGTCAGAGCTCTAAGGTCACTACATGGCCCTATGACCATGGCTCTATGGTCACTGAGGTACATCTCCTCATGAACCCCAGCATTCTCATCGCTTTGTTACAAACAAAATCCAAATGATCGGAGAAGCTTAGCTGATTATCAAACAGGACTCCTAAATCCTTCATGAGGGACGCACGCTGAAGAACCCGTCCATCAATGGCATAATCAAAGTTAATAGAACCTCCCCGCGTATATGTAACCGCGTGACACTTAGCAAGGTTCAATGACATCCCATTCACACGGCACCAGCCACCAAACCTGTCCAGATTCGACTGAAGTAGCATACAATCAGAGAGAGTGGAAACCTCTAAAAAAATCTTTAAATCGTCTGCATATAACAAAAACCTTATCTTATCGTCGAAAACGGACTTAATATCGTTCATAAACACAAGGAACAACCATGGTCCCAGATGAGAACCCTGCGGGCACCCAGAGGGAGCACCAAACGGACGAGACTGACACCCTCTCAGCCTAACGATGAGAGATCGATCCCTCAAATAGCTCATGATCCAGTCCAAAACTCTACCGTGAAATCCGAAATTAATCAATTTGGTAAATAGGCGACTATGTGATATCTTGTCAAAGGCCTTGGAGAAGTCCGTGTAAATAGAATCCACCTGGCATCCCCTACCGAATGCTTTCATGGTATAATCCTCGAAAATCAAGAGATTGGTTGAAGTCGATCTTCCCGTAACAAATCCATGCTGCTCCTCGATCATGTAGCGTTTAAGAGACGGAGATATTTCATTGATTACAATCCGCTCAAACAATTTGGGCATAGCAGATAGTGAACACACCGGACGGTAATGCTCCACGACAGATCGATCCCCACCTTTATGAATGGGTGTAATAAACGAAACTTTCCATTGAGATGGAAATATGCCCAAATTAAGAGACCGATTGAAAATCTCCGTGATCGGCGAACAAAGAGACTTACCGCAACTTCGAAGGAGCACGGGTGGGATACCGTCAGGTCCCATTCCTTTATTTGGGTCCAGTGACCTCAGTCCATTTAGCACAGCTTCCTCATCAATTTTCAAACTGGACAAGGAGAAACAAGAGGATTGAGGAGGAGGTTCCAAATCGGTAGGACATGGCTTTTCAAAAACTTAAGAAAAATGATCAGCGAATAATTCAGCCACCCCACAGAGGCCCTCTGCAGTCTCGCCCCTGTATCTCATCAAACTGGGAACCATGGATGAACCATTTTTATAATTAACATGATTCCAAAAGGCTTTTAGATCAGTCATCAAGGAACTCTGAATAGCGTCGACGTATTTCCTATAACACCTACGGGATCTTTCTTTGCATTTTGCACGTAAATCAGAAAACATCAGATAATCAACAGAAAGGCCAAATTCTTTATAACGTGAGTGTACAAACCTCTTCTGTTTGACGAGGTCAATCAATTCCTTATCAAACCATTTGGGGAACGAATATGCGACCTCAGTAATGTACGGTACAAATTTCTCAATTGCCACACGCAACACCTTATAAAATTCCTCAACTGCCTCCTCAAGGTCCATAGTTCGACAGAAACTCCAGTCGATCTCCCTTAAGAAGGATTCCATGGCTACAAAATTCGCCTTTTTGAAATTAAATTTAAATTTTGGAGTACGAGAAAAACCATCCCTGGGCCTCTCAATCGTAACGTAACAATCAAATGGAGGGTGGGCTTTATCCAGGTTCAAAAAAGAAGTTGGGTTACTGTTAATTTTCACTGAGTTACAGTTAGAGATACATAAATCAAGTACATTCCCATAGGGGTTAACTATGCCATTCCACTGCTTAAGACCATGTAAATTCAAGCAGTCCAACAGGATCTGGGCCTTATCCCCAAGTCGAGTACCCTCCATTACCCCCGCCGACAGGTCCCAAATCAAACCGGGCAAATTATAATCCCCCACCAGCAACAATTTGAAATCGGGATACGTATTAAACATTTTTTCCAATTCCAGAAAGTGACATTCAAATTGGGTAGGTTGCAAATAATCAGGCAAATAAGCACAACCAATAATAAGATTCACAGAAGGAACAACGACAAAAACATGTTCAACATTATTATAAGAACAAACCCATTGGAAACAATTCAAACTATTCACTACTGCTATGAGTACACCACCCCCCGACAATTTCACAGAATTAACATTTGATCTGTCTGTTCTAAATATATTATAGTTATTGAGACCCAACTCCGAAGAATCAACACTTGAAGTGAGCCAGGTTTCTGTAAATATCAGAACATCATATCCGATTTCGGGACCCAGAGAACGCAAATCCACCAACTTCGTATTCATCCCTCGGACATTCTGGTAGTAGACTGCGAGTTTTTTGAATGTGAAGCCATCCGCTTCGGAGCAGCATCCCTGCCCACTGTAGATACTATCTGGGGCACTCCTCTGATAAACTTTATGGTTATGTCCGACTCCCCACCTTCCTTTCTCTGCTGTAATCGTCTTCGTAGGTCATCCATTTGTTTCCTTTGTAGTGGAGTACGATCAGCGGAAATAGCACACAATGGAGGGTTCATGTTGCGGTTGGCAGCCAGAAGTCTAGTGCTCGAAGAAGGTCCATCCAAGGAGACCAAGAGAGGACGAGGTTCGTGATTTGGGCCCCTCTTCCCAATTCTCATAAAACTCCGCACATTCCCCTCAAAGTTGAGCGAAAACTTTGGAAGCAGGTCCTCAAGAAACCTCTGATCACTCGCCACCTCACCGGAAGTGGTAAACGCTGGATCCGATTCGTTGACCTTATAAAAAATAACATTAGAGGCCCTTCGCTGCCGATCACTGACCTCCGCCATAACTTCCTCAACAGCACAACTCTGCCCACCAGTCGAACTCGCCGCGACTGAGATCCTTCCCTCCATCTGCTCAAGACGCTCTTTTAGTGGAATATCATCAAATTTTAACCCCTTCATATCATCCTTGACAGTGTCCAACTCAGATTTTAACTCTTTCAAAGTCGCCACCATCGAGGAATTCTGAGTCTCCAGAGTCGAGATGCGATCCTCCAAGCTCCCCAGTTGCTCCTTAATAAATTTCCTCTTTGATAGTGGACTTCAGGGAGGATTCCATGGAATGCATGTATCTTTCAAAAACATTCTCCAAGTCCTTCTTAGTAACCATTTGCCCCGACTGATTAGGCGAGTCAGTACCCCCTCGGGCAGTTTTGCAAAGCGAGCACTTCCAAGCCTCCCTCGCATCTCTAGTCATTTTACGAAAAATGGTCTCACGTAATTGAACACAGGGATAGTGAAAATGCTGCTCACAACCAGAGCACTTTATTGCATCCTCACCAATTAAATTATCATCACAGCGATAGCACTTCATTTTATTCCTGTTAAAAGGATCTTATTGGGGCGGAAAAACCCCTATATTACGAAAGGTACACGACGACGGACTCGACAGTAAACCAATCGTAACAAGTCAATCCGGAAGCTCTCACCGCTGTCCGCAGTGGATAACTGACATAAATCGCAAAACGATCGGACCGCCACTGAGGGATGGCGTCAATGAGGGGTTTCTGATGTTGTGTAGCGTGTCTGATGTGTCGGCAGTAAAAATGTAACATCCCGAGGAATCATCGGAGCTCAATGACGGTTTGTGGGTGTGGGACTTGTCGGAGGGAGTTCACCTTGTTGATGAGTGGCGTGATCCCCACTGCAGTGACATGATGTCCCACGCGTTTTACTGATGGCTGGGGGATGACGCAGTTGTTCTTGTTGATGGTGAGGCCTACGGTACGGAAGATGTCGAGGGCGTTTTGGAGATGTTCTTAGTGTTGCTAGGCGGAGTTGGAAGCTATCAGAACATCATCGAGAAAGCAGAAAACGTAGGGAAGCCCACCTCGGATTTGGTCCATGTACCGCTGCCAGGTCTGAGCGACGTTGCGTAGGCCGAATCCCACCTTGAGGTACTCGAAGAGGTTAAACGGTGTGATGATGGCGGTCTTCGGTATGCCAGGCAGATAAATATCAATGTGATGGAAAGCCCTGGGGATGTTGAGGGTGGAGAAGATAGTGGTGAGATGGAGGTGGGACGAGAATTCCCGGAGATGCAGATTGTTGTACATCTTAGGGATTGTCCTGGATTTAGCCTTCGGTGATCCTGGCACGGGTGGATTTGCCCATCTGGTTTTTGTACTACATGGAGGGGTGAAGCTTACGGGGTGTTCAAGGGTGGCTAATTTTATCTTTGATCAATTGATCAAAGTGGGCTTTGTCCTGCTAAAGCTGGAGGGGATAGAGGCGTCGAGCTTTTGTTGAGAGGGGTGGTCCGGTCGTCTTGATGTGGTGATAAATCTGCAAGGGGTGGGATGTCAGTCTAGATTCGGGTCGGTAGGCGTCTAGAAGTCCGCCAAATTCGAGGTCGATCAGAGGAGGAGATGTGACAGAGCTGATGAAGCCTCCTATCGGTTTCTGCGAGAAGGGATCGATTAGTCGAGAGTTTTTCATATCTACTTACAGACCAAGATAGGAGAGGAAGTCGGCACCAAGAATCGGCTTCTTGACGTCGGCCATGGTGAACCTTTGTCAATCAGGAACGGGAGATTTGATCGCTTGCGGGGATGAAGAGCCGCCGGGAAGCTGAGGCAGAGTGAGGTGTGATGGCAGTGGTAGGCACCTTGACGGTGCCTAGGGGGTTTTTCGGGGGCGGGCGTTGGTCCATAGCAAGAGGAGGCAGCATTTGTGTGAACCCCTCAGTCGGCTGAGGGGTCTTGAGCACTGAGACGTAGGTGGGATGTGGAACGGCGGCAAAGGTGGGGTGGAGAGCAGCAGTAAGGGGGTAGTGCTTGATGTCATGTTCCCCTCTAGACATACCACTCCATGTAGATATTATGATGGTCCTAAATTAAGCAATGGAATGGTGGCCTATATGACCAGAGAGGTGTAGGTTGCCGTCTCCCTCCAACGATCCTCTAATTCGCTTGTAATTACTCTCAGAGGACAGGGGGATGGTGGAAGAGACCCCTTATAAACCGCTCTTCTAGCCCAGCTCACCATGCTACGCTCAAACCTCAAGTCGATGACCTCTCTCTCTCTTTCTCTCCTCATACCTCCTTACATTTCTCATTTAAAAGAACTCAGGAGCGGTGGAACCGGTCCGGTGTTAAACAACCTGGTAAAACCGTCTGGGCATATCCTCCAGCGTTTTTAGAGGTGGTAACATTCCTGGCTTCGCCACAGGTGCTAACCTTTCAAATGCTAGCTACCATCACCTTTTCATCTCCATCTAAAACCTCACCTATCCAAGCCTCACCTCTACCTTCAAACGACCACCGTTGTGAACCCGACCTGATTTTCCGAACATTGTAGAGCGAACTTCAACCCCCCAACCTCCAACACCCAGACAGTTCCAACACCCAGACCCTCCACCGCCACCAACCTCCAACTCCCAACCACCGACATAATGACCACCTCCCTCGCCCTTCCACTCACACTGTCACCCATCTACAACCACCACTCCACCCCGCTCCCCTCTACCACCACTATCTACGAACGTCAAACATTGACGATCAGAAGAATCAACCCCCCTTACCAACCTCAACGGCAGGAGGATCTCATGCCCAGTCCCCTTCTTACACGGCTATGGTTGGATGAAAAATCCGGGTGACTTGACCTCCCCTGCATCACAAGGAATCGCCAATGACCGTCAGCTTCTCCCCTGGTGTGACGACGACCCCACCAGCGCCTCCGACATATCTCCCGCCTTCTGCAGCCCCCTCAAAAATGCCTACTCCACCCCACCTTCGCCGACGCCCCACGGTGCAACCATGCGGTCCTCTCACCCCCTCCACTCACTGAGGGATCCCCCCCCCCCCCCGTCTCAAACCTCACGACTCCCTGAAGGGCCCCCCCCCCCCCTCTCGGCCCCACGACTGAGGGACCCACCATCTGCAGCCCACTCCCCCTTCGGACCACAGGCCACCTGCACTGACACACATCGGAACCCTCAACATGCCCACCACTGCCATCACACGCCCACTCCATCCCGCTTGCACACAAACCTGCTGGCCACTGCACCCCATCTGCCCCAACCAACTTCCTCATCATTGAAGATACCTATGTACATACCTGTCCTCAACTAGCTTCATGTTCACCGCCTTCAGCATCAACTGTTTTTTCTCGCCTTCAGGACTCAACGTCAATTTTGGCCTGCAGCACTCCAAATATGCATTCTGCGATCTCTCCTTTGTATTTTCCTGAATTTTTTGCACAATCTGAGGGGACCTATGTCCTGGTTCCCCTCTAGATATACCACTCCATCTGGATATTAAGAGTGTCCCAAATAAAGCAAAGGAATGGTAGCTTACATGACCAGAGAGGTGTAGGTTGTCTTCTCCCTCCAACGGCTTCTAACGACCGTCAGACGACGTCGGAGGGGGGAGGGTGCCCTTATAATCTGCTCTTCTAACCCATCTCACCATTCTACGCTCAAACACCAAGTCGATGACTTCTCTCTCTCTCCTCATACCTCCTTACTTTTCTCACCTAAAACAACTCGCAGTGGTGAAACTGGTCTGGTGTTCACCATCCTGGTGTCTTGGCATATCCTTCAAACCACCACACTTGAAATAATACCTTTTCTTCTCTGCTGAGGTGACGGCAGAGATCGGAGAAGGATTCACAAGCGTTGGTCAGACCCTTCCACTTGAGGTGAAGTGAAGGCTGGCATTTCCCTGGCCAGGGGGAGCCTGAAAGTCGCAGGGTGGTTTGTGGTTACGGGCTTGTGCCCCAAATTTGGTGTGGTACCAGCACCAGGGTGGGGGAGGGGGATGGTTGTTGAGGCTTTGGAGGGGGTCGGGTGTCTTGGCTTCGTGTCGGAGTGGAGCTTCTGCAGGGAGGTCCTTCTCGCCAATCCACGCAGTGGCTTCTGGGTTTGTCACGTGTGGTGGAGGCTGAGCTAGAGCGAAGGCGTCGGTCGCTTGGAGGCCAGATTTCGTGGACTGTAGTGAATGCGCCAATGTCAAACATGGTATCGGCGAGGCGGAGTAGTGATTCATTGTCTTTCTCAAGGTAGGGGGTGGGGGGAAATTTGGATGTGGGGCAGTAGCGCATTGAGCCAGAAGGTCTTCTTGATGTAGGTGGTGCGGACATCATGGAGCTGATGTAAAAGCTGGGGGAAGAGGTGGCGGGCCTTGATATCACCGAGTTGTTGTGGCTGGGAGAGGGTGGGGATCGGAGCATGCTGGGAGGGTTGGTAGGGTTCGATTAGGTGGGTGCATAAGTCGTTGCAGGAGGTGGGAGAGTCGTGTGAGATGTCTGACGCTTGGAGGAGGATGTCCTAGGGCAGGAGCAGAACCGTTGTGGTCTGCTTAGATTTTTGAGAATTGATGTTAGAGACGAAGAATGCGGCGTTGAGCTGGAAGAACCAGAGGGTGGGGTCGTGTGCGTAGAACGGCGGCAGTGCGAGCGGGATGGCGGTGGAGGCTGTCATGATGTCAGTGGTGGGGACGGTCTTGGAGGGGTGTGATTCATTCTGCATTGTTGCCTTGGGATGAAACGGTGTCTGGAAATGTCGAGGTTACGACAGTGATGACTATCGTTTTGGTTAAATTTGAAATGTAAAATTTTGGCTTGAAGAAAAATGTGACTCTGAGCTGGATTTTGATAAGGTAGGAGTTTTGGAAGAGAGAGGAGTACAAGGGATTGTATCCGCTCGGTTTCACCTCCTTCGATACACCTCTGGGATTTAGGTAAATATCTGCCCGGTTTTCACCACAGTTAATATTGGGATAGGAAGATATCCGCGCGGTTTGCACATCCTTGGATATCTGGATATGAAGTGAGGAGAATATTCTTCCGGTTTTCACCACGTTGAATATCCAGGAAAAAACTCGCCCGGTTTTCACCTCGATAAAGTGCTGAAGGATGTTCTCACCTGGCTTTCACCTCGTTGAGAACGCAGGGGGAAGGAGAAGGCTTAGATAGTGATGAGGAGGTAAGGTTTGAGAGAGAAGGCACTCGTTGGAGAGAAATTTGATGAATGTCCGAGCAAGGCAAGGTGGGCGCCCTATAAAGGCACCTCTACCCTCCTTAGGTCGTATTGAAATGACTGTTGGGAGCCGTTGGAGGGAGATTTACCTGGGCTGTGTCCCTCGCACAGTATAGCTTTGTTTCTCCGTTGTTTATTGGTAAAAATCTTAATATATATACAGGTGTGGTTTAATATAAGGGTACCACGACAGTCTTTAATATTGATTCTTTTTTACTCCTGTTCGGTTAGTTTTTCTATATCTTATCTGATGGTGCGTGGTTTATATGGAACTGAAGTATCAATCTCATTTCACAATCTTGTTTGAATGATTTCATGTTTAAATATTTTCACGATGCTTTCGAAAATTGAAATAATGACATCTCCAACCCTGTACCAAATGACAAGCATATTAACACACCCACTGCGGACAATAAATTGAAAAAGTTCCGGACAAGCTGTGTAATTACCTACCATCCTGGATCGGGGATGGCCGCAGGGCTGGAGAATTCAAGTGCTTTTATGTGGGTTTGTATAGCTATTTTTGTAGGCGCTTCAAGATGACGTTTCGCCTGCAGTTATTCATAGGTTGGAGAAAAATATGATTTTTCACGGTGGCGGCGTGGAGGGAGGGGGACAAGACAAAAAAACACTGAAACGGAGAGGAAAATGTTTTATTACAACAACATGCGGCAAATACTAATTTTTATGAATTACCTGCAATAGTGGTAGGTAGAAGGAAATGGAGTGGTAAAGGGAAGTTTTATAAAAACATTATAAAAGGTATACCATATTTTCTAAAATATATGGAACTTGCGAAAGCGCGACAAAAATAACCCAGATTGATCAGGAAAATCAGGACGGCAAATGCAATTCTGTTTTCTTAATTTGTTTTTCGGGAACTCTCGGCAAACTCTTTAGTTGTTGGTTTATTTTTCAATACCTAATGAACCTTTGGAATCGAGCATGAAGAAAAAAGTTTAACCCCCCCCATCAAAATTTTATGGTTTACGTTTCAAGGCATGTAGATTTCGAAAATGCAATACCAAAATTTTTGTCCGTCCGCCGTACGCCGTACTGAGCACTTTTCTTAGTTACCATGAGCCAAAATTGGCGAAATTTGGTTTATAGGTCCCGTTCGGGGTCTAGTTGGTCCTCGAAGCTCAGCGTTACTGTCAGCAATCTCTAAGGGGTTCATAATAGGGGTTGACATTTTCAGATCGCCTATACCTTTTTTTACGTGAATCTTTTTACGTTTTTAAATATTTCTTGAACTTACAAGTTTTTTGAGACCACCCGGTTCATCGTCCGTCCCTCCGTTCCTTCACAGTAAGGCCCAGAAGTTTGCACCGACAGGCTTTTTGAACAGCAGGGTGAATGATATTGTATACATTTAGCCCAAATCTCGTCACTAGAGACGCGCTAACAATCGGGAATTGGCACGGGATAAAATCATTGCTAGGGATCACCTGATTATATTCACGGTGTATGAAGTCGAGATGGTTGTTCTGTGATATTATTTCATTTGAAAAATAATGGCTCTCTAGGAGTTTGTTGATAGGTAGTGCAACATGAGGAAACGTTGACGTAGGTATTATTGATGGGTAAATCTACACAATGGTATATTATTTCACAACGGTAAATTATTACACAACGGCTCATTATGCCGTCTACGTAGAAGGGGCTGGAGTTTGTTGGTAGGTACGCTTGCAACTTTTTTCACTGCACATCAACAATTTCCCTTCAGAACTTCATTATTTGCGTTTCTTTTTGCCATTTTAGCTACTGTTCATCATTGACAGAATTATTTTAGCAACATTTGACACGTGATTTAGGTAGGTACGTAGTAACGAGTACGGGGTTAGATATCAACCTACGGAGGGCCTGCGATCTACATAATATGTATAGAATATTACATATATTACATAGAAAGGTTATCTATACGTAGAGCTGCGATCTGTAACAGATGGGTGTTCTGTGCAAAATAATAAACCGTTGTGCAGGTATTTTTTTCTCCTTCCCATAGCTTGCCTACCAACTTTGATGGGTAGGTGGATCGTAGCTATGGGCTTTGGTTTCGATTTTTCGATGTTTCGAGGAAATAACTTCAGTATCGCTATTTGGAAATCACGTGAATCGACACGATGATTGGATATCACGCCAAACAAAACTTTGTGTTGATTTGAAGCATGTGGGAAAAGTGTATATAAGCGTGTATATACCCAGTTGTTTGTACCACCTCATTGCTTTGCGGTTAGTAACTGAGGATTTGATCACTCTATCCACTCCTATCATATTCTCGTTATAACTCAAGATACGCTTTGGTTTTTTGGCCGTCTTTCCTCAAGTATTGGTCTCGTCAACTAGATCACCACCCCACCCTCTTGAGGTACTCAAAACTTCCCTCTTGTCTCATCTTAGTGCCACCATTAATACCAGGTTGTTTCGCCACTCGAATTCCTACCATTAATGCCAAGTTATTTTGCAACTCGAATGCGTACCTTTAATACCAAGTTATTTTGCCACTCGAGCGTGTGGAAGCATCTTCAATGGACTTTAGCGGTGAAGCTTTAGGTTAAGAGATGAAATTCCCCCTTACTATTTCCTCATTCACAGTAGGATGGAGCTAAACATATGTATAGGAAATTTTCATTATTTGGATATTAATTGATTTTATTGGGTAATTTAATTTCCTTAAACAAGACTGGCTAGATAAAATTCAGCAAGTGTTTCTGCGAACAGATAAAATCGCCGAAAACTGCTTATACTAACAATAAGTAACCTCGAGTGCTGAGTACCGAAACAGTTTTCCTAATATATCTAAATCGCGAATTTCGAGTCATCCAGTTCTAATATTGGACCCACAATGCAATATAATTATGTAGTAGGTATCAGTAAAATTAAGATATTTATATATTGTTTGGCATCTAGATATGGGGGAAAACCAGGTAAGTAATTTTTTCAAAGTGTAGTTATTGGTCCCATTGGATTTCGAATGAAACTACGGATCTCTTGTGAGGGTCAGAAATAGAAGAAAACTGCGCAAGTTCAGAGATTCACAATTATAATTACGTATATTTAACGTTAATTAAAATTATCTCCGATGCCTATTTTCATCAAACAACCGATTTCCCTCTGATCTGATGATTTTTTTGAAATTCCGCACTGTTCCCCCAATGGGGTGACCCTGCATGTCTCGCTCTCGGAAGGTGTATGATACGATGGCACTACAATTACTCATACCCTACGAGTTGTTTGTTGTTGGGCGGAAATAGGTGAAACGCCAGGCCTTAGGCCCCTTGACGATCGGTGGCCACGATCGATGTCCAGTTCTATATCCAGCCCTGCGGTTCGTATAGGTATAATATATTTTGGAAGGGACGAGGGAGAGAAGTGGAAGGTGATTGATTGAGTCGGTGAATTATTACAGAGAACGGGCAGTGATGGTTAAATGTCATAGGGACCGCACACATTAGTTTGTCCACCCCCGACTGCATCAGGTTAATCTCCCCCGTTTCACTCCGATCTCTATCTCCAGGCACAATTCATCTTTATCTCTGCTACTGACCCCCTTACCTAAAAATTCTTGAGCGCAATAGAGTCGCAATGCAGTAACAGACTATTCTCCACGGGATTTGATCAACCTTGGTACATTATCTTATTTTAACGTGTTTCGACCAAAATGAAAATGTACAAGGGTGACCTACCCAGTCTGTGACCGGTAAGAAATGGGCGCACAGAATTTATATTTCAAAAACGTCTGGCAGAGCCCCTAGTCAATTGCTGTAATCGTTTTTTATTTTTAAGTGCCCTATTAATTTTCAAGGATCGAAGTGTGATAAAAACTAGCTGATTCTTCGCGTAGTTATTTAATTGTATACAAGTATTGGGGGAAAAGTGCCATTTTCTAGTCTGTGAACGAAAAATGTCTACTTATTACCAAGTCTTGAACGCCCACCTTTTGGTTTATTATTCTGTGAATAATACACCTATGTATTCGCTCAGCAAAAAATTGTTATAACACCCCCTCAAAAATTTTTATTTTCCGTTTCAAGGTGTGTAGATTCCAAAAATGCAATGTCCGTCCGCCGTCCGCCGTACGCCGCACGCCGTATCACGTCTACAGGCTTCATTTTCGGTCTAAAAAAATCGTTCTTTCGCACACATGCTCCATTTGGGCCCTAGTTGTGTCCCGAAACTTTTCAGCCCGATCGGAATATATCCAGGGGAGTTATGAGTGAAAATGTGTATAAAAATAGGTACTTTTTGTGTTTTAGTAACATGTTAGTAAAATGAGCTTTTGAGGTATAGTATTCCAGGTTTTTGGGGACGAGAAGACCGTATATGAAGCCGATTTTGACCAAGGAGTGGAAAATTGAGGTTGTACCAGATGTTCAGCTCCCAAAATTGATTTTTTATGAGTCAAAAACCTTCGAAATCGTCTGAAATCACCATCAATTTGTATAATAACACTAGAAAAAGTGTCAACACGTGGATCAAGACGATTAAATGGTACAATCAATGATCAAGGGTAATTTGAAGAAAAAAAAAACCACAGTCATGCAGCATGGCTATAAGAGCGAATTTTCGAAGAAATAACCACGTTCCTTAATCTTCAAAGTGCTCCAGTTTGAGAACGGAATGAGATATCGCAATTCTGATTTCACCATCGTGTTCAGCGTACAAAAACCTTTAAAATGAGGGGTCACTTGTTAGAAAATAACATTTTGGGGATTTTTGGGTAATTTTTGCGCACTTTAAATGCTCTAATTTGAGAACGGATCAAGATATCTAAAATCCAATTCCACCATCGTGTTCAGCGTGCAAAACCCTTTAAAATGAGGGGTCACTTGTTGGAAAATAACATTTTGGGGATTTTTGGGTAATTTTTGCGCACTTTAAATGCGCCAAAACCCTCCTTAGAGTAGGCCAATTTCGCCCATCTTCGAACTTAGCCTTTCGATTGCCAAGATAGATTTTTTGTGCAAATTTGAGCTGTTTATCTCAATTCTATCGAGAGTTATCGTCTGGAGTGACACACATATATATATAAATATATATATACATATAAAAAAGTGTTAAATTTCAGGGATCGTTTTAGAATGGTCTGAAACGGATTTCTATGAAGAAAATTTTCTATGGAAAATCGCTAAAAAGGAGCGTAGTACCTAATTCAAGTTCTGGGGGCCAAAATTTGTGGAAACCACCAGAAACAGCCATTTCAATTAATTTACATGAAAGAAACAATAAATAAACAGCCGGCATTTCTGTAGACCAATAAGATAATAGAATAATAAACTCATGTGACAAGGACTTTGCAGCGTTTTTTAAAACAAAAATAAAGTCTCCCATGTTTTTTTTATCCATTTACCTCCTCAGAATCGTAAGACTAGGATATAATAGCTCGACCGAACTGCAGAAAATAAACATCAATATTATCAGAATCATTCGCGTACAAGAAACGTACCTACCTACCTAGGTATTTAAAATCAGTCACAAATGTAACTAAGGAAACCAATAATTTTCCGGTGTGTGATAACTTTCCAATGTGTGAACACAGTGGTTTCTGGTCCTATTTGGTCGTCCATTCACTGGAAAATGTAATTCTCTCTCCATCATACATTCAAGAATTGAAAATTAGAATGTATCTTGACACAAATAGAGTCATATAGTAGTTTCTGAAAGAATAATATAGACACGTATGCTCGTCTGTGAACGAGTGTTTGCTAACTGGAAAACAACTATTTGTTATGTCTGTAACCCCAGATTAAACACATCCCACAAAAAATCAAATCTGAACCATTTTCCAGGTAGAAAAATATCTCACAAACAGATAAATAGCAAGAAATCGAGAGGGAAGTGATGGGGAGTTGATCTGAATGTACTTCAAACCTCAAAGAAAACGAAACCTTACACGTACTTCGTATTTACACCTCTTCCCCGTGGGGGGGGGTCTTTACTGAAAATGCTAAATCCTCTTTGCTGGTGTAACCCGTGCAATTATAACTTCACAGAGACCTCCGTGAGATACTAGGTGGATCCACTAGATAGCGCCGTATGCCATATTCCAGTCATTTATTGCAGCCCTGTCCATAGACTGGGGGTCGTCAACGGTCTGGGCAGGTTGACCATATAAATTACAATAAAGTTACTCGATTTTATGGATACTGAGGTGAGCGAGCTTTTCCTCCGTCTAACCTACCAGATCTGGCCATCGAATGGTTAATACCTAGCAAAAGAGGCTTGTACCGAATATAACACTATTCCAGGGATTAGGTTCAGCTATGATTTATAAAAAATACGTTTCTTCAACAAGTTTTATTGCAAAGGAAACCATATCCGTGTCTAAGATAAGGAGTTTCACTTGGAGTCCAAGACAACGTACGTGCCACTCAATTTATTGGTCCGGGAACATTTCATTTGTCATGCACATACCAAACTCTTCCGCGGCCTCTACGAATTGGGCACGATAGCTCCGCCAGTCATCAATGAGATTTAAAAGGCATGTCACATCTGTGGAACCCATATAATATGCATCCTCATAAATGGTAGTGGCATCGACCTGAAAGAAGATAAGAAAAACACTACGGATCACAATAATTGCCATCGCTTTGGGCCACAATGATGATGAAGTTGCTAAATTTGGAAGAAGAAGTTGTCGATTCGACGAGAGAACGGGAGTTATTCAGAGGACATCAGAACGAGGGGCAACTTGCATTGGTCGTAATGCTTTTTCTTCAAGCAACATTCGGAAAAATTAAATCCTCTGAAATGAAAAATTTCGTCTTGCGATTTGCGTTTCAAACACGAAGGGGCAAATTCGGCTCGGCGTATTTGTAGGCAATAGCTCGTACCCACCATATCGAATGATGCCAAAGTACTGAAAGAACAATCCGAACGGGGTGAAATAATTATGTACCTACTGCTGGTCGGCCCGAAGGTGGTGTCATATGACAATGCCTTCAAAATCCGAGTGTAAGGCGGTGACATTTATTATTAGAATTTCGTAACTCTGATTCCATTTGACCACTTTGATGAAATTCCCGAATATACTTCTGATAGACATACATTAAGATGAATAATCACAAACTTACAATTGTTTCCAGGATATTGTGTACAAAGGATGGGAGTTCCTCGAGGCATTCAATGGAATTACTTCTGCATAACTCGAGGTACGGACCAACTGCGGCAGTGTATTCGTGTGGAAGGTTTTCCAGATTATTTATAGCGTCATGCATTAGTTGTTTTCCCTTGTCATACATTTCAAAGGGAGAGCATTTTTTGAATACCTCATTTACCGCTTTCCCTGCGCATTTCATCTGAAATAAAGAACTCATTATTAATGAGAAGTACCAATATGTATTGTGAGTTCTCAACACAGGTATATTCCTACATTCAGTGGACACAACCCTTAGTTCTACAAATAGAGTGAAGCGTATTCATACAGTCCTTGTGGTACGTTTAGGAATATGATTAAAAAGAGCGAAAATACGCTCCAGTCTGCATGCATGACGATATGAGCAAATGTTTCAAGTAACGTAGGTACCTGCTTCATCTACCCCTCAACTTACAAAATAATCAAACATATGCCACTCAAATCCTAAACTCAACATTTTATTGCCATATAAGCGCCTTTTTCAATTCAAATAATTGTATACTTTACAAAATTACGATATTCGTCTATTTTTATTAATAGGTAATAAAAATAATGAGGATATGGATTGTCAATTTCAGGCCTATTAATAGTTGTTGCAGCTCGAGCTGGATTTCTGTGATGGGTTCCCATCGTGTGGGAAAGTAAGTAGGTCATTGAGATGGTGGTTTGTGATTGGCTCAGGTCCATCTGCCAATCTCCGCGCCTTTTGCCAGTCCCTGGCATATGACTTGAGGAGTGCTTCACTTGCTGGCCTTTTCCCTCAATTGTGGGTCGTGGGATAGTTCAGAGAAGAGTGGCAACTTCGTCCAAGAGGTAGTTCTTGTTCGGTCCATCATTAGCGTCCTCTTGGTTGTGTCCTTTAGAGGAGGGAGATTTCCCACCATCTCCTGTCGCTGGAGATAGTGATCAGTCTGGGTCAGTCCTCTTCTGAGTGTCTTATTCAGTTGGCCGCTTTTGAGAAGGGTGATTTTGAACCCTGATGACTTTTGGTAGTCCTGAAAAGGACTGCTAAAAAGTTGTTGGGCAGATATTCCCCTGCTCACATAAATGTTTAAGGATGTTTAGGGATGGACCGTGAGTGATGGTTAAAAACGGGAAGGCTAGAGTTGACTGAGGATGGTTGATGGTTAGTGTTCAGTAAGGATGGTTAAGATGGTTAGTAATGATTAAGGATGGTTAGAGATGGGGATGCCAAGAGATGGTTAGGAATGGTTACAGGGTGCCTGCAAATGATATTCCAAAACTTCAGGGATGTATTCTTAGCTAATTGGGGACAAAAATCTGTTTATGAAAAACTCTGGAAATTCGGGTTTCATGAAAATTACATTATGGCAGTGTCATGGCTTGTGGTACCCTTACAATATATACCATTCCTATTAATAAGTAATATTGTTACCAACAAGGATTCGGAGAAGTCGAGCTGTGTGGTGCAAGGGACGAGGACAGGTAGCTCTCCCTCCAACAGCTTGCAGTGGACCGGGGGAGGGTAGAAGCGCCTTTCTAAGGCGCCCCGTTCGCCCAGCTCGTCATTCTTCCAACTTCTCTCCAACAAATGCCTTCTCTCCCAAACCTTACCATCCCATTCAACCGACTTCTCTCAAGCCAGAGCCTTCTCTTTCTCTCTTGCCTGGCCTCATCCTCGTCAACCCACCCTTCTCCTCAACCATATGTTCTCAACGTAGTGAAAAAAAGGATGAGAACTTTCTTCCCAGCACCCAACGTGGTGAAAACCGGACGGATATTTTTCTACCCTCTCTTTCCAATATCCAAGGAGGTGAAAACCGTGCAGATATTTCCTCATCCCAATATCAACGTGGTGAAAACCGGACGGACATTTTCCTATCCTAGAGACGCATCCAAGGAGGTGAAAACCGTGCGGATAAGCTGCTCTCCCACTCCTCTCTCGCCTCCCCATTCAACCTCACCTTCCCAAACCTACCTCAAACCACGCATTCACCACAGGCAGTTTGTAGCAAACTAGTTGAAGTGATCACTAAACGTTTGGAATATCATGCCTGGGCATCCTAAATGACGATAGTAGCGTGCATCCTGTGGAGATTTCTTCCACTTCCTCCTGCCATCCACTTCTTGAGCGTCCCTCTCTTCTCGTCCCAGGTAATTTCAATGTCAATATTATCTGACTGGTATTAGTGTCTCAGTCATTCGCTCTACATGACGGAACCAAACAAGTCCTAGATGAAGGCCTAGATGAAGCCTATCAAATTTTCCCTTCCTTCCAGTGCCTCCAGTTTTAGATTCGTCCTGATCCGCCAGATTCCTCTTACGCAGACTGCCCCTATATGCGTCTCAAGATTTTCGTTTCAATAATCCAGAGTGCCTTGTAGTCTACCTCCTCCAGCACCCACGTCTCTGCATCAAAGGCACCGCCCTATCTGACGTGATAACTTTTAGGGATGGTGAGGCTGGGTAAAGATGGTTAGAAATCGTTAAGGATGGTTAGAGATGATTAGGGATGGTTAGAAATGGTGAAGGACGGTGAGGGCGGTTAAAGATGGTTAGAAATAGTTAAGGATAGTTGGAGATTGTTAGGGATGGTTAAGGACGCTAAGAGATGGTTAGGGATGGTTACAGGGTGTTCGCGAATGATAATACAAAACTTCAGGGTGTATTCCTCAACTAATTTTCAACAAAATTTCTGATTGGGATTTCCATGAGTTGAGTTTTTTCACTACTAAGAATTTTTTTTGTTTATGACGCTATTTTCCTGATGAAAGATGAAACCTTTCAATTTTTTTCAGATATTGTTACTAAGTACCTATGATGCGCATTTTCGACCTGAATACCTGTGAATACCTATCAGTACTTGTCAATTACTCTTTTTTTACGTTTTCCAACAGTTTTTTTCACCTAGAATTCGCGTGAAATATCGATAAAAAATTGAGAGAAACATCCTTTTCATTGGCTTCCCAACGGTGTTCGAACTATTGGGCCAGAAATGACGAGCACAACGGACAGGAAAACGATAATCATATATATGGGGAACCACTATATTCAGTATAGAATTATTCCAATAAATATCTACCAAGAGCAGCACACCAACGGTCGGAAATTCCCCGTCTGGGTTTTCTCCGTCTGGGTTTCTCCCAAGACTGGTCGACAATCCCTTCACACGGTCATTCCCTTTGTAAGGGATGATAGTAGGAAGAGGAAGTCCCTATATAAGATCGACCAGCCACAAGTAACGAAGACAGTCTGGTAGAAACTCTTGGTACGACCTTACTCATATTCAAGCATTCTCATTCAACCCAAAAAACCTCAAAGTGAGCTTACTAGTTTATTCAGCTCTCTTTAAAATTGGTAGTTTTTTTTGGACAACCTTTCCTCTCATACGAATTGAGTGAACGGTGTGTGCAGATACACGCATCTGGTAACGACCGCCAACTTATTTCGCACCCTCTCTCTTTGCCTCTTCTCTGTATAACAAGGTGTGCAGGTATCCATATCTGGTAACACTTGTTATATAGCACCTTTCCTTACGATCTGGAGTGCGGAGGTGACCACCTTCGGTAACACAGATCATTCTTCTCATCTTCTCTTTACCTTCTTCCTATATGTAACAAGGCGTGCAGATATACATATCTGGTAACACTTGATACATATTACCTTTACCTTAGATCTGGAGTGCGGGGCCTAATACCCTCGGTAACACAGATCTTCCCTCACGCTATCTCAAAACCTTCCTCCAATTTACTGAACCAAAAAAAAATTAGCTAAGTACTACCTTCCTCCGCGGAAGGAGAAGTTTAAATAGTGAGGTACCATACTGCATCACAGAAAATGGTCCTCACAATAAGACTCTCGACTTGGACATAAATTCCACTTTAGTTCGTATCCCAAGGCAGCTTTTCGCAATATATCTCGGTACGAAAACCTGTATGTTTAACGTACGTTTTTAAACTCAACACCGGAGAAGATGATGGGCTGTCGTAACTGAATGATGGGCTGGCAATATTACATAGGTTACTAAAAGTGGTTACAGAGAGAATTCAAGTTTTATGCTTCCGTCAGTGGTCGTTTTAGGTTGAGAAGACTTCGTTTTCACACAGTCGGAAACAGTCGGAAAGCTATGTGAGTCTCACCACTGGACTCAGCGTGAAGAGATATTTAAGAAACTGACACCCTACTCTCAAACGCTGTAATGTGGTAGGACTTCGATGCAAAAACATTGTTTTCCAACAGATTTTATTAAGTTTTCCTATGCCTGAAAAAAGTAATGAGTATAATGAAAAACTGACCCTCGAGATTTCTGAGTTCCTAGTGTATTTCGTTTTAAAGTATAATTTAGGAAGTACCTAGTACCTACTTCGTTTTTGCCGGACAGCCTTGATCATCCCTTTTAGATAATTTGACAACATTTTTATGATGTTATGAATAGGTAATTTATATGGAAAAATGGTGAGTAAGGAACCGATCATACCATTATAAGGGTGGACGATCTGTCATCCACTGGATTCTGCTGGAAGGGGTAACCTGCCTGGAAATGAAAAATTATTTCTATTATTGCGGTACTTGGGGTACACTTGGTTGCAATGAAAAGTTGCTCTTGTTTGAATTGATGTAATTTAATTTCACAATATATTCATAATTAATCCAAAACGCTGCAAAGTCCTTGTCACATGGGTTTATTATTCTATCGGACATACCTATAGAACTTTTGGCTGCTCTTTTATTGTTTCCTTCATATGCAATATTTTAAATAGCTGTTTTTGATGGTTTCCATCAATTTTGGCCGCCAAATGCACAAATCCGACTCTTAATTATTTTTTACAAATTATCTTTAATCATTGATAGTGCCATTTAATGGTCTTGATTCACCTGTTGGTACAATTGTTAGTGTTGTTTTATACGAATTTATGGTGATTTCGGACAATTTCCCAGGTTTTTGACTCATAAAAAGTTATTGGTGGGAGCGGAACCTTCTTATATACGCAACTCTTCACTCTTCGGTCAAAATCAACTTCATATTCGATCTTATCGCCCTAAAAAACATGGGAAACGACACTTCACAAGCTCATGTTCACCAAAACCTCAAGAAAAAACTCTCGAAAATTTATATTTTTACACCCATTTTCGGGCTGTTGAGCTTCAGAGCACAACTAGGACCCAATCGTATTCCCAAATGGGGAACCAAACTGTGTGAAGAAGAACGACGATTTTATACGAAAATTTAATGTAAATTTAACGCTGAAACTTCGTTAGAGCTTCAATTCTCTACAGGTCAAAATCGACTTAATACCCGGTCTCTCCTTTCTAAAAACATGGAAAACGACACCTCACATGCCCATGCTACTAAAACACCAAAAAACTCTATTTGTACACCCATAACACCCGTGGGTATATTACGATCGGGCTCCAATGTTTCGGGACACAACTAGGGTCCAAATGGAGCCTGTGTGCAAAATATCAAATTTTTTAGACCGAAAACGAAGTATATATGCATGACACGGCCTACGGCGTACGGCGGACGGACATTGCATTTTTGGCTCTAAATATTAAAAAAAAATCAAAAAGATCCATCATTTCTCAAATGAAATAATATCAAAGAACAACCAGCTCGACTTCATACAGCCATCCTTGATTATAATCAGGAGCTCCCTAGCGATGATATCTGGGCCGGATTTATACCCTTTGATTCACGATCACGTTGACGAAGCTTTTCGGTGCAAACGAACGGACGGTCTCGAAAAATGTATCAGTTCAAGACCAATTTAAAACGTTGAAAAAAATTGTACCGTTCTATAGAAAGTTTTCTAGCTACAGCGTTCTGAAAATTTCAACCCCTATTTTTCACCCCTTGGAAATGACTGATAGTAACGTCGAGCTTCCAAGACCAACTAGACCCCCCAAGCTGTACCTACAAACCAAATTTCATTAATTTTGGTTCATGGTAACTGAGAAAAGTGCGAAGTACGGCGGACGGAAAGAAATTTTTTTATTGCATTTTCGGATTCTACATACCTTGACACGTAAACCATCAAATTTTGAGGGGGGGGGGGGGTCAAAACAATTTTTTTTTCATGCTCGATTCCAAAGGTTTATTATTGAAAATAAAAAACCAAAACCGGTAAATTTTCGGAATTCTTTTAGTTTTTGGCTTATAAAATCTGAAGGGTGCATCGTACAGAAGATTTTACTATGACCAAAATTAAAGAGCATTAAGTGGAGCCCGCACACTATTAATTTATTTTTTTAAATGAAAGTAGATTCCATTCTGATAATTTTGACACCAACCGGACGCTCCTATGATGAATGGTTATTTTTCTATGAATTTTCAAATTTTCTAGAGGTTCCTAGTACGTCATTTCACCACTCTCCCCTGCCCGCCCCCTTCGACACCCCTGGCCACTGTGACATAGGTACCTCTGGGAGGTGCGATAATCATAGAAAAAAACTACATATGGCAGGACAGTGCGGTTTGTGTCAAAGTTATCAGAATGGAATCCACTTTCGTAAAAAAATAATATAAACCGCTTTTGTGACCCATGCGCATACCACATTCTGCGTTGAATGTTTTCCTTATGCATTAGATTGGTTCAGCGGTTTGGTTCGAAACGTCAGTCAAAATTGGGAAAATTGTTCGATTTTGACTGAAAACTGTGTTACCTATGCTCAATGTCACACGCCTGTAACTAAAAATCGGTTACTACAAATGAAAAAGCCGTATAACTGAAGTTGTAGAGCATCAACTTCTGCTATTACACCACTCTATTTTTATTGAAACTCCAATTTAAAATTCAACGTTTCTAATCTCTTACGATTTTAAATTGAATATTTTATTAAATAGTGGTGCTCTGAACGCAGAATTTGATGCTTTTCAACTTCATTTAAATTACATTTTCCATTGTTACTAAACTTTTTTTTCTAGTTACAAGCGGGTGAAACGGGCATAACTCATACGTACTTTGCAGTCAAATTGGAAAAATTTTCCATCGTTGACTGCTGATTCTGACCGAACCGCTAATCCAAATTTAATGTTTAAGGATAACATTCGATGCAGAATTTAATGCTCTTCAATTTTGGAACTAAAATATTCTGTACGACGCACTCTTCGGATGTTAAAAGTCAAGAACTGAAAAAATTCCGAAAATTTACCGGTATTTTTCAGAATTTCGAAATGATCCGGAGGTTTTTCGAATTGGAAAACTTGGATATGTCATTTCCATTTCACCACAAAAAACATACCAAAAAATCATCACTACACCATCTGATGCAAGGGAAAATATACTATTTCCCTGGACTATCAACCAATTTGCCGAATTTATTGCATTTTCAATAGTTATGCAATCAACAATACAATTGGGTCTGTAGCTATTTCCATCGTTATGTATAACCAAGGTGAAAGTGATATAGTTTACCTGTGCGCTGGCAAAAGCGAAAATCACGCAGAAGACTATGGTTCTCATGATTGGTTCCAACTCCACGAGAAAAGGAAAATATGTTGTTATATATATTGTTGCTTATCTTTGTTATTAAAATTGATGCATTCCGTCCCAAGGAGAATAGCTTTAAGATTTGTTTCCTTATCGTTTTGTCAGACCCGGCATATAATTCTTGCAGATAATGTCACCTTTGTCACTTTTGTCACTCAAGGGAATAGCGGAGGACGGTAATGAACAGTTTTTATTTTTTTATTATTTTTTTTTTTTGTGTGTTGCCCAAGTGCCATCTGGTCATCACATTCTTGACTTTTATTTCGGACAACGAAACCGCTGAAAACAGACCACAGTGCCCCCTAGATTTCAGCAAGGTGGAAAAACGTAGGTATTACTTACTTAGATCGCAGCACTTTGTATAGCAGTCGAATATATCGAACACGTACCAATCAACTGCGGTAAGGAACTTCGAGAAAAAGTTGGGAATAACAGAAGTGAAAAATAATTTGCCATTTAAGTAGGCAGGCTCTGATCCACCCTTATGAAATCCACGATGAAACACAGTGGGACAAATGAAGTCACCGCCCAGACAAAAGTAAAACATTTTTTATTTAAACGAGGGCCTGAAGATGTGTTGACTTCCACACTCCTCCACAAACGTGAACAAGACCATTTCTGCAAAACCGCCCTGCAAAGCCTCCTACCTACTCTAACTGAAACTGGGAAAAACGTGTGCCAAATGGATGATCAATATAGATTGCATTGATTTTTACTTTGATTCATATTCAATTAGCTGATTTATCCTCAATTAATACCTACTACATGCACGGTAGCTCGACCCCGTGAAAAAACCACAACTCAGCTACTCATCAAACTTGGGCGCAGTCGGACAAAGTATCCACTGACAGAATGCTTCAAAATAAGAAAGCAAGTCTGCATGTGTGTACACTGATGAATAGTTATTAGGTGGCGAAGGCAAAAAAAGAACAGAAAAGAGTGGTCTACCAATGTTGAGAGGGCACATAATAGGAGTATATAGTAGTAGTAGTAGTAGTAGTAGGAGTAGTAAATAGTTGCTCCAGTCACATAACGCATTTCAGAGGGATCTGCCAAAACCCAAAAACGACTGATTAACTATAGAAAACGACGGCGCGTAACCAAGTGAGGCGTCGTTGGCTCAAACTACTCGTGAAACATGCTCTGTAATAACTAAGCTGGTTCGATGACGTCTAAATTATAGAAAACCTGAGCTTCAAAGTACGGGAGAGTCAACTCCACAAAGTTTTAGTCAGGACCTACATGCGAAACTATGAGTGCGTACGAAGTTGAACGGACATTTCCTGTAAATTCATGAAAAACTAGGCGTAATTGCGCAATGACTCGAAACACGGCCACAGAAATTTTCCGACTTTGTTCAAGGTTTGATTAGATGCAGTCAACTAATATTCACCCTATAGCAGTCATAGGGTCGTAACAACCTAACAGCTTGGCAATGAAACGGTGAACTTATCCGAATTTTGGAGTGCCAATAACCTTCTTAAGTGCAGGAACCGTCATTCTATTCGATTTCATTGAAACACGCAGGTATGCATACCTTCAGGAGGAATCCGCAGTCACTAGTTGGTCGAGTACTGGAGCCGAGCGCTTTTGATGTGAGGACATCACCATCTCCATCAGGCCGTCGAGAGAATAATATTCCACTATAATATTATAGGGGGACCCACCCCCCATGATATCCTTCACTATTGCAGATGGAAGGAAGAACACAGGATACAACCCCCCTCCAACCGTTTATTTTTTGTCGTAGATTTTAAAAATTACTTTTTCGCGCTCGTGCGTACGCGCTAAATGTGCGCTACGTGCGCTAATTTTGTTTTTTCAAACGATAACTCGCCATTGTCCTTTCTGATTCAAATTTTACGTGAAATTTCATGAAAAAATGACCCGTCACTTGAATTTTTGAGTTGGCCGAAACAGGCGCTAATTATATGGCAATTGTGCGCTAAAAGGAAAACCATTTGGTTTATTATTCTGTAAATAATACTCATATGTAACCGCTCAGCAAAAAAATTGCGTAACCCCCTAAAAATGTTTTTCTTTTTACGTTTCAAGGTGCGTAGATCCCAAAAATGCAATGTCCGCCCGCCGTCCACCTTACCACCCATACAGCTACTCTAATTTCGGTCTAAAAAATTAGTTCTTTCATACAAAGGCCCTAGTTTGTGTCCCGAAACTTTGCAGTCCAATCGGAATGTACCAAGGGATGTTATGAGTGAAAATGGGTAAAAAAAATAGGTATTTTTTGTGTTTTAGTAACATGAGCTTTGGCGGTATCATTTTCCATATTTTTTAGGACGAGAAGGCAGAACATGGAGTCGATTTTGACCGAAGAGTGGAAAATTAGAGCATCTGAAGAAGTTTCAGCCTTAAATCTACGTTAAATTTTGGTCTAAAACCGTCGTTCTTCCGCACACAGTTTGGGTCCCCATTTGGGAATATATTTCGCTCCTAGTTGAGCTCCGAAGCTCGGCAGCCCGATCAATATACACCGAGGGGTGTTACGGGTGAACATTGTGAGGTTTTTAGTGAACATGACCTTGTGAGATATCGTTTTCCATGTTTTCTAGGGCGAGAAGACCGAATATGAAGTTGATTTTGCCCAACGAGCGGAGAATTGAGTTTGTAGCGAAGGTTCAGCTTCTAAAACTCATTTTTTATGAGTCAAAAACCAGGGAAATATGATATCTCCATAACTTGTATAATAAAACTAGATAGTATCAACAGTTGAATCAAGACAAATTACACTATCAATGATAATTTGCCGATAAATAGGAGGCTAATTCCTGTTTTTTGGGGCCAATACTGGGTGAAACCATAAACAAATAGCTCTTTCAATTTTTGCACATGAAGAAACAATAAAAATAGTATCTCCAGCATTTCTGTAGGTGTGTCCAATAGAACAATAACCCCATGTGACAAGGACTTCGCAGCGTTTTCAATTACCACATGTAATACACGATTTTCAAATATCACATGTAGTACATGATTTTCGGGTTATTTCTTCATGCTGAATCACGCGTTGAAGGCTGTTTTTAAATAAAGACGAGATATTCCAGTGGAACATACGTACCTACCTGGATTTTTAGGGTTTAGCGCATAAGTAGCGCCTATTTCGGTCAAATCAAAAATCCAAGTGAGGGGTCATTTTGGTTTATTATTCTGTGAATAATACACCTATGTATTCGCTCAGCAAAAAATTTTTATAACACCCCCTCAAACTTTTTTCTTTTCCGTTTCAAGGTGCGTAGATTCCAAAAATGCAATGTCCGTCCGCCGTACGCCGTATCACGTGTACCGGCTTCATTTTAGGTCTTCCATGTTTTAGGTTTTAGGTTTTCCATGTTTTTGGGAACGATTAGACCGAATATGAAGTCGATTTTGACCAAAGATTGGAAAATTTAGTTCTACCAAATGTTCAGCTCCCAAAATTGATTTTTTATGGGTGAAAAACCTGGGAAATCGTCTGAAATCACCATCAGTTTGTATAATAACACTGGAAAAAGTGTCAACACGTGGATCAAGACGATTAAATGGCAGTACCAATGATCAAAGATAGTTTAATAAAAAAAACGTACCTAATTTGTGTTTTAGGGGCCAAAATATTAATGGAAACCATCAGAAATAGCTATTTCGATTATTACGCATGGAAGAAACAATAAATGAACAGCCAAAATTTTTGTAGGCATGTCCAGTAGAATAATAAACCCATGTGACAAGGACTTTGCAGCGTTTTCCATAAAACTTCACGAAGAATTCGAATCTGAAATAGAAATGTGGTGGTGGGGGGGGGGGGTATTACTAAACAAAGCACGTAGCGCACGTTAAGCGCATGCGCCCGAGCACGAACACCTAATTTTTGAGATCTACGCAAATCAGTTTGTTGGTGGGGGTGGGGGGATACATTTAACTCTTCCTTCCATCTCCAGGTATGGTAATATAGCTTAATAACTTTTTATACCAGCGGAAATAGCCCTTTACATTTAATACTCAACATACAGTAATGATTGAGCCGTTACAACCAGGTAGCTGAAAAGTGAAACGGTTAAGTTATTCGAGAGCAAATTATGTAATCCTTCAGAACCGTCACTCCTGCGAATGTGATTGATATATTCAGTGATTGTAACATGTAACTCAGCCACGAACTCACTCTGCAGTAGAGATTGAGCCGTAACAACCTGATAGCTGGAAAGTGAAACGGTGAACTTATTCCAACTTTGGAGTGCCAATAATTTGGTAACCCGTCGGAACCGTCATTCCGCTTACGATTTCACGCTCCAGTTCGGAGGGATTCAGATGAAATGAAAAAGGCTCCGGGCGGGCGGATCGAACTTAATCAATGTGATGGGGATCCACAGGGATGATTAAAAAATCGGCGCCTCTTCAGAGACACAGCTTGGGGCGAAGTAAGTTCAATATCCTAATTGTAAAGCCCTCGGCCTCTGTATGCGGAATGAGACTTCAAAACCGAACGTATGCGATTGTTATCCACCTTATCCTTTTCCCTTGTCTTATAGGAAGGGATGAAACAAAGCTTTGAAATTGATGGAATGGTAATGGATACAGCAATAATGTTAATGGGGGTATTCTAGTGAATCTGATTTAAATTTCACACACACGTATATATATAGTTAGAAAAGTGGTCTTCTCGGCAAGACATTGTATGTACAATAGCGCTCCTATAGCATATCCAACAAACTAATAGCTGTGTTCTTCCTCCATGAAATAGCTCACTCTCTGTTGAATAACAATACATATTAATCTAAATAACCCGATGTATAATTCTAACTAGATAACCATATAATTATTCAGTATAATTGTACTCTTCAGTTTAATATGTATAATTCCGAATATTTGAAACAAAGTAGTTCCGCATGTGATCAAGTTGGCATATCTTCCAACTCTTTTGTTCTTGAAATGCAGTCGCCCCACTCTGTTCTGCACCGCCTTCAGCTACACAGCCTTTCAGTGTTACTAAAAGTTATAATATTCGTTTCCATTTCTGTAAGTTCCGAAATACAAGGATTTCGTCACTCAAGAACACTCGTTGGTTATTGACTTCACCAAATATGTAAGTCTATCTTATTCAGTAATATTCGTTAGAAAAACTATCGAACAAAACCTCGCTCACCTCGCTTTTGAAACCGATGTTCTGGCACGATATCGTTAGACGTCTTCTGAACTAAGTTTCTATAGCAAATTATTGGTCGATATGTATGTAAACGCCCAAAAGTAATTCCTGGTCGCAGTGATAAATATGTTAACAATGATTTGATTTCTCTCCCGGAGTATTTGTCTTGGTTCCTTCTTGAGATTGGTTTTTGTCGAGAAGGCCATCATGGTTGCAATCGACGCTCCGCGAACAATGGCGGACCTTTGCTGTGTTCATTTTTCGGTCCGATTTTGGATTGAATTTTTTTCTTTTATATTTCCCCCTGGGCTAGGTGTCGCTCCAAAAACTGACTGTTTTGCTCACAAACTACTGACAACGTACTTTCTTGAACGTTTCCGACTGGTTTTTATGGCAAATGAAGGTTCAGAGGGATTTTCTGTTTTCATCGTCAAGGTGTCTATTTCCTGTTTCCATCATCAAGGTGTTGAATAGGGGGTGACTGAAACGCTCTGTTCACAGGTTCCGATAATGTCCGATAGAGCTCTCCTGTGAACAAAATCAGATCGATTTCATAATCGAGAGCGTAAACCGTGCGTTTTTATTATTTATGTTCAGTCCGATGTCCGATTGGAATATGGTACCTAAATTCCTTCGGATGAAATTTATGCTTTCTGTCTCCTAGCGCCATCCGCATCCGGGCGAAGTCGTACTACATCCTTGGCCCTGAAGGTGGTTGTGCGCACGAGTTCGCGCGATGGTGGTTATGCCACCAGCCCGAGTCAGGAAAGATCGGCCACGGCCTTTTAGTGCACAGGCTTCGGATTCCGTTCCGCCTAACGATAAGTGAGTCACGATAAAAGAATGCATTCTTTATAGTACATGGATACTTCGTGAGTGGTCGATTCCGGTGCACCTCCGTTCCGTCCGATATTTCTGTTACTCCTGGCGTCAAAGTCATATCAGACTAGGGTACCCGGTACGTAGCTCCCAATGGTGGAACGTTGTTGAATGTTCGGGCCCGGGAATAATCATAAAGCACGTATCTAAAGGCGGGCCTATATAATCAATAGGCCCAAGGGCCGCGACTCAATGGGAAGATCCGTTGGGCAGTTTGAACTTCCTGGAGGTAAAGAACGGTCCGTTGATATTTATGTAACCGTCGCAGAAAGGCCGCACGTTTTCCGTCAGTCACCAGGGAGAGTTTTTCCGATCCGAAAAAGCCTTATCATTGTTAACTCCAAATATCCACAAGGGCCCGAAATGTGCCTCTCCGCTGTCAGTTCCTCTGCTATAAAATTTTCGGTGTCTGTATGTACCATGAGAGGTACATAACAGCTCTTTTCGAAATAAGTAATTTCTTTGAATTACCACATTCCTAATTTTGTGTTGAACTGACAATTTGCCATCTCAAGTCCGTAAATTTGTGATAAGAAAAATCTGTAGATCCCTAATAAGAAAAGTCCGTAGATTTGTGACAAGAAAATCCGTAGATCCCTAATAAGAAAATTCCGTAGATTTGTGCTAACAAAATCCGTAGATCGCTAATAAGAAAAGTCCGTAGATTTGTGATAACAAAATCCGTAGATCCGAGATAAGTTTCTTTGGAGCATATTTGAGTAAAGGCACATTTTGGAGGACCAAGTCCGTAAAATTACTGAAGAAAGAAAACGCAAATCGGATGCTCGAACAATTTTACCAATATAAATGTGGTGCACTTATCTGCTATTTGCATTTAGGGGTGAGTGAGGTCCGTTTTGATCCTTGTTCTGTTATTGAGCTGTGTACTAACTGTTTGGATTCCGTTTTTCAGTATCCGTGTGAATCAGGTCCAAATAATCCGTAACAAAATCCAGCGCTGGTGCTTTTGATATGTTGATAATGAGTGTTTTGTCAAACTTATTTGATATCCAAACAATGTCTGTGCGGTGTGTATGTCCCGTATGTGATACTGCTTTCTGGTTACAGATTTCTTGCTCCCGTCCGTTTATATCAGATATTCCGTCTCCATCATGAGTGGCCACTCCGACGACGAATTCTCAATTGCGGACGATCTTGAAGATCTGGCCCGCGAGAGAATCGCCGACCAGTTACCAGACGCAGTTCCGGGGCAACCTGGCGGCAATATTCCGCTTCCGATGTCAGACACATCCGTCCGAACCGCTAACCCTTCCGAGGAAGAGTTGCGACTCCAAGCCGCCAGGACATCTGATGAGGTCCTAGCCAGGTACCTTGAGACGTTCAAACAGTCCGTGGAGGTAAGCTTTGAAAATTTCGCTCAAAAATTATCCGAACTGGACAACAAAATTAATGTTTTAGCTGGCCATGTCCAGAATCCTCCGACCCCTGTGGCTCCCATAGAGCCAATGTTGGCAAATCCCTCTACTCCGTTGCCAACAGTTTCCGCTATTCCGATGGAAGTTGATGGGAAGCATTTCATCTACTTCCCGTGACCCTCGATTTTTGAATGTCCAGATGTCCGGAAATGAGGGAAACCCTTATAGAGTCCGAAAAATTGACTCTGTCCGTTTCACACCTGTGGCGAAGCTAAAAGATGCTGATCAGTTTAAGTATTGGCGCCGCAGTGTAGTAGGTCAGCTACAGATGCAGGATTGTATCTTTATCCTTGATCCGAAAGAACCGGCTCCGTCCACCTTTTCCGAGGACGAACGGGTTACTGCTAGGAGAAAGGTCAGGTACTTTATCCAGGAGTCTCTAGATACCTATTATCAAGATTTAGTACAAGATATTTCCGATCCGCTACTTATTGTAGAAAAACTCCATAGGGTTTGTGATCTGTCATCCACTTTCCAATTGAAGCGCCTTGTGACTGCCTTTAACTCTCTCCGTTTTGATCCAACAGCAGGAAGAGCTGTTGAATTTCTTGGTCGCTTTGACGACCTTCAAAAGAAACTATTTGCCATCAGTCCGGGGATGCTCACGCCGGAATATGTCAAACAGATATTTGAGATGGCAGTAGAAGCGACTTAGACATATTCCAAGGCTGAGATTCAGGGATTCCAATTTACCATCCCAGAACTTAGGGATCTCTTAATTGAAGAGGAACTCCGAGGGGATCAAGTAGCTCCGACATCCGGCAATAGTTCACACCTTTTCCGTCAGAAAGTAGCCTCCACCAGGGGTAGGGGTGGGCTGTCCGGGCGCAGGGGTGGTTCAAATAAATATTCAAATAGAGGGATTCCGGGGAGGGATCTGGCCCTACACAAAATCTCTCCGTCGTCACACACAATAAAATCTCCGGTCGTGTGCACATTCTGTAAAAAGAATGGCCATGACAGATCGACTTGCTACAGGGCCTTGAACTTATGTTTTAACTGTGGCAAATCCTCAGGTCACCGGGCATCCAATTGTCCTCATCCGAGTGTGTTGACAAACCCTCCTTCCGCAAACCAAAATTCTCCCTCTGGTTTTGTTCCGAAAATTGATCAGAAACCTGTTCCCTCTGGTTCCGTTCCGAAAAAGAAGTACTCACTTCCGAGGCCGAACCAAAGTCCCAAATATTCTGGGAGTAGTCACTCCTCTCCGGGTCCACGTCTGTATAAGATGCCCGCTGGGCAGGCTAGGCTCCTTGAACAGTTGTTTGGACAACATTCCGAGGCAGTCTTCTCTGTAGTCCAACCCTCCCTCGCCGTGTCTGAGGACGATACTGATGTGTGGGTCGTCATGGGCCCTGAGGAAGCTCAACATGCGAGCTCTCTCAACGTTCTACGTGAAAACCCGGACGTTCAGGTAATGCGAAATTTTGTTGAAACCTCTAGTTGCTTTACAGCTGTTGTGGACTCTGGGTGTCCTGTATTGTCCCACAATTTGTTTTCTGTATTGTGTATATATTTGTTTTATGTATTTGTTTGTTTTTTTGTATTCTGTATTGTTCCAAAATTTGCTTTCTGTTCGGAAAACTCCACGGGCGTTGTCATAAAATTGGGATATTTCCGCAAGGGGCAATGGTGGGTTGACTTTCCGGTTGCCCATCATTCCGATTCTGTTGATTCTCCGCTATATGGTATGTCCGGGGCCGAAATGCCCAAACTCTATGCTATCCTGGCTGCATCCCATGGACAGTCTTGCACGTCCTCTCGGGTCGGTGCTCGGCTGGGAGGGAGTGATGTGGAACGCACCCTCGTTTGTCTGGGAGGGAGCCTAAGGAACATTCCGAATCCTGTCCTTTACCTAACGACACACCTGTGACTAGCCAAGATTCTATTGACATTCAAATTTTAATAATGAAAATACCAGAAAACTGTTCAGTCCACACCTGTGACTAGCCAAGATTCTATTGACATTAGACTTTCAAATTTTAAAAATGAAAATACCAGAAAATTGTTCAGTCCACCACAATGTCCTGATATTTTGTGGCATCTCCGTCTAAACCACGCCTCAAAACAATATTTAAATGCAGCCAAAAAGTTCCTACCAAAAACTGAATCCTCTGTCTCTCAAATTCATGAAACGTTTTGGATGCCTAGTGCACTATGTGGACGTAGGCAGTAAATCTAAGTTTGCTCCGAATGCTAAAAAGGGTTATTTGCTTGAATCTTCCGACACGGGTTACGCGATATTTTCCGAACAGCACAAAACACTGGTAAATTCATGTGATGTGAAATGCATAGAGACCATTGTGTATGGTGACCGCATCCGAGATAATCCTAAACATTTGGTTGACATTCTAGATATATGGGTGGTAACCCAGAACAAAACAACGAATCTAGAAATTCCGAAAATATTGTTGCACTTTAGATAAGTCAAGACAAGGATTCAGAACCCTCTGCATACAAGGACGCTATGGCTTCTCCTGATAAGCACTTTTGGGAGGGAGCTATCCGGGAGGAACTTGAATCCTTGATTGACATGAATACTTGGGAACTCGTATCACAATCCAGTTTGCCCCTTTAGGACTAAAGTTATTAAGTCTAGATGGGTTCATAAGAAAAAGCCAGTCTACATGGAAATTCCGGAAGGTCTTGTTAAATTAACTGAGCTGGGACAAGACCCAAATGACTCATTTGTCTGTTGTCGGAAGAGATCAATATATGGTTGTAAGTAGTAGGATTTGTATCCCGGAATCTGAATATTATTCGGTTCCGGGCCGGTCTTCCGGCAGGCTAATGGCTAATTTTATGTGCACCGATTTTTGAGGTCGCACAATGGTCTCAAAGTGTCGCCCGACCTCTGGTATAAGAAATTTAGTGAAGTCTTGTCTAACCTGAGGTTTGAGGCTTATCCGTTTCAGTCATGCTTGTTCAAGTGGCATCATGGCTCAATTTATGTTTTAATGCTTATCTATGTTATGAAAATTCTGAAGTATCTGAAAGGTACTTCCGATTATTGTATTCTGATTTCAGGAAATTCCGAGGATCTCACTGCATATTATTCTGATGCGTCCCTTGGAGCCAGTGACGCCAATGGTCGCTCAACCACTGGTTACCTGATAAAATGTTTTGGGGACATAGTTGCTTGGAGATCGAAGGAGCAGACTCATGTTGCTCTGCCGACTTGTGAAGCTGAATATATAGCTATGTCTGATACTTGTAAAGAACTAACCAATATTCGAAGTTTGTGTGAATTTTGACAGGTACAATTTTGACTCCGACGCTGAAGCGTTATTGTGCTCCAGCAATATCAGTTGTAATGCCTAATGATTCCAGAACTCTGAAACACATCATGAAGCTGTGCATGCACTACGTGCACGAGAATTACAAAAAGAATAAGTTAAAATTGTTTGGGCGCCAACTGAGGATCAGTTGGCAGATATCTTTACCAAGGCTCTGCCTTGGGAAAAGTTTCTCAGATTTTGTGAACAACTAATCTTTCATAACTAAATTGTTGTTCTTTCTCTGCACTTTCAGGAGTAAAGGAGCCGTGGGTGTAACCTTCTCCTCATCGACCTACTACTCCGACTGCTCCATGATTCTCCGACTACTTGAAAATTCTCCGTGAATCTCAGACTTCCTCAATACTCTGCAATTCTCCGACCTTTCCGAATTATCCGACATCTTCGAAAAGTCCGTTACTCAAATTGTAATTCACATTGATTCAAAATTTTTTTTCTTAAACAAATCTGTATGTGTCTAAACAATTTGTTTTCGCTAGTTTTGGGAATTCAGTTTTTGATTAATGAATTTAAAATCAGTTCTTCTTTTTTCTTTGCAATCAAGAAACAGACTGTCACTAAAATATGTTCAATACTGTTCAGATCAAAAATAGCTGTTCAATTTTATGTATTTTGGTATATCACTGATCGATATCTAATTTCACAAAGTTAATGTTTGCAATACTGTCCAGGGTAAAAATAGTTGTTTCATCTTTTACATCTTGGTATATTAACCATCTTTCCTTGAAGAGGAGGGAGTGTTAGAAAAGTGGTCTTCTCGGCAAGACATTGTATGTACAATAGCGCTCCTATAGCATATCCAACAAACTAATAGCTGTGTTCTTCTTCCATGAAATAGCTCACTCTCTGTTGAATAACAATACATATTAATCTAAATAATCCGATGTATAATTCTAACTAGATAACCATATAATTATTCAGTATAATTGTACTCTTCAGTTTAATATGTATAATTCCGAATATTCGAAACAAAGTAGTTCCGCATGTGATCAAGTTGGCATATCTTCCAACTCTTTTGTTCTTGAAATGCAGTCGCCCCACTCTGTTCTGCTCCGCCTTCAGCTACACAGCCTTTCAGTGTTACTAAAAGTTATAATATTCGTTTCCATTTCTGTAGGTTCCGAAATACAAGGATTTCGTCACTCAAGAACACTCGTTGGTTATTGACTTCACCAAATATGTAAGTCTATCTTATTCAGTAATATTCGTTAGAAAAACTATCGAACAAAACCTTGCTCACCTCGCTTTTGAAACCGATGTTCTGGCATATATATATATATATATATATATATATATATATATATATATATATCGGGGAAATTATTTTTCTGTGACTAGGTAATTCTGATAAAGATTGAGGCGAAGCAATGACCAATCTAGTCGTTTTTTGTTGGTGAATGTTTATTTCACGACGTTTCGGTCCTGGAACAGGATCCTAATCATGTGACAACATATAAATGAAACAAGTTGGAGTTAGATATTGATAAAAGGTAACTTAAAACATGATCAAATGGTAACTTATACCAATGATAAATGGTAACTTACATTAGGGTTTTGTATGATATCTTTCACAAAGGATTGCAATGACACTACAATAACAATCAGGTAAACTGAATTCCAGTAACAAACAGGTGGAATGAAATTGATAAGGCAGATAATAAGATGGATGTTGATCTGGTATGGAAACTGAAAGGATGGTGGTTGGTTGGTTGGACTGTGAGAAGTGTGGTGAGTGATTAACTTTTGAAAAGTGGGTGTTTGGCGGTGGGGGTGGGGGGGGGGGGATGAATTGAGGATTTTGGTTTTATTTTAGGAGTCTGTGGTAGGTTGTTGATAAACCTTTCACATCTCGTTTATAATTTATGTTATTGTTGTGGTTAAGAATACAGGTCATTTCTTTGATTTTTCTTTTTTCAAAATTGGGCTCTACACAACATATTTGCCAATCTTTTATTTCTGGACTATGTTTTTTTATAGCTACATGTTTTGCAAAAGCTGTGGCATATGTGCTATCTTCTGGACTGGAGCTTTTATTCTTCAGTGCTTTTTTGTTGTCATTGTCGTGTCCTTTTATTCTTTCGATGCCCAGTTGTTTAGTTTCCCCAATGTATGTAGCTCCACAGTCTTGACAATTAGCAGAATAAACAATATTACTGATTTCTTCTTCCTCATAGGATCTTTAAGTTTGGTGAATAGTTTTTTTTGTTTTTTTTTTTAATGGTGAATAGTTCTTTGTTTCTATTGGTTGGGTGATTATAAAAGGTTATCCGTGTGGTTTGGCTGTAGGTGCTGAGTTTTTTCTTTGTGATTTCCGATGTGGAACCTATATACCTTAGGGAAGCGAAATTTTTAGATGGTGGAGGAGGGTTGGGTTGATGGTGGTTTAAGTTTGATGATTGTTGGTTGTTAACTGTGGATGGTGGTTGTGTGTTGGTTGTTTTTTTATTGATTTGAAAAATAATTTTTTTGATAAGTTTTAGAGGGAAACCATTCGCTGGTAATACGATTTTGCAACTGTTAATGATTTTGGGGTGGAATTGGGGATCTGATAAATTTAGTCTTCGTTGGAAAAGATTTTTGGCTGTGTTGTATCTGAACTGATGAGGTTGGTGAGAATGATAATGTATGATGCGTCCCGAGTATGTGGGTTTTTGGTAGTAGTCAGTTTTGATAGTGCCATCTTCTTGTTTGATTATTTTAAGATCTAAAAATGGCAGGCAATTGTTTTCTTCTAACTCAAATGTAAATTTCATGTGGGGCTTACAGTAGTTGTTAAATTCAGAGAGTAGGGGATCTATTATTGTTTGGTCGACAATAAGTGCTGAGTCATCAACATATTTGTGTACCCATTTTATTTGGTCACCAAATTTTGGAATAATTGTTTTATAGATTTCGTCTGAGACCAGGCAATTATTCCAAAATTTGGTGACCAAATAAAATGGGTACACAAATATGTTGATGACTCAGCACTTATTGTCGACCAAACAATAATAGATCCCCTACTCTCAGAATTTAACAACTACTGTAAGCCCCACTTGAAATTTACATTTGAGTGATGAGCAATTGCAAAATCGTATTACTAGCGAATGGTTTCCCTCTAAAACTTATCAAAAAAATTATTTTTCAAATAAATAAAAAAAACAACCAACACACAACCACCATCCACAGTTAAGGGGAAATAGCCCGACGACTAGTTCCAAAAGCCGCCACCACGTGGCAGCACCAAAATTAGCTAAATTAATATTCGCTCTCCTTCCGTTAATAATTGAACGATTTTCAATCTGTAAATTGCATTGGATTCAAAATCAGCATAGAATTTCCGGAAATTGGTTCTGGTGTTCGAAATTCTAAAATTTGTATGTTTGGATCACTGGCGTTTGAATTTGGCTACTTTTTTCGGAAATCCCAATTACCCAAATTCTAGAGGGCTGTGTGCTGATTACGACGGTTTTTTCAAATTTAAAATTTGACCACTAAAACCCCATCAATTATTGTCCAGACGGTGAAGGGCGAGGGGGTTGGGGAGGAAGGCAGCTCTTGAATGGGGGTGGGCGGCTTCCCAGGCCCCTTCGGAGGGGTTTCGCCGCCCGACCAGCTTGGATACCTACCATTTCCGAGAACAGTTTTTGCCCCACCATTCAAGAATTTTAGATTTCTTCCTCCCTGTTCGAGATTTGCTATGAAACTGTTTGGGCCCATCCATGACCAAGTGCCAAACTACACGAGAGTGTGAGCTATTTTTTATGCATCAGTCATGGGAGGGATGATAACATAAAAAATAAAAAATAATCAAGTAAATGAAACAAGGATCTTGAGTCATATTATAATTTATTTATACTTTTTAATATTATTAGTAGGTAGCTATTTTAATAAATGTAATTTATTTTTATTTGATTAGTGTATAGGATCTTACCTAGGTAGGTACACCAAAATTAAACTAAGCACCTCTCCCCACTTCCCAATCCAACTGATCGCATTTGAATCCTATTATAAGTACCAAATTGGACGACCGATTGAATATACGATTTCCTAAACAAAAATTAGTGACTTCGAGGTCAGACGCCCGAAACTGCAAATAGCCTACTACAAATAAAAAATAAATTAAATTACCCAAATACCTGAATTCAAAGTTCAACGCCAGTTGGACGTAATTCATTAGGGACGAGTACTAGGTCTGTTTTAACCTCCAAATCCGTATATTCTCTGAAGCAACCAAGGTACCTACCAACGCACTTTCGAAGAATGGACACCGACGGTTATCTCGAATCAAGTCCAAATCTGTGGAAGGTATATAATTATGCTTTCTCAGTTGATTTATAAACCAATCCATACCCACGTGTATCATACAACCTGAGTTGACCAAAGTTCACTTAAAAATTAATAGCATCGTTATATTTATTTGACCTGTTGAGTAATAATTGGTTACTTGGCCGTTTGAAATAATCATTTCAAATCTTATTATACCGCAATCTGTTCAACGAGTTGCCCGCCTCTGTACATGACGCTCAAACTTTATACACCACATTCCTGTTCATTCAACATCGATAATTTTCAGACCACCTACCTACTTTAAAAACCGAAATATTGACGTGTTGTTGTACACAACGGGTAGGTACTTGATAATTAGGACGTTACAGCAGTGCCTGCGCAATCATTAATTTTTTTTTAAATTTTATTTTTTCAAATCGACGTTATTCCAGGACGAGCACACCTAAAATTTTCAAATCTGAAAGACACTTGGAATAATTTGGTAGGTTGTTCATACATAATGTTCTAATAAATCGAAAAAGTATGATAGAGCAAACGTGATGTTTGCTAAAGAAGGGGTATGAACGTAGCAACGAAGTTGTTACAATTTCAATTATTTAAATAATAACTTTTTTGGTTCTTCGCAAATAAATAACAAAAGTAACAATATCAACTGAGTAATAAGAACTCATCAAAAGAGACTTCTGGCTCCCGAATTTGGCTGCTTCTCGTAAATCTTGAATCTACCAATTCAGGGTAAGGCTGATTGAGGGCATTCGATTTAAATGATTGAATTTTCACCCTCAATCCAGCCATCGGGTGACGCACCCAAAAATCCAAATTTTCGGTCAACGAAAAGCCCACACTCTGTGACTTTCAGTCACACTTCTGATCGTGAATGAAACGATATAAATCCGGCTCAGATATCACTGCTAGGGAACAGCTGATTATAATTACGCATGTCTGTATGAAATCGAGTTGGTTGTATCGTGATACTTTGTTTGAAGAATGATGGTTGTAAATAATAAACCGTTGTATAATAATTTGTAGCGTTACTTATTCTATTTTCGGATTCTACATACCTTGAAACGGAAACCATCACATTTGGTTGGGGAAGGGGGGAATTTTTCATGCTCATTTACAAAGGTTCATTATTGAAAATGATAAATGGAAAACTGACTGTTTTGGTAGACACAATATTATGGTTAGCTGGGTAGAAACGATTGTTGGAAGAGAATTAGAAGTCAGGTACCTGAGCGCCGCGGGGGCCTCGGGCCCGACTGGGAAGCCGCCCACCCCCATTCAAGAGCTGCCTTCCTCCCCAACCCCCTCGCCCTTCACCGTCTGGACAATAATTGATGGGGTTATAGTGGTCCAATTTTAAATTTGAAAAAACCGTCGTAATCAGCACACAGCCCTCTAGAATTTGGGTAATTGGGATTTCCGAAAAAATTAGCCAAATTCGAACGCCAGAGATCCAGATGTACAAATGTTTAAATTTTGAACACCAGAACTAATTTCCGGAAATTCTATGCTAATTCTGAATCCAACGCAGTTTACTGATTGAAAATCGATCGATTATTAACGAACTGAGAGCGAATATTAATTTGCCCGCGACGGTGTTGCCATCTGTTGAATATTCTTACAAGTTTTTTTCGGGCTATTTCCCCTTAACAACCAACAATCATCAAACTCAAACCACCATCAACCCAACCCTCCTCCACCATCTAAAAACTTCGCTTCCCTAAGGTATATAGGTTCCACATCAGAAATCATAAAGAAAAAACTCAGCACCTACAGCCAAACCACACGGATAACCTTTTATGATCACCCAACCAATAGAAACAAAGAACTATTCACCATTAAAAAAAAAAAAAAACTATTCACCAAACTTAAAGATCCTATGAGGAAGAAGAAATCAGTAATATTGTTTATTCTGCTAATTGTCAAGACTGTGGAGCTACATACATTGGGGAAACTAAACAACTGGGCATCGAAAGAATAAAAGGACACAACAATGACAA
The DNA here is from genome assembly GCA_954871275.1 of Leptopterna dolabrata. Lineage (NCBI taxonomy): Eukaryota > Metazoa > Arthropoda > Insecta > Hemiptera > Miridae > Leptopterna > Leptopterna dolabrata. The sequence continues at coordinate 80,452,376 of OX940974.1, forward strand.
CAAAAAAGCACTGAAGAATAAAAGCTCCAGTCCAGAAGATAGCAAATATGCCACAGCTTTTGCAAAACATGTAGCTATAACAAAACATAATCCAGAAATAAAAGATTGGCAAATATGTTGTGTAGAGTAATAAGTATTATTTATAATACTATAATAGAGTAAATAATTATTATTTCATTAAATAATGAGACATCTATTTTTTAATTTCAAATGTTTTTCAAAGTTTGAAAGTTTCATTTTCTATAATTAAATAAATATTATTAAGTATTTTCGAAGTTTATTTTGACTTCACAATTTTTACTCATTCTTATACATTTCAGAAAATATTTTATGCATTGCACATAATTTTATGTCCCGTGCAAAACTATAAATCCATAAATATTTTAGTTACATATTTCTCATCTTACATAAAAATCCTATCCCTCGTGATAATAACGACTATTTCAAACACGTACCTCAGAATTTCAGTTCATACGTAATGAACCTTCATTCATAATATAATTACCTACGCGCGTGACAAGATTTCATTTTTATGCATGAGCGGGCGAATGTTACAGTCCGGCTTAGGTGAAACCAATTTGGGGATATCTAGAGGCCAACCCCCAACTCCCCAAATTTGAGATCATTGCGATCAACCTTTCGAGAAGACATATGCGCGTGGCAAAGATGTGTGGGCACGTATACAGACAAGCCCGTGACCAAATTTGTTCATAAAGGTCTAGCACCTCAAATGCTAGCGGAATCCTCTATCTTGGAGAACAACAGTTGGTTATTTGCATGGGTCACAAAAGCGGTTCATAAATATTATTTTTTACATGAAAGTAGAGTCCACCCTGAGAATTTTGAGACCAATCGCACGCTCCTACGATAAGTAGTTATTTTTCTATGATTTTTCAGATTTTCTAAGGGTTCCTAGGTCATTGCACCCCCCCTCGCCTGGGCGGGATCCCCCTGCCCACTGTGACGTAGGAACCTCTGAAAATTTTGAAAAATCATAGAAAAATAACTACGGATCGTAGGAGCGTGCGGTTGGTCCCAAAATTATGAGGATGGAATATACTTTCATTATAAAAAAAAAAATAATAAATAATAAAATATAAAACAAAAAGCCCATTGTTTTCCCCCCAAAGGTAAGGAAACGTAGAATTGGAAGCAAAAAGAGTTATCAGAAGTTATCAGAATCATAATCAAAAGTTATCAGATTGAAGGAAAGGACTTGAGACTTATTTTGACTCCAGACACGGTTTTTACATCAAAAATAGTGATGGAAGAGGGGGTGGGGGTATTATCTGGGACGCCCAGACACCGAGTGACAAAAGTAGTGAGGGAAGGACTTGTGGCAGGACAGAGATCCGAGCGGGCGCGGGACCTTTAGTTGAGGCGGAGACCGCAGGATGCCAGCACCCGCCGGAGGAGTCCTGTTTATGGGAAGTTTCCTCCTTTCTCTCCTTGAAACGGCCGAGGAGACCTCCCCCTTTCACTGGCTGCCTGCCAAAGCGGCCAATACAGTTCGAACGCTTCTCGATCACCTGTAACCGATAGGCTCTCATCGACCACGCCCCACAACCCTTTGCTTCCCGCCACACCTATTCAAATTATCTCTCCCGTCCTACCACCTTCAAAAGTCCCTCCAGATTTTTTTTCCCATTCCTTCAAGCTTGATTACCCGTGCGTTGCCCGCAGGTATAGTGTTCATTCTGGTTATGAGCTTATGAGCTAACATACAAAAAACTTACTGGTTGGGAACGGGCAATTCCACTTGGTCTGAATTCTGGAATTTAGGGTTGTCATTTCTTAATAAGAGGCGTTTGAGAAGTATGAGAAATTGGCGTGAGCTGGTCGGATTTTGATTGATGCTAGTGAAAAATAATGCAGCATGAACAAACGTGTTTGAATCAGGTGGGCAACATCTGGTGAGTTATTGGGCTGTTGTCCCCCCCCCCCCCCCCCCCACATAGTAGGTAAAACTGTTTCATTGAAAATTCATGTTTGCACGGCATATCAGTGCCGAACCTTCCCCCCCCCCCCCCCCCCATCAACGCTACCTACAAATCTTACGTTTCCACTGCGGAATTGCGTTCAGAAGTGGGAACGTACATTCATCTATTCGTACACAGACCAACGGCCTTATCAGGTGGATGAAACCGGTTCCCTTGAGATCACCGAAGTTGATATACCTCGAGCGTCGTTAGTACTTGGATGTGTGACCGCCGCACACGTGGTGACACGTCCAAGTATGACCCATGTAGCTGTTGGGCGAACCCCTCCCCACTCAAGGGGGCGAGGCAATGAGTAGCCAAGTAAAGAGCGAAATTATCAGACCGAATTCTGATCCTCACATTGGAGGACTGCTGATCTCGTCCGGGACAGTCGGACGAAAATCCCCAGCATGCAATGGCTGTTTACTTTGTATAGGTTTATTATTTTCAATAATGGACCTTTGGAATCGACCATGAAAAACAAAAATTTATCCCCCCCCCCCCCCCCTACCATGAAAATGCATGGTTTATGTTTAAAGGGACGTAGAATACGAATATCGAATACAAATATTTCCGTCCGTCCGCCGTGCACCGTCCGCCGTACGCCGTCCGCAGCTTTTTCCTTATTTCCAATGAACCAAATTTCACGAAATTCGGTATATGGGTCCCGTTTGGACGTTACTGCCACTCAACTCTAAGGGGTAAAAAATATGGGTATAAATATCCGAAGTAGGTAGGTATCCCCATCTCGGAAAATTTTATTTTGAGGTGTGGGTTTTATTCGCGTTTTTGGATAGTTTGATTTTTTTCTAAATTTTTGACACCATCCGGAGCATTCCACGATGTTGTCATAAAATTTTCTGCAAAATTAGCCCTAAAGAGCAAGGTGCATGCAGGCATCAAGCTGAGTTGAGAGCGCACTTCTTTGATCCCTCGGCCAGGTTGGCGCTGTAGCGTACTGGTCTAAGCGACGGACTGGAACGCCGTAGTTCCCGAGATCGAAACCAACCAGGACTGAATATTTTTCAATCCACATCAACAGTTTCCCTTACGAACTTCATTTGTGGTTCTTTTTGCCATTTTAGCTACTGTTCATCATTGACAGAATTATTTTAGCAACATTTGACACGTGATTTAGGTAGGTACCTATTAACGAGTACGGGGTTAGGTACTAAGCTACGGAGGGTCTGCGATCTACATAATATAGAAGAGCTGCGATCTGTAACAGAAGGGTGTTCTATACAGAGAAGAGTGATCTGTAGCAGAAGGGTGTTCTATACAAAATAATAAACCGTTGTGTAGAGATTTGCAGCGTTTTTGAAACCGAATCCCATCAAACACTGTAATAACCAACCAAATTTATTATTATAACATATTTATACAGCATCAAATTTATTACCTATAGAATTGAAATGCTGGCTAGCGGTCCTAACGCAGTTGGTGGGTAGTTCAAGGAAGAGTAGGTACATTGAGAGGGGGTACATGAAGTGAGCAAAAATAAAGCGTGAATCAAGTGACAATATTTCGTATTAAGAGAAATAGAAAATAATAATTATAATAGAGGAAAATATGCTCAAAGCGTGGAAAATATTAATCATACGTCAGTGCTACCTATATATACGCTCGAGCTCCTTGGATGTACTATACTAGGTACATCTCTGTTTCCATACCTACTGAATACACTACCTACTTCTCTGAGCGTGCTGTCGACTATGATGCTATAGGCCCTCTAATGTTGCTTCATTCAGTCAAATTCATTTTCTCCACCGTTTTTGGTTTATTATTTTCAATAATGAACCATTGGAATCGAGCATGAAAAAAAAAATTCTTACCCCCCCTCAAAATGTGTTTACGTTTCAAGGTATGTAGAATCCAAAACTGCAATAAAAATATTTCTGTCTGCTTTTCTTAGTTAGGTACCATGAAACAAAATTGATGAAATTCGGGTTATAGGTTCCGTTCGGGGTCTAGTTGGTCCTCGAAGCTCGACGTTACTGTCAGTCATCTCTAAGGGGTTCAAAATAGGGGTTGACATTTTCAGAACGTCGCAGCTCGAAAACTTCCGATCCAAGGGTATGGTTTTTTTACGTTATTAAATTTGTCTTGAGCTAAACAATTTTTTGAGACCACCCGGAACGGCGTCCAGCCGTTCGTGAGCACCAAAAAGCTTCGTCAACACGATCGTGAATCAAACGGTATAAATCCGGCCCGGATACCATAACTACGGAGCATCTGATTATAATCAAGGATGGCTGTATGAAGTCGAGTTGTTTGTTCTGCGATATTACTTCATTTGACAAGTGATGGACTATTGGATTTTGTAGATAGGTACTTGAACAGGTAGGTGAAACTTGAACAGACGTTGAAGTATTATTGATGGGTAAATTATTACACAATGGCAAATTATTACATGCCGGCAAATTATTACACAACGGTAAATTATTACACAACGGCTCATCTACCCAGAAGTGCCTGGATTTTGTTGATAGGTACTTTTGCAACTTGAACAACCGTTGAAGTATTATTGATGGGTAAATTATTACACAATGGCAAATTATTACACAACGGCTAATCTACCCAGAAGGGGCTGGATTTTGTTGATAGGTACTTTTGCAACTTGAACAACCGTTGAAGTATTATTGATGAGTAAATTATTACACAATGGCAAATTATTACACAACGGCAAATTATTACTCAACGGCTCATCTACCAAGAAGGGGCTGGATTTTGTTGATAGGTACTTTTGCAACTTGAACAACCGTTGAAGTATTATTGATGAGTAAATTATTACACAATGGCAAATTATTACACAACGGCAAATTATTACTCAACGGCTCATCTACCAAGAAGGGGCTTGATTTTGTTGATAGGTACTTTTGCAACTTGAACAACCGTTGAAGTATTATTGATGGGCAAATTATTACACAACGGTTCATTATTATATCTCCGTAGAAGGGGAACCTATACAGGTAAATTATTACACAACGGTTTAGGTAGGTACCTAGTAACGAGTACGGGGTCAGGTACTTACCTACGGAGGGTCCGCGATCTACATAATATGTGTAGAATGGTACATATTATATTATATAGACGGGTTATCTATACGGAGAGCTGTGATCTGTAACAGGAGGGTATTCTGTACGAAATAATAAACCGTTGTGCAGGGATTTGCAGCGTTTTTTAACTACTCTTTATTGGTAGGCACCTAACTAAACTATTATTAGCGGCAATCTAACTATTTAGGTACAGAACCGAAAGCTTTAGTCAAGTCCAACAGGACCAGGATTCAAGCTCAGTTGGTAAGATATATCCTGGGGGAACTTACTACTGTAACGCTAAGTCACTAGCTACTTGTTATTTATCCTCTAGTCCTGGTAAGCTTCATATAGGCTTCATATATTATGACCAATCGATATGTTTATCGATTCTGATAACATGACATTTCAAGCTGAACTGCGCTGCACATGATCCCCTTGTGACTTCCTCATAAATATTTGACAGCCATTTGGCCATCTCAAATTGGGAAAGTAATATAAACAGAAGTCATGGATACTCATTATTAACCGTTTCAAGTTATTTGTATGCTTCGATTATTCGGGTTGTGCTGTAAAACGTAATTATATAGACAGGAAAAATTGAGATAACGGCGCCGCTGGTCGCCATAGGTATGTACATAGCACGAAACGGAGAATAATTGGAAAATTTCTCAATTGTAATCAATATACTATCAGCCAGAATTAAAATTTTATCAGTAGGTACATACGTACATATTTATCTACCCAGATACTCTCAAATCCAACTATCAATGAGTGACCGCACCTGTTTTATGCGACTACTGCCATCACATTCTGACTCCCAAACCACTCATATATGATTTTACATCAAAATTACTACATCGGAAGAAATTAAAAACTTAACTACCAGTCGTCTAACTCGCAGGAGGATTCTGAAGCGAAATAAATTCTTTACAAGAAAGATATTAAACCACAATTAACCGTCGTGTGCTCGAGCCTTGAGTGCCGGGTTAAATTGAGAGGGTGGAATTGAAATATATCATGTTTATTTGTGAAGACGTTCATGTTACTTTAAGATTCTCTTCTGTCAAGTTTCTTATAATGTTGTCTTCACCCTTCCTCTCCGATGGTCTCGAATCCCCCACCGCTGGTCTCTCCACCGGTAGTTACAAGTAAAATTAATTAAACGTCACAGCGCGCTCTCGTGTCAAAGTGGTCTCGTATTTGTATTACATTTCAAACGAGCTACAGTTTTGTTCTTGAACACTTGGAATCCGTCAGCCCCTCGGCGCTGTTCGCCCCCTTTTTGCTAAATTCTTGCGATCAGCCGGCGTAGGAGATTGTGGCTCATGAAAGCCGTCAAGGATCACCACAGGGATGTTGGGAAGAGAGGGCGGATGGTAGGTACAGGTACTTATGTACTGGGAATAAATGAATGGAATAACCTTAATATCTTTTACCACATAATTACCGTTCCCAGGAGCTCTATGGTCATTCACAAATTTGATTCAAACTACGTACAACACTAGGACTTTCATAAAAATCTTAGCTACTGCTCTTCAGTCATCTACCTCTGCCTGGTAGACGCAGTGTATGTTTTTATATATCACTCGTATTGCAGTTACTCAGACTAGGTTCCCCAAGAATCTTCCATTACAAAGAAAACCAGTGAAACGATTTAATTGGACGAAAAATCGGCCTACATTATGTATCGTAAAATTAATACAGCCTTTAAGAGAAACAAATTGTGAATTCTAACGAAATGCAAGTTTTTTAGGATGTAAATGAAAGAAACGGCAAAAGTTTCTTATAATTTATCGATCCCCCCCCCCCCCCCCCCCCCACACCTTTGACCATGAATATTGACTAGTAGATTGCAAGAACCATGGACGAGATATATGGAGGCCTGGTCATTGGATGCTTTATTCACAACACATGATTCATCACAGATTCGTTATTTGGCTATTATTCCTCTAGTCCTCAGAGTAACCCCCTCCCCTAGAAGTAGAAATCTTAACTAGAAGCCTATCTTCAGAAGATTGCCCCTGAAAACGACTCCCAGTTGAGCAGAAAATAAAGCGCATTGTATAAATAATATGATTTATGTAAATGGATCACTCCATATCTGCGGATATATCTATAAAACATGGGATTCAACTGTTTAAGGAAAACCAGAATTCAATATTACCATACCTTCCGAACGAATATCCTTCGTCACTGAGTCGGTTGAGTACACTAGCGGAAATAACCGTTTAGATTTAATACCAGTTTAATGTCCATTCAGAATAAATAAGGAGAACAAGGCACATATTTGAAAACCCTATCCAAAAATGGGGTTTTCCAAATATTTGAGCAACCCAACTTTCAAATCCTCGGGGAAAGAGAGCTTTTTCTTTTCAACACGGCTAGGGTTTTGTTTTCTCTATGCTCAATCGGATTCGTTTAACAGGAACAAACAGGTTAACAGGAACTTCATTGAACGACTGCCATTGTACTGGCTGAGTCAGAAATTGCATACCTCGATTAGATTAATTAAGTACCTAAGTGATGTTATGAGGTTGCAAACCATATGTTTTTGTTGTTTTAGCGTCGTTGTGTTCAAAAAATAAAAAGTTGAGTTTCTTGTTATCAATCGTCGAAATTGCTACTTTATAAAACTGGTGTCAGAAGTGGGATCTAAATGTCAGGACCAGTTACTCGGGCCATGCAACGACGAGAGATGAGTAGAGCCTGTTTGACGGGACATCTGGAGGCTGAGGCGGCATCAACACCTGAACTACGATCTGAATCGGCAAATCAAGAGGCCCAGACAGTACCGCAAGTGCGGTCAGAGCCATTACAAGAAGAGGTACCACCAAACCAAGAGCCCACTGCTGACCTGACAACTTCAACACGAAACGAAGTATTTGACATCCTCCAACAAGTGATTCCTCACTGGTCCTCAATAGAGAGACGCAAAGAGCAGGAACTGGTGGGGTGTAAGCTGACACAAGTGCAGGTAGGAGATTTAGATTGGCAAGATGCCCAATTGGCCGACAAAAACATTGAGTGCTTGAATGACTGGCTGCAAGCCAACAAACGGCCAAGGTGGGAAGAAGTAGCACATCATGGGGCTGAGCTGAAGGCAATGTGGGCAATGTGGGACCAGCTAATAATAGAAGAGGGAGTAATCAAGAGGAAATGGGAGGCCCCTGATGGAAAGAAGGTTACCATGCAGGTCCTAGTACCACTCCTACTGCGGGAAGGTGTTCTGGAGCAAGCCCACAACATTGGTCATTATGGCAATAAAAGGATGATTGCAGTTGTTCGGCAGGCATTTTACTGGGTTGGCATGCACCGAGATATTAGGTTATTCTGCAAGCGGTGTGAGGTGTGTGCCCGGCGAGGCAAGCAGGCCCCAAAGAAAGGGCCAATGAAAATATACACTGTGGGGGTGCCATTTGAGCGGGTGGCTGTGGACCTCATAGGACCCCTACATCCAGTTACGGCCAGGGGGAACAAGTACATCGTAATTGTAGTCGACTACTTTACCAAATGGCCAGAAGCTATCCCTGTCCCTGATGCAACAGCACCCACAGTAGCCAGAGCCCTCATGCAGGAAGTGGTCTCACGACATGGTGTCCCCAGGGAACTACACACAGACCAGGGGAGAACTTTCGAATCAGAAGTTTTCAAAGAACTAGTGTCCCTACTTGGGGTGATAAAAACCCGGACTACCCCACTCAGACCACAAAGTGATGGCCAAGCAGAACGGTTTAACCGAACATTGTGGAATCTGCTTGCCAAGACAGTGGACAATCACCCAGAAGATTGGGACCTCAAGCTCCCAGGAGCCTTACTCTCCTACAGGGCAACGGAGCACGCCACTACAGGGTATTCACCTGCCCAGCTGGTAATGGGACGGGAACTTACCCTTCCAATGCACCTCCTATATGGCACGCCACCCAAGGAGCAAAGTCGAACCGCCTACGCAGAGGAGTTAAAACACGACCTACAGGAGGTGCACGACATCACACGGAAAAGACTCAAGCAGGCAGCAGAATCCATGAAGAGGCGATATGATGTCAAGACCGAGGTGCCGAGATTCAAAAAAGGGGACCGAGTGTGGTGTCATCATCCTGTACGTCGGGTTGGACAATGTCCAAAACTTCAGTCTCCGTGGGTTGGACCGTGCCTTGTTGTAAAAGCGATTTCGGACGTGGTCTTCAGGATCAAGACGCCCCGTGGGCGATGCATTGTTGTCCATGCTGACCGCCTTGCGGCCGTGGAAGGGGAATGATGTTATGAGGTTGCAAACCATATGTTTTTGTTGTTTTAGCGTCGTTGTGTTCAAAAAATAAAAAGTTGAGTTTCTTGTTATCAATCGTCGAAATTGCTACTTTATAAAAGTATTAAAGAAACGCTGTGAGCCATACCCTTGCATAAGGAAAGTGGTTATGGTATTCTCGTGGTCATTGATAAGCTGTGTTACCCACATATAAACGACACGAATGTTTTCTCGATGGTATGGGTGTGATAATATTGAGAAATGACCATAATGAAACAACGGACTACTGTGAAAATATTGAGCGAACAAGAAATGATGATATTAGCTAATTAATTATTAGTTTCACAAAAATAATAGCGTTACGGAGCGGGCTCAACCATCGGCCGCGCGAGGACAGCGCCTGATGTTGTCGGTTAGCGTATTCTGCAACGCATAGATGAACTCATCGATGTTGCGGCGCAGTAAGTACAACAGACTACAACAAACTTGTCTTAGTAACCAACCTCATAGTATTAATCGTATGATAACATTTCCGGTTCTATTGTGTATGTATTGGTTTTGTAGAGTTTCCGCACCAGTCAGGATCAAATCACAATACAGAAGAACTCGTTGTAGGTACTTATTTCATTGGGCATTCAGAATTCATGTGATCGATAATGGGAGGGGGGGGGGGGGATTAGCACAGTAAAAAATTATTCCTGACACATATAAGGATATAAACGACGTTTCAGGTACTTTGATGTACACAACAGGACTCATGATTTCTTGGCTAGTGAAAACGATGGTAATAAGTGGATACGAAATTCATTGAATCCGAAAGGTCTTAACGGGCGTAACCTGTATGATCACTCAGACTCCATAAGGTTCGTTTCAGTAATGTCGGAGTTACGGGCGTTTCAGTAATTTCAGTTTTGAGAAAAACTGAAGTTACACCTTAGCTTTGGGGAACTTCATCCGGGGAATCTAACTTATCGTATCGCACAGCCAAACTTTAGCTAATTTAGATTTTTATTCCAATCGGAAATGGTGATAACGAGGAATTTGACTTGGAAAAACTATATTATGCTTGTTTAACTAAATACCTAATTAATAAATCAATTTAAAATAAAACCTCGGTTTGAAACTCTGGTTTCGTGTGTTATTTCTCTTCTTCACAACTGTCAGGAGGTAGTGTGTTAATTCCAGTCTCTGGGTTAGTTCATTCTGATAGAAACTTTAAATGAGATAGAAAGATGATTGTGGGGGTTCAAATGTAATCAATGACCTGGTCGAATGAACCCACCTAGTGGGTTAAATTCGACCATTTTGAACTTTCTGGATTTTTAGTTTTTATTTCATACCTAACATGAATGTAAGTGATCGAAGATTCTATTTGCAATCGAAAATAAATAAATACATCCATTTGAGAGTCGATTTTCATTCATTTATTTATTTTTCATGTTTTGGAGGGTCAAACGAACCTGGTTTATGTACGTCTACATTATGTGATCTGTAGGCTGTGCTGCCACTTGAATGAGCAGGCGAATCAAGCGGGCACTTCTAGTTCTACATAATCAACCAGCGTAGTTATCAACGGCTATGTTCCAATGCCGTAAAATCATCTAATCAAAACCCTCAGAGTGAGCAGAAAACTTTCTTGACGTTTTACGTTGCAAAGACGATCCAAGGTAAGTAGGATTGGACTTGTAAGAAGGGCTTGAGTTTTTTCTTCTTCTTCTTCTTGCTAAGGAGAGAGACGCTCTGATATTTACAGTGTAATTAACCACCAGGGTATGAAATCGTTAAGGGAAAGCCCATCACTTCTTCGCCAAGATAGTCAGTGCCCTAAAACGCGTTTTTCAAACTGAAAATTAATACTTGCGTTGGGCGCTATAATGAAGACACTAAATTAAGCCTATATCAGGCTAAGTCGCTCTATAACTCAATGCTGTTGGTGAATATCTGGTGTAATTTTTAATTAGTGCTATCTTGGTTTTGAGTTATGTCTTCCGACTGGCTCCCTTATCTAGTCGACCTTTTTTTCCCCGCCCGTCCCTTCGCTTCGCACTACCAGCAAAAAATGCCCCATCCAGTTAATGACAAAATCCATGTCCCCTCGCGCTCGTGCTTATTGGATATCTCTTCGGTTACGGCGACCTTTTCTTGAAATTCTCTACCCCCCCCCCCCCCCCCCCCCTCAAACCATCCGACTGGTACCTCGGCCAACGTGGCCACAGCTCCCCCTTTTCATAACGCGATAACCCCTCAGTGATAACAATTCATAAATATATATTTTTTAATCGCGATTCAGGGAAAAAAATAGTATTAAATTGATTCCAACTTTTCCCCCCTCAGACATGGGTGAAAAACATCTAATTTCCCGAGTAAGAATAACAACCCCACCTCGGTGTACGACTCGCATATTTATTTTGCTGTTTGATGTATAATTATGGATGGGTGCAGCTGAGGGCGGTCATCGGCTTCTCTACTCCGACTTGAGGACGAGGCTGTAACAGCTGGAAATTTAGTTTACCAGTTCCTAAAGATTTCGTTTTCCCAAACACATACTGCTATTATTTGTTATTACCCATCAACTATTTATTCCATGGAGGCAGGAACATCCGTTATACTTCAAGTAGGTATCCATAAAAATATTCGATTAAGTATCGGCACGTAGATATTCCTCGTCATTACACACTGATTTCAATGAAAGCTGCTGGTATTTTTACATTACAGCATCCAAATCCCCTGCACACCGGTATTATATCACAGAAACATACCTAATTATCAGAGTCATTTATGATTTCGTTTCGACGAATTTGATTTTTCAAGAGTGAATATTCATATTTTATAGAGACATATTATATACGTTTTGTAAATAGTTAATATAGGGAATGTAGCTGAGTGTTCCTTTTTTGGGTGTTCTGTAACGCACTCGCCACCGCAACGAGCAAAGTTTGTCCATAAATGCGTATCGTTTTCTAGAGAATGATGATATCTGGAACGAATGTGAGACAAGCGTTTAACATGAAAATGATAACATGATAATGGAATTTGCTCTAGAATTTGCTTTAGGCATTCATTTCCGACTGACAGTTCCATCATGTCTCCAAGTTTAAGTTATTCCCGGAATTCGCGCCACATACAATCACAATTTTGAAATCTAATGCGGTTTCCACTTTAAATTGCAAATCTACCCACAACAACCAATTTCCGTCATGGGAAAAGATATATACATACCTACCTACAGGTTGTTCATCCTATCTCTTATTCACTACCATTTATCGATTCAATTTGGAATGTTCTGTAGAAACGAAACGAAGCAAAATATTCAAAACATTTTTCAAAAATTGATGTAGTAAAAATGTTGAAACCATTGCAATCGCGTATTATCTTTGGGAAATCGCTAAATGCGTTTGCCGGTCTTCAACCGAAAGAACGAGTATCAAGTACGTCTGTATCCGATCCACGTTTCCGTCTTTCAAATTACGGATAAGATGTGTATGAGATACACGTTCGTTTGGTTGAAGGCCGGATAAATCTTGTAAATTTTACAACTGCAAAGGTAATTTGTATAAAAAAAAACAGTCATGCAGCATGACTTAATGAGCGAATTTTCAAAGAAATATTCGAATTAATGGCTATGGTTTTGAATAAAGGAAAACTTCGGTCTAAAATTTGGTTTTCTATGTATATTCTCTTCGTATTTATTTTAATTTGTACGTTTTGTCCATCCTGATTCTACCGTTTGTTTATTACGTAATTGTACTAAGTGCTTATTTATTTGATCGCTGTGGGTTCATATTAGGTAGGATAGGGTAGTTAGGACTTTTGACTTACCTACTCAAGAGAGTGCAGTAGGTAAAGGAGTTGTTATAGAAAATCATGAGTGCTTCAAGTGCAGGTTGTTTTTCATGCAGGCTCAATCTTGAAATAAACTATGAAGGAAGGATGTGGTTTCTGGAAGGATCACTTGGAAGAACATGTGGGTGCTACGTTGAAATATTGTTCTATTCTAGTATTCAACATTGAGTGGACCTGAAACTGCTTGAGAATTATTGGAATCGAAAGTTGCCTGTACGGATACATCGCAACTTTCCATTCCACGTTATGGTTCACGATGTAAACAGGACCAATGGTGCAGTATAATTCGGATCGGTACCTAAGCACCTCTCATGTGATTTCCATATTGTTTTGTAGAAATACAAAAGTTGGTCGTCCAACCTAAATTATAAGAGAAGTAAGACTGTGTGATGATTTTTCTGCACATTGATACTCTGGTTTCTTCATTGAACCATGGACGTATTGCTATGGGGGTCGTTTCTCATTTGTATACCGGTAGATCACCTGCCTACTTTGAGTTGAATCAACTGAAAGCCTACCTTTGCTCATTGAGTCCCCTCTACTGAGTCACCTTACTCTTTATTTAATGTAAAATATCTAAAGAGACGAGTTTTTTTAGTCCAATGGAATGGAGAATTTGAATAAAAGTTAAATAGGTATAATCGCAAAGGAAATGACGTAAGAATTTTAGGACTCAGAAGATAATCATCATTAGCAAAGGCGTAGTCATAATGACCGGTTGTTAAAATTGAGCTGAAAATTATCAGAGCCTGATTAAAAAAAAAACAAGGTAATATGAACACTTCTGATCCTGGCAGGGTCGCCAGATGTCTAAAATCAGGAACTGTCTAGGAAAGAACTGCGTTAAAATTGGTTGGGAAACCTAGGGAGATATTTTAGGCACAGTGTTTTACAGTCAAAAGCTGATATAATAATACTATAAAACGAGTCTTTTTGGGGAAAAAAACACGGCAGTCCAATCTAAAACAATTGCCCATCGGTTGGATCGAGCAGGCGGTAGCACTGTAGTGGCTGGAGATGTGCAGTACCTACTGCACCGTAATTTTTGCGCACTTTAAATGCTCTAATTTAAGAACGGATTTAGATATCTAAAATCCGATTTCACCATCGTGTTCAGCGTGCAAAAACCTTTAAAATGAGGGGTCACTTGTTAGAAAATAACATTTTGGGGATTTTTGGGTAATTTTTGCGCACTTTAAATGCTCTAATTTGAGAACGGATCAAGATATCTAAAATCCGATTCCACCATCGTGTTCAGCGTGCAAAAACCTTTAAAATGAGGGGTCACTTGTTGGAAAATAACATTTTGGGGATTTTTGGGTAATTTTTGCGCACTTTAAATGCGCCAAAACCCTCCTTAGAGTAGGCCAATTTCGCCCATCTTCGAACTTAGCCTTTCGATTGCCAAGATAGATTTTTTGTGCAAATTTGAGCTGTTTATCTCAATTCTATCGAGAGTTATCGTCTGGAGTGACACATATATATATAAATATATATATACATATAAAAAAGTGTTAAATTTCAGGAATCGTTTTAGAATGGTCTGAAACGGATTTCTATGAAGAAAATTTCCAAAAATTTATATTATTTAAATTTCGAAGCCATTGCAATAGCTTCATTTTCTTTGAAAATTCGCTAAAAGTAAGCAAACTTGTTTGACTCACTCCTAAGGCTCCAACCAACTTGGTGAGGTGGGTAAAAAAAATTCCAAATAATATGGTGCGCTTTAGTGAATACTGAAAAGGCGTTGTGGGATTTTGACAGCGTGACATTTTGAGATATTCCGAAAGCTCTCCTACGAGGGGAGAACGATTTTTGGAAAATCAAAACTTGGGAAGTTCTACGTGAACATAGCAACGAGGTGGGTGTTCCTCATAAAAGACAGAAAAAAAACCCAAATCGCAAAATCGGTCACGTTTGCACATCGAAACCCAGGTAAGTATGCAATAAATAAGTCAAGAGAGGAGAACGTGAATCCCATAACAATCTATAAACTACAAATACGTATAATGATTATGATAAATCGGGAGGAAATATGCTAGATGTAAATAAACCGTTTTTCAGTACTCAAATAAAATGGCGAAAAAAAAGAAAACCCAAAGGTTTTTTGAACGATTTCGCATTAGTCCAGGGAGATGTGTCGGATATTGAACTACCATGTAACATCGCAAAACCTGCGGAAATGAATAAATGAAAAATCTTGTTTTTTTTTCGAAAAGAACTTCATGTTTTCCAGCCATCAGCGCCAACCTGTTGTCTAGCTCCATTGATCCTTTTGCGTTTCTTCCCCCCAGTGATTCAACCCCGTCAGTGATTTTCAGATTTTCAGTTCGTTACCTATTTCAGTACCTATAGGTGTCAGTGACTAAGTCTTTTGTTCACTGCAGTTTTTCCATTTCCCCATTTCGCTTCATTTCATATTTCGTCCATACGTTGCAGAGAAGGAGGTATTTTCATTTATTCGTTTACATTGCCTTTTTTTCAAGTACAAGTTGCTTTTCCCCTAAATTTTTTTAAAATATCTTTTTCCATTTTCCCTTTCATTTTTAAGGTTTTTCCTGGGAATTTTCCTCAAAAATGTCCAGGTGGTTTCCTCGAAAAAACAGGTTGGTAGTGCGTATTGAGTCGAAGTAGGAGTTCGGGGCTAATAGGACAAGAAGAGGGGTCTAAGAGGAGGGAATTAAGTGGTATCAGATAGCCATGGCAGAGATGTGCTTGTGGAAGTTGTGGTAGTGAAGTAAAATACTCCCCTCCACCCCCACCGCCATCGGCCCCCTACAACGTTCCGTGTTCGCATATTACTACCAGTTTTAATTTTATTAGAGAGCCTCGTATTTAAAGGCAAGTAGATTTTTTACCCCCCAGGGCGAATGGGAGGGCGAAATGAGGAAATATCTCCTTCAAGACTTGTTTGTTGAAAAAATGGTCTTCCTTCGAGTTGTGATGGCAATGGCTGGGAAGGGATGGTGGAGAAGTGGAGGAGGGAGGCAGAAATTAAAAACACTGAGGAACAGGTCTTGTATTTAGAATGAAATTTATCGCCTGAGGAAGGGAAATGGCTCAGCTCCCTCTTCGCATCGCCAGAAGGGAAAATGAAAAGAGTTAGGAATCCAACCAATCTGATGTTCCAATTGCTATAAAAAAAGGAGAAAAGCAAAAAACCGAGTCCCAATACTGATATCAAGGCACCGCAACCCCATCGTGTTGTTTTTAATTAACGCCTTCTTTATTCAGCGTAATTAATTTGTCATTCAGTCATTGTTTCCTTCAATTCCGTATTGGCTAATGATAATTGCACTGAATCAACCGTGATGTTTACCGTATCATGCTCCGTTTTTTCTTGAGTAATTATATGGCAACGGCTCTGCGCTTCCACCCATTCGACTCTATTTATAATCACATGTTTGTTCGTTATTTTTTCTGCATTTTCCCTTCTTACAGAAGCCCTGCAGGGCTCCAACGCCAATTATCTACCTTATCGTATGTAAAAAGTTGTCTGGTCTTCTTTTCAACGAAATTCTCACGCGAATAACGTTTCAAAATATGTCTGCCAAGGTATTCGAGGCTCCCTCATGTACATAACACCGCTTTGCAGATGTATTTGTATAATTAATGCGGATACTCGAGGTCTCATATAAAGTTTTTAACTGATTCTGTCTCTGTGATTCTCTCCCTGACTGATTCCCTCTTTTAGCTCAGTCTCTTGTTCTAACCCAACATTTGTAAGAGTACCAGCCATGCACACTATGACGGACTTTCGAAAATTAAAACTTTTGGCTATTTTCAACCATTTGTTGCCTCCAAGTCTACCATAGTAGCGGAAAATTTGTGATCGCTTTTACGAGAAAGAAAATGTTTGTCCTCCAAAATCAGAATTTCCTTTCGCGTTTTGTGTTTCATACCTTTCTGAAGTAATCTGCTTTTGATTCAGACTGTTTTTGGACCGCGAATCTTCTCCACACGCATAACCACCCGATAGAATGGTTGAAGTGAGGTTAAATTTCGAAAGTACATACGTGAGTTGCCACTTATAGATGGTCCCATATGAATTTCATTAAAATCAGGCCGTGAAATTTGTCTGCGCATGTGCGTATTTGAAACTCGACTCATTTTTGAGGGGAAAAAGTTGTTGACTATAGAAACAGTAATTTTCAGAGAAAAAATTCCAAAATTCATGCGTTGAAATTGCTGTTTTTATTGTGATGGCGTCTTTTTTTAAAGCTGCTGAAAATGAAAACGATTTTTAGGGTAAAAACCGATGATTTTCCAGTTCTGTTTGATGGATAATTACTTCGAGAATTCACTCATAACAGGATACATGGGTTACACCCAAACCGCAAAGGTTGGGGTGAATTCCAGCATTTAAATTAATAATAAAATTACTTAATTTCATAAATGTGTAAACATCATTTGCTTTAGTTATTACCCCCGTATACCAATTTAGGACTCATAGCATTTTTTGTTGGATTAAATTCGCTTTACTGATTCATGCTGTGTGACCAGAATTTCCTGTCTACCTGCCTATCAAACGCTTGATATGAATTTGATTATCAAACGCAGGAATTTTATTCTTTACAACGGTTTTTATTTTTATTTTTACATGGAAACCTAGTTCAATCGATTCCGGTGGTCAAAAAGAAATTTTCTTTGTGTTTCATTTTCACATGTGTGGGTGTTGTTACCCACCCATTATACAGGTGTAGGAACAGGGTAGGTACCATTAAGAATCAGCGAAAAATTGAGGAGTACTCTTGACTTCTGTTTATATTTTTGAATGAAATATAAACAGACGTCACAGGGCAAGGGGGTCCCGCCCAGGCGTGAGGCGTGCAATGACGTCAATCGTTGCCAAAAATTTGAAAGCTCATAGAAAAAGGAAGGGGCTCATCGTAGGAAAGTGCAGTTGGTCTCAAAATTCATGGAATGGATTCTACTTTCATTTAAAAATGGAAAGTAATACATACAGAAGTCACGGGTACTCCACATTCCATATTAGTATGGACAAGTGGGTGGTCTTTCTTAGAAAAACTTCGCTCTGGTGTGCGTCTCATCAATGCAGGAGGGTTTAGCTATACAGGGGCTCATCTGACATTAAAGAAAGTCTCGAAATTATCCCCCCCCCCCCCCCCTCAAAATTTTTGGTGCAGAGTTTAAAGTATGCGCGATACACGGAAACAGGCCTTTCATGTGCGATTTAACTAAGATTTGCTTCCGGCTTACCGATAAACCCGCCAGAAGTCATAATGACGAGTCAGAAATTTAGTGCAAATCGGCAGGCTGAGAGCATGTCGAAACACGCTAAAAATGCGACAAAAACATATGCCATAAATATGTGTTAGTTAATTGCACATTAAAAATTTTAGTTGGAGTATTTCGCGTAGGTAGTTGGCACTTTTTTGTTGTTTGCATGGGAAAACAGTCAGTGGGTTTTCTGTGAAATTTCACGTAAAATCCAAACTTCCTTGAAAATGGAAAAATCCTGTGTCAAGTAACCCAGTTTTCACGAATTCTGCACATATTTTAAAGTCTGTAAGATGGTGGGACTTGGTAGAGGAGAAAAATTTAAGGTGGACCAGTTCAGTAAGAGAGGGGTTTCTAACTCAATTGCGGGAGTCCCAGTAATCTCAATAAAAATATAATAATAAATTCTGCCAGCCAATAGGGCTAAGAATTGTGCTGTAGGGAAATTAATTTCCACTGACCTTCTTCATGGTGATTAAGATTATCAGGTTTGAGGAATGAGAACAAGTATTCGAGATTTAACCAGGAAATTTGTATTTCTCCTATAAAGGTTTAGGCTGGAAGTTCTAGGGGAGGATTCTAAGATTTAGAATAGAAGAGTTAACCACGAGGGTAAGGGATTGGTTGTTATTATAATGGTATTCAAGTGACTCACCGATGGAAAGGCTTAAGGGCAACTAACTTGCTCTAGGAGAGTTCAGAAGAGGCGGAGGCCGAAGAACTGTTCCTTTGAGATCCAGAGGTTCCAAGAAACAGTTCCCGTGACTGTGCAGCTATCGTCACAAGTCTAGAGTATGATTCATCCATGACATGGCTCGGCCTGATTTTGATTAAATTTATATGGCAACACCTGGACACCAAACCACATAGGTACCATCCAAATTTCAGCTGATTACGACAATTTATTTTGGTAGTTGTTGGCAGTTCAAGGATTTCAAGTTTGCACATGCGCTTATGTAACTTGCAGTGGAAATTTGATGAAACCGTAAAGGACTGTTTGGACTCCAATCTGCATACATGTAGATCATTTCGAAAAATTTGTTTGGGTTGTTAGAGGCGTACTAAGGATTTAACTTTTGTGCATGCGTAGATTGAAGTTACTATCCGAGCCCAATGAAACTCATATGAAACCACCGAGACATAAACCCGCACACTCTCTCGAACTTTCAGCACACATCAACATTTTGGGTAGGTATATGGGCGTTGCAAGTGTTGTCGCAGATAAATTACAACTTCCGGAGTTTTATCGTCAGATTCATGTTCGAAAATGCCGAAAATAGGGTGAAATGTGTTTCATTGCTCAACATATCATTGAAGTTAGAATTTCACCCTTTAGTTAAGGCAGAAATCGCCACTGGTTGTCTTACATCCCCGTTCTTCTTAACCCTGTATGTGATAAGGGGTGAAACGTTGAAAATCCCGGTTACATGTGAGACGAGTGTACGGATGGGGGAGATTTCGAAAGTCGGGATTAATTCAGGAGTGAAATCGAACAAGTTGAGATCGCATGTGAATGTTCGAGGCGTCAGATAAGGGGGCTCGAGGACGTCAAGAAAATTCAATCATTGCTAACTAAGAAACATGTAGAATGCTAATGAAGTTGTTATCAGAAGGGAAGGCCTAAGAGAGGTGAGTAACGAGGGGTATAAGGAAGAGCGCCCTGAGGGACAGGGCCGAGACACCGAATTAGTTCTGATAGCTGGTGCTGAGGGAAGGTGCACATGTCGAACGCCCTTACAAATCACCTTCTTCCCCTCGAATTGTGCATTCCGGACCTCCACGACTCCTCAGCTCTCCCTTTTCTGGTTCCCTGTTGAGTTTTGACGGGGCGACTGAGACTGAGAGCCGGTTTATACCTCATACGAGTAGTCCGATGGGGCTGAGAGATTTTTTATTTTTTTATATATTTTTTTTGGCAGTTTTCATTTCATGGGAGTGTGAAAAGTACCTAAGTTAAGTGTGCGAATATGTAATAATTTCTTATTCGGAGAAGGAAATACGAAATAACAAAAAGCATTGCGAGAAGCACGGGAAAATAGGTCTACGTCACTGAGATATGAGATATCGTCCCTTCCAAGGCAGAGTATGGGCCAAGTCGGGCCCTTAAGACTTTAATAAAATGGCAACATTTTACTAAAAAATTATTCAGGAAACACAAAAAACTGCGTAAGGTACTACATTCCAATTTTCCACTGATGTCCTCAACTATTATCATCTATTGATACTTTACATTATTTTTATCATTTTGTGCAAACCACAAATGCAAAAAAAAAAAAATAGATCCATTTCCATCGTAAGATAGGTACGTGTTGAATGTGATAAATTTACCTTATTTTTGTGTGCCTCCTATGAGGTTTTTTTTTTAATTGTTGCTTACGCTGACTCAGTTAGGTGGTGCTGCTTTTCAGAACACTAACCCAAAACTAGCTAAACAAAACTAGCATGAAGTGAAGGGTTGAAGCTTGTTTTAACTTCTAGCATGGATGGTACCACTTCGTTTTTAATAGCACCCATCCAAGCCAAGCTCCCGAATTCTATACGCTTCCTCAAATTTATGTCAAGGCGGATAGCTAGACCACAGATTTAATTCGCATAACCGCTAAAACCATTGATTGTTATTGCCAATTTACCAAAAACCTGGCTAACTTACTGATAGTGCAAACAAAAAAATATCCAATCGTGCAGCACGACCTTATGAGCGAAGATTTGGCGCACAGTGAGTTGGCGTAAATTAATCAGGGTGTTAAGAGATGGTCTCATCTGCGATGGGTGCGATTAGTGGTTTTTAAAAGGAAATAATTTTTGGAGAAAATACGCTTTTGCACGTTGAACGTTGCCTTCAGTCTTTTTTCTGCTCAACTTTCTCAACAGAGGCCAGGTCATAGTGCGCCTCCTTAGCCCATTCGAACCATATGTACCTATATATACATATTGTTATGTATTTTTATTAAAACTATTCACCAAAAATAACTCGGAATTGACACACTTTTTTAAAGAAATATTTTTGACTGTTGAAATAGTCTTATCCTGTCTCAAATCACCGTTTTATACAACTTTAGCGGATTTGATGTGGTCCGTATGAGCCATTATCATTGATTTTTATCGATGTTTGACCTACAAAAAATCAAATTTGACTCAAAATTGCTTTTTTTTTAAATCGCCCGTACCTAGCATAAACACATTGCAATAACGTACGAGTATCTTCTATGAAAATTCACTACAATCTATCATGCGTTTTGTCGTCGTAGCATTTAATCGTAGAGGAGATCGCGGCGGTCCATCTCGTATCATCCCGATTCATCAAGACGCATGACTTGAACTCTTCTTTGATAAATGTGAGATAAACCAAAGAATTCCACAGTCTTTTGTGTTATCCAGAGTTTGATGAGGGGTTCAGCTAATTGAACGTTGAGTCATCAGACCCAAAAACACGTTCGCAAAGTCGTCACCTCTATGAAAAGTGGAGGGATTCATAAAAATGAAAAAAAAACTTGATGACCGAAGAAAATTCAAGAAACTAATGGGACCCTATAGGCTTTCCCTGTGCATTAAATATAAGGAGTGAGGAAGTTTGTTAACTTTGACGCTACCTTGTTCATTGGGATTAATAATCATAAAAGATATACATCGAGGGGTCAGAATTAGAAAAGGGAACTGCTTCTTTATTTTTTCATACTTCCATTCCGCTCCATATAGGCGACACCCATTTGTATTAATGTATTTTATCAATGGCTCCCAAGTTTATCATTTTACTTGAATCTCTTTGCTTCTAACTGGCACCTACCCAGCCAGCCCTTTCCGACGAAGCGACCCTTTCGTTCTTACTCGTCTCCTGATTTCATATGCAAAGTGCAGTTTACTTACTAATTGCTAATAATGTGAGAGGATAAGCCGCAGCCATCCCTTCCGTCCCGCCATTTTCCTTTACTTTCCTTCAACCCTTTCTGAACAATCTTTAACGATTACTTCATCGATTCTTCCTCCCTGGTTATCCCAAGCACAAGCAGCGTTACCCGGGATTAGAATCTCTATGAATAATTTATCCTATGGTATTCCTTGACGCTTTATTTCGTTCGCAGCAGACTTCCTCTGGGAAGATCAGTTTTAAGTGCTTCTGCACCAAACGAGACAGGGGTAGGAGTCTCAACATTTTATTTGGTTTGACGAAGATTCACAAAAATTAACGAGGTTTTCAGGCTGCAACCCTACAAATGATACTAATTATATTGGACATCTTGTAGGCAACTTTCCGCTCATGACAAATCTACCCAAATTATATTACAGAGCATTATGGAGCACTTTATCCTATGCCAGTTTATCCAGTTTATGAAGTGGTTTATCCCTTGAAGCTTTAGAATTTTTTCCTGTTCTCGGCCATATGTCAATAAACTGGTACCTAATGACCACTATAAATTACACTAGAAAATCAAAATTGAGGACACCGCTGGAAAGAGCGTGAGATTTCCTATCTGCGATTTCCGACAGCAATTCAAAATTTACTGATCAGGTTTAATGAGGGAAAATCAACTTCAATCACTCGATTTCACTTGATTTTCTCTTGAAAAGAGAAATTCGTCAAATCTTAGAAAGTTTTGCTTCTCTCAAACTCCAATAATTTTGGAAGCTAATTTTTTTCTGTAGCCTTGAAAGATGCGCCAGGATCTCAGCTTTTTAAGGTTGACTGTAGAGCTTTGATTTTTTTGGTTGCAAGAGAAAATGACGTTTGAATGCGGAAAAACGTGAATTTTTCTAGGAAATCGAGGGTTTGAGCGTGTTGTAGACTTCACTCGACCTGTCCAAAACGTGTGGATTTTTCCACGTAATTGTTCACGCTGAATGGAATGGTAATACACCTGAGTCATATAGGTAAAGATAAGAAGAGCTAACGTTTATGTCCCCTTTGATTCTATGCTTCGTCCACTCATAACATAGCAGAGTCCATCTACGTGATCGTGAATAATTCGATAATTATTATCGCTTTCAAGTTACAAAATTACGCAACATTACATGAAAAACTGCGTTTTTTGGAAATGCTACTTTCCGATTCATCGTTGAAGAACATTCTAAAACGCTGCAAATCCCTGCACAACGGTTTATTATTTTGTACAGAATACCCTTCTGTTACAGACCACAGCTATCTGTATAGATAACCCGTTTATATAATATAATATGTACTATTCTATACATATTATGTAGATCACAGAACCTCCGTAGGTTATAACCTCACCCCGTACTCGTTACTAGGTGCCTACCTAAATCACGAATTAAATGTGTGTAGTATCCACAAACGTTATTACATGACGTATCCATGCAATACCTTCTATGGGCAACACTGCAGTCTGGAATGTTCCAAATCTAGCTCGATTCCCACTTTATATAAAACCGGTTGATAAGAATAAAACTCTCTCTATCTATGCGAATCCAGTGCGTTATTAACAACTACCTACCGCTCCTCAAGGCATTACATTGGCGACGAAGATGGTCCTCGTTCCTTCTGCCTGATGAAGTGACATCTGCCACGAAAGGAGAAGAACGTGCCGACACGCAAGTAAATTTTTTTTGTTGACATATGTGATTTGGCCAGCGTAACCGATTTTCCACGAAATTTGCCATCCCCATGACTAGTACGTCAAGTAACCCACCCACGCGTGCTTCGTACGTCGGACAACTGCATGAATTCTCGTTCGTCAAGAACGAATGGACTGTGGCTAAACCTCGGATGATCACCTTCTTTACGGCTAATGGTATTCAGGATGTCTCAACGCAGAAAGCTTTGTTCTTGAACTCCCTAGACGAAGCTACCTATAAATTGATAAACGAGTGTCCCAACGGAGCCCGAAGCGAAAACGTACGATGACCTCATTAAACTTTTCGACGAGTATTTTTTACAAGCCGAATCAATTTTCTCCCTACGGCATCGATTTTATAACGCCGCGAGGGAGAAAGGGGAAACACTTCATGGATGGCTGGCAAGGTTACGTTCCTTAGGAGGCCCATGCAAGTTCGGAGGCTACCTTGACCAGATGCTGCTCGACAGATTCGTTCTCGGTCTCGTAAAAGGGCCAGTGAAGGATCGGTTGTTTGAGGAGGATCGCCTGAAACTGAACATCACCAAGGCTATGAATATCGCAACTGCCAAAGAATCGGCATCGCACCAGTATGACCTGACATCGACCCCTACGGACGTCGTGAAGCACGAGCCTGTGTTCCGGACCGCCTCTCCCAGGAAGAATGGACGTGTGGAAAGAAACGCTACAGTTTCCAGAGGGCAACAGCAGACGGCATGCAGTACTTGTGGTAGACAGCACCGGCCCCCATGTTGGCACAAGGACGCAGCCTGCAATTTTTGTAAGAGCAACCAACTTATCAAGGTATGTCCAAAAAAGAAAATCGTTAATAATGCTAAGAACGGAAATACTAGAACTAATGATACAAAATCCAGTCCTAATACATAATAAGAAGGCTACAAGAAATTATGATGTTGATGAGGAGTTGGAGGAACCGATCTATAGAAATACTGACAGTGTTTCAACAGTATCTCCTTTCGTTGTCACTGTGAGGTTGAATGGCATTGACATAAAATTTGAGATAGACACAGGATGTCAGTCTTCGATTCTACCTTTTGCCTAGTATGATAAATGTTTCAAAGCATGTAACATTTGTAAGACCGATAGAACATTTTTATCTTATTTTGATACAAAGGCTATACCAATAGGCACGTTTATGCCTCATGTGGTGTACGATGGAAGTGATCAAGGCCAATTGCCATTATTCATTGTTGAAACTACCGCTTTTGGGTAGAGGGTGGTTCGAATTGTTCGGTTTCCAGATAACACCCCCTAAAGTAGGTAATACGTCTGTGTGCTACAATGTGCATAATAGTACAGATTTGGGAGCACTAGTAAAGTCAAGGTTTCCAAGGGTGTTCTCTTCAAAACTGGGTTGTTTCAACAAGGGCAAGGCTGTGTTAGAGTTACAAGGTGATGCGACACCTAAGTTTTTTCGTGCTCGGCCGATTCCATTTTCGCTCAAGCCTGCGGTGTAATAGAGCTAAAATAATTCTGTCGATGACGAACAGTACATAAAATGGCAAAAATAAACGCAAATGATGAAGTTCTGAAGTGAAATTGTTGATGCGGAGTGAAAACACTGGAAATGGCGGATGAGGTTGGTACAGAAACAAAAGCCGGCGCCACAACGCGAAATCTCATGTGATTGGAATGGCCTAGGCCAGTCATAATTAATTTATTGAAAAAATATAAGAAAACGGTTGATTGAACTATTGCGGACAATGCCAATGCGCACCACGCCAATTTAGACCATTGGATTATAATCAGGGATTATAATCAAGGATATTGCATCCAATATTGTCGGGGGGGGGGGGGGGGGGGGGCTTCAATTGTTTACCGTTGTGTAATAATTTACCGTTGCGTAATGATTTACCATTGTGTAATAATAATTTACCCATCAATAATAGTTCAACGTTTGTTAAAGTTTCACTACCTATCAACAAACTCCAAAAGAGCCATCATTTTGCTTCCGAGTCTGCGAAGCAGCGGAAGCCTTGTGTTCACTTTCGTGAGCCAAAAAATTTTTGTCTTCAGAAATCAAAATTTCCACTTGCATTTTGCGTTTCAAAGCCTACTGAACAAATTTGGTTCCGTGTCTGTCGGTCTGTGGGTCTGTGAGTCTGTGAGTCTGTGAGTCTGTGAGTCTGTGAGTCTGTCCGCATTTCCTTGTTACAGCCATAACTTCCACGATTTTGAATTGATTCAGCTCAAATTTTGAGGGATGGTGCGGATAAGGCCCCTTGAGGTCCCATACAAATTTCAACATGATTTATCCAGCGGTACGCCCTGCGCATGCGCTAACGGTAAATTCAACAAACACGCATAACTTTCACAATTTTGATTCAATTTCGCTCAAATTTTCAAGGGTTGTTTGGACAAGGCCTAGTGAGTTCCAGTATGAATTTCAGCATGATCGGACCCTCGGTGCGCTCTGCGCATGCGCTGGCGTGAAATAGATTCAATTTCCTTGTTACAGCCGTAGTAACCAAAGATTTCACCCAATTTCAATGTAATTCTCAGGGATTAAGCGGGCAGGGCCCATTGAGGTCCCATATAAATTTCAACATGATAGAGCCAGCGGTTCGCCCTGCGCATGCGCTCTGTCTGTCTGTCTGTCCTTCTATGCACGACCAAACGGCTCGACGGATATCGACCAAATTTGGCACGAATATCCAGTAGGCTCCCAAGTTGTGCAACGTCGCATTTTCAATTCCCTGACCATAGCGGAACTATGGTCGACCATGGTCAACTCCTGAATGGCTTGACGGATATCGACCAAATTTGGCACGAATATCCAGTAGGCTCCCAAGTTGTGCAACGTCGCATTTTTAATTCCCTGACCATAGCGGAACTATGGTCGACCATGGTCAACTCCTGAATGGCTTGATGGATATCGACCAAATTTGGCACGAATATCCAGTAGGCTCCCAAGTTGTGCAACGTCGCATTTTTAATTCCCTGACCATAGCGGAAATATGGTCGACCATGGTCAACTCCTGAATGGCTTGACGGATTTTGATAAAATTGGGCACAAATACCCGGTAGGGTATGGGATTTTTCCGTCGTTTGTTGGTTCCACGATACTGCGTACAGCGAATCTCGGATAGCGAGCGAAGCGAGCGGTCAGGCTAGTTATGTATAATGGACGTAATGTATTATGGAAGTCATGTTATGTATAATATGTATATTTCATGTAATGTTATGTAATGTTATGTTATGTAATGTAATGTTATGTAATAATATATGTATATTTAACGTTATGTAATGTTATGTTATGTTATGTAATGTAATGTAATGTTATGTTAATTTGCTTCCGAGTCTGTTCTATTTTATAATGGGTCACTCTGATTGTGACGAGGAAGCTCCTGTGCCATCACCTTGGCAGTGTATTTCAGATGAAATAATATCACAGAACAACCAACTCGACTTCATACTACGTCAATATAATCAGGTGGCCCCTAGCAATGATTTTATCTCGGGCCAATTTCCGATTGCGCGTCCCTGGTGACGAGATTTGGGCTAAATGTATACAATTTCATTCACCCTGCTGTCGAAAATGCCTGTCGGTGCAAACTTCGGGTCCTTACTGTGAACGAACGGCTGAACGTACGAGCTCCGGGTGGTCTTAAAAAACTCGTAAGTTCAAGAACTATTTAAAAACGTAAAAATATTCACGAAAAAAAATGTACAGGCGTTCTGAAAATGTCGACCCCTATTTTGAACCCCTTAGAGATGACTGGCAGTAACTTCGAGCTTCGAGGACCAACTAGACCCCGAACGGAACCTATAACCCGAATTTCATCAATTTTGTTTCATGGTAACTAAGAAAAGTGGCCCGTACGGCGTACGGCGGACAGACACAAATATTTTTATTGCATTTTCGGATTCTACATACTTTGAAACGTAAACCATCAAATCTTGAGGGGGGGTAAGAATTTTTTTTTTCATGCTCAATTCCAATGGTTCATTATTGAAAATAATAAACCAAAAGTGCCGACCTATGCCATCAGACGCTGTTTCATCGAGGTCGATCAGGGTGTAGGTACCTGCGAGGAAAAATGTGGTAAGAAAATGGGTTCGGCAGAGCGGAAAAATCCTCTTTTTATCAATCGAAATGGCTCAGAAGTAACACAACTCGATTCAGCGTGAAAAATTACGTGGAAAACGAAACCTAACTCCTCATGTTATGGTCAGGTTGCGTAAAGTCGTACCTACAACACGCTAAAACCCTCGACTTCCTTAAAAAATCCACGGTTTTCGCATCCAAACGTAATTTTCTCTCGTAAGTCCCACCAGATGAAACAAATTGACTGAGCTCCTGGCCACAGATGATTGAGCCGAGATCCTGGCACATCTTTCAAGCCTGCAGACAAAATTTAACTTGCAAAATTTGAGGCAGTTCAAGAGACGTTTAAACTTAACTCGGGAAATAAGCGGTATAAAAAAAATAAAAGAAGTTCATTACTTTTTGCTCGTCTTGACTCGTAGAATCTAACCCAGGCCGGTGTCACTAACGTAAGGTAAACACCCTATATACTATAAGTTACCTAATAACTTACAGTATACAGGGTGTTTACTATCCATTAGGTATTTATTGTGTTTTAATTATCTACTAAATTTATCAACTTATCAACTTATCATTGTTACTTATTAGCATCTTGTGCCAATAAAAACCCCTCCCTCCGAGGCCTTGTGCGCCTTGTTGCTTGTTTGTGGTTGCTTATATAGCGCCTCGTTGTGCTTAGCACCTTGTGCTATTTTCGAATTTTTCAACCAGCAGATAACAAATTTGCTACCTATTTACCACTATCTTGGCATACTGGGCTTCGTCCATTTGTACAGATGTGTAGTTGGATGAATAAATAGGTACGGTTCAGCTGTAAATAACCATTACTCATCCAGCCAAACCAGCCAAATAACCACTAAATTCACTGTCCGAATACATTATTAAGAACATTTATGGAGGTCAATTCCACGGGTTAATGGACGATTTCGTCCACGCCCTCAATGTAAGACGTGGGAACGAACGAGCGTAGACATTTATAACAGGATCATCAGCTGTGTGGTTGATTTTCCACACAAGCCTCCATCTTCCCTTCTCTTCCCATCGTCCCTGCACCATACAACGAGATACCGCGTTATGAGCTCGTCCTAATCAGCAATAAAAACAACCAGCCCGAATACTGTTATTGCTACGACGAATTTTTTTAATCTAACTCGCGTTTATGAGACCGGAGGTTTTTTTCCAGCGAGGGAATTTGTCGGGGCCACCGAATCAGTTTGAGCTGAGAAAAAGACTGTAAAGAAAGAGGGGTAGGCGAGAGGAAATATTGGGTGGGGAGGGTATGAAAAAGGTTGTATTCCTTGTTTTTATTGTCATTACTAACGCTGTTTAGATCGATCGCCTGAGGGAGAAGTGAGAAGGGATCCTACGAGAAACTCTAATGTCTTGAGTGGTGCGAGGAATGGGTGGGGAGCTCGATGAGAGAAAGAAGTTCTGAAAGGGGAAAAAAAGCGATAAACTGAACGAATATCTTGGCCCAATAATGGGTCTGACGCTTCTTTCTAATAACATTCCACTGAACACTGATTACTGGAGAAATGTCTTTGAAAATTGAGAATAACAGGCCGTAGATGGGGATTCAGATTTTTCATTACTACACACAGACTCAAATTGCTGATGATACTGGATGATCTTGAGTTTTTTTTTTAAACCATTAATACAATTATCAACGATTTTCATGTATCTTCCTGCAAGGATGATGTTCTCGTGAAGCGCATTCTTCAGGGGGAAAGGGAACAATCAACATAGGACACAATCATAGTGTGATATTATCACTAGCTTCCCTCTTCCGCTTCGGCCACCACTAAATCCATTGAGAATAACCAACCTGGAGGGCTGCTACAGTTGGTTTTGTCTCCAAACCGTACTACTTATTGCCGATTTCACCTTGGTTGGTTTTTATCTATGCCAACACAGCCATAACAGCCATAAGCCAACACAGACATAAGCTCTAAGTTTTTTCCTTGTAGAGCAGATGTTGTTGACTCGGTTGGAAATGATTCCCTTTTGATGAGTACCTACCTAGGTATTACTTCCGACTTGTAAATTATGATGATAGTAGGGGGAAGGTGATCGGTGATTACCAGAGCCCTTCACAATATGGCACTTATTTTTGTGAAATAGGGCCCTAAAAAATATGGCAATGTGGCACTTATTTTGGCCCAAATATGGCACTTATTTTTCAACCCTCTCCGACCACCCCAGCTATTCTGAGACGATAATATCACAACATACAAGTTATTTATATTATGCTAAATAATTTATTTTATATACCTACAAAGCTTTTTACAAATAATTTATTATTATATTATTATTATTATTATTATTATTATTATTATTATTATTATTATTATTATTATTATTATTTGGTGGTCATCACCCGTGGGGGGTAAAAAGTGCCACGGGGTGACGCGAGTGGGGGGCCCAAGGGCCTATTCCCACCCGCAAGTGCATGTGGAGGGCTCAGTGGTCGGGCATAATAGCCTCCCCCAAAAACTCCCTCACCAGGCTACACGAAGCAATCAGCACGGCCTTCTGCATGTCCTCGTAAAGTCCACCGGGCAACCCAAGAATCCTCAAACTTTCATGGAGTTTCTTGGGTATCACCCCGGTGGCAGACAAGACCACGGGAACGATCCCTACCACCTCCTGCTCCCACATCGTCCTTATCTCGTTAGCAAGGGATAAATACTTATTTACCTTCTCCCTGTGCTTGGCTTCGAGGTTTGATGTGAGAGGTACAGAGATGTCAGTTGGGTAGGTCGTTCCCTCCGCCTTGTTCACAAGGTCAATATCAGGCCTGCGCGCGGTGATTGGCAGATCGGTCGGTAGCTCCTTGTCCCAATACATCTTGTAATTTTCATTCTCCAAGTACCTGACTGGCTCATACTGGAAGTAGCGCGTCCTGTCCTGAACGAGAGCGTGCTTTAAGGCCAGCTCTTGATGGACTATACGCGCCACCATGTTGTGCCTATACAGGTACTTGGTGGGAGCAAGGGCCGGGCAACCCGCCGGGACGTGATCTATTGTCTCACCAGTGGCTCGACAAATGCGACACACGTCCTGTACTCCAGCTTGCCGGATGATATACTTTCGGTAGTTGCGGGTCGCCACGACCTGGTCCTGTATGGCGATCATGAACCCTTCGGTTTCGACATACAGGGAACCAGTCACCAACCATCTGCAAGAGGCAGAGCTGTCGACAGTGGGGGACAGGAGCTGTGAGCGGAATCGCCCATGCAGCTCCTTCGCTCCCCAGGCCTCACCTTTGGCCACATCCTCAACCACTTTCCCAAGAGGGTCAACATTGGGCACGCACAGACTGAGGGGGGCAATGCCCTCGTCCACCTGACAAACTGCATTCGCAATGGGGCTGACGGTAACGCGACCAAGAAAGTACTCCCGAAGCCCGCCCGCCTGCCGATAGCAGAGGTTGGAGATGTCAGGGAATCCCCGACCCCCAACACTGCGTGGAAGCGTGACTCTCTCAACTGCCGACTTGGGGTGATGAGCCCGGAAGGCAGTCGATTGAGTCCTGACTAGGCGGTCCAGGGAAGCAAGCTCCGAGTCGCGCCACTTCAAAACCCCAAACGAGTATGTCAGCAGGGAGGCTGCATAGATGTGAATGGCCCTGACCATGTTGCGGGAGTTGAGACCTGACTTGAGAAGTGCCCGAAGTCTCGAGCAAAACCTCTCATTCAGAGTCCGCTTGATGGAACCATGGTCAAGGCCGGCAGCCTCTGCGTACCCTAAGTACTTGTAACACTGACCCTCCTCCAGGGAATCAATTGAGGAGGCGGATGATCGAAGCAAAAATGGCTCAACCTCCGCAAACTGGCCATGCTTGAGGGTGCTCAGCCTGCATTTATCGACTCCAAACCTCATATGGATGTCTGTACTAAACTCCTCAGTCAGACGCAGAAGGTAATCCAACTGACGCCTGGTAGAGGCAAACAGCTTCAGATCATCCATATAGAGCAAGTGGCTAACTATTGTGAGACGGTCTCGTCCACCTTGGAAGTACTTCAGCTTCCAGCCCACTTGACTCCTCTGGAGGCTACGGGAAAGGGGGTTCAGCGCAACACAGAACAGCAGGGCGCTCAAAGAGTCCCCCTGAAATATGCCACGCATCACCCTTATCTCCCCCGCATCCACTAACCCAGAAGAAGTACGAAGCTGGAGCCGAGTACGCCACTCGCTCATGAGGCAACGGAGCAGACTGACAAGATGCTTGTCAACTTTGTACATTTCCAGCACCCTCAAGATCCATGAGTGAGGCACACTGTCGAACGCCTTGGCATAGTCGATGTAGGACGTGTAGAGGTCCAAGTGCCTTCGCCTCGCCAGACCCATAACCAATAGTCAATGGTAAGCTGCTCCTTACAGCCCATAGAGCCCCGAACACATCCTTTCTGCTCATCGGCCAGGATGCCGTGGAGCTCAAGGTGGTCGCTGAGCTTTCTGCAAAGTACAGCTGTAAGGAGCTTGTATTCCACCGACAGACAGATTAAATAACAACATCAGGTGTGCTGCAACGCTTTCCATTGAAAATCCCAGCCGTCGATCACTCAAAAGGTATTTAATTTTTGAGAAAGTCCCTTCCACATCAGCTGATGTTGCCGGGGCGTATTTCATAGAGAGGACATCAGCAGGTTCCCAGCCTTCCTTCAGAGTGGCTTCCTCACCAGACAGAGTGGCGACCCGTGGAAGTACCTCATTCCAAAAGGGTTAGAGGCATTAGTAATCCCTCTACACTAATGGCTTCAGGCTTCGAGAAACCTCATGTCATTCAGAAATTTTCACTTCAAATTTTAAAAAAAATGTTTTCGAAGGATTTTGGCGAAAAAAGGCAAAACATGGCATTTTCCCAAAAATCGGCCGAATATGGCATTTTACAACAAAACCGGCAGAATATGGCATTTTTGTATGGCGCCGTGGCAATATGGCATTTGAAGGTCTCTGGTGATTGCTTAAGGTGGGTTGAAGAGATGTTATTGATGACGTGGAATGGGTAAATGGATAGCTGTTGACAACATAGAATGAGGGGAATACTTGATTAGAGACTACTTCGGAATTGGGATCCATCAATCAAATATTGAACACTATGGGGAGTTGAATTGTCGAAGTTTCTCATGCCACCCAAGGTTTGAGTGATACGGTGTTATATTGTTTTCGTGCAATAGCTAGTAAAATAAATACAAGCTCCACGGTACGCATCCTACCTATCTTGCTGCCTTTTGATTTGAAGCGCCCCTGCCTCACTGGCTACAACTGAAGAAGTTATTTCACATTCAGTTGGTCATCATGATGATTTGAAGTAACATTCTTATGATCCTCTGATCGGAATCAATGGGAGCAGTATATAGCACAGCTGGTATAATTAAAACCTAGCGTAACCCATGGAAGTTGCCCTTCGGACCTAGGATAAAATCATCTTTCAAACAACTTCAAAGTGCGTCAACTCGTTTAACTCTGAGTGAAATAACAAAAATGGAGCTCTATAGAAAAATTGGAGAGCTTGACTTCCAGGAATAAAGACGAGAGAGGTAAGTAATAACAGAGGAGTGCCTCTTTCCTTTGTCGTAGGATAGTGTTTCAGAACAGAGATAGAATGGAGGGCGATGGCGGTGGGGGGAGGAGCGAAGGAACGGATATTGTTAGAGCAACGTGAGAGACGTCGTGAGAAAGCTCTTCCTTTTTGGTTTATCATTCGCTATAATGAACCTTTGGATTCGACCGTGAAAGAACTTCTGATCCCATTCGAAATTTCACGGTTCACAGTACCACCGTAAAACTCAAACACCTATCGAGTTTAGTTACACATGCCATAAGCGAATTTATCAAAGTTGGTCACATGTGACAATCATGTGTGCCATCGGTGATGGCAGTTAAAATTCGTCTCCCCCAGCAGATTTTCAGAAGCCCAAGAGCCTCAGAGCATCAGAGGGGTGCTCTGATCCCTTTCGCGCATGATGAAAAAAGAACATTTTTGTGCCTTGGAGATGAACATTGAACTCATTTGATGGATAAGGAGAAGCTCAGTAAACGGCGCCGGACATTGACACTTAAGGCTAAATGTAACGACAAGTTAGTGAGATTCTCAGATAAGAGATGGCAGCACTATCGGGGGCAAATTTCCTTGACTCCTCACAGGAGAACGAATCAAGATATTTTGAATCTGAAAACGGATTTGAAAAGATATCAACCGATAGTTTGGACGAAATCGGTTTAAAAAATTTGCACAATTTTTTTGCGCACTGTTCAAAAAATTTTTTGATTAAATTGAGACTTTTTCAAAAATGTCGCCTTATACAGCAGTGTGCCCATGCATACAGTGTACAAATCCGTTTTCCGAATTGAGATTGGTCAAAAATTACGATCGTAATCCTTAAGATTGGTGAAACAATAGTAGGGCTGACGACGTCGTCAGCCCTACTGGAGGAGTGCGCTCGAGCGAGGGGGGCAGTTTGGTGAGGTGGTGCCGGCCGCCTCGACCCCTCGTATGAACGTTCTCCGAATTCTCCTACTCAAGGTCGGCATCAAAATCGAGTCTTCCTGATGTTGGTTGGAAAAGAAGTTTTGTCTGTGAACAGGATTGGGTCAAGCCTTGTCTCACGTTTGTGGACTACGAGAAAAGGGGGGCCTAAGTTGGGGGTAGTAGATTTCGTTTTTTTCTTGTAGGGGATGTGACTGATACGCAAAATCCATGTTTTTGACAACGGTGGCCCCCAAAACTTTGGTCAAAATGCGAGAAACCTCAAAATTTTCGCACTTTTTTTGTTTTTCCCCCATTTTGGGCATGATAGAGCGCGTTTTTGACAAAAAGTGTACATTTTGAAACTGAATTAGATTTGCTAGAATACTAGAATAGGCTCGGTAGACTCAATAGTTTCCGAGATACAGCTAAAATACCATACCTACCACCATTCTCAAAACCGCGTTGTGAAATCCAATTTTTTTTCTCGTATTTTTCGCTATATCTCCAAAACGTATTGTCACATCCGGAATTTAGTAGTGAATTATTTCAAAACTCAAATAATTTTAGATTGTATTGCAAGTTGTGTCCCTAAATACATACATACAGACTACATACACACTTTCAAAATAATTTTGTTACTTTTGCGCACTGCAACAATTTTGTATTGTTCACAAAGATTGGCAGGTACCTACAACAGCGTGCCTACATGCATATAGATGTTTCAAAAAATACAAGTCGATAATGAATCTAGTCTTGAAAAATTAAACTGGGTATTTCAAATCTGAGCAGTATCGAAATTAGGGGACATATAGGTACAGATCATCAAACACTTGAAACATTTCTGCTGTTGAATATACTATATATTATTTGCTTTCAAAATAAAGTATTATACTTTGAGGAATTTTCATCCCAAGTCCTGGGTAGGCTCCCGTATTTCCAGCGAACGTGGTATCCTTGGATCAATAATTTCTGGGAGCAGAACATTTTCATAACAATATTTCAACTTTGTTATCATTTTGTCCTCCCAGAATGAGCGATCCCTTTGTATTATCTCGTAATGTAGATCCCTAGGGGTCCACACTACGAAAAAACAACGCTCTCTCATCGTTATTTCCAATTGTCCTTGAATTTGGAAGAAGTAGTCGCTAGTTTTTTTAAGTTTTTTATCTTTACCCAAACAAAAATTTTTAAATTTGTGTCCAGAGTTTTCGCTCTGGAAACACTATAGTTTCGCACCATAGTAATGCACCAAACAGACTCATGAAACCTACTAAACACTATGATCGCAACATTTTCCATGGAAATTGGGTAACGGAGTTACGAAATCCATTTTTGTGAAGCCAATTTTTGTTGGAGCAGTGCAATAAAGTTTTGGCACATCAAAAACATCAGGTAGGTACATACTGTTGGCAAAGTAAATACCATTCAGATTCATCGACTATAATAGTTATGTAAACACAGTTGCATAAACGTCACCTGATTTCGAAAAAATCAAATCCAAATCAAATCGAAGTGTCGGCTTCTTGGAATTTGGGCAACCTTTTTGGCGAGTTCATAAGAGGAACTATCTAGGTACTCTGTAAGCAGATACCTCGTGACATGGATATATGTGTAGGGGTTATTATTATCTCTATCTCTATCCTTATTATCCTTATTATATTATAAATTCGAATCTTTGTCTGTCTGTGAAACTGTGATTCTTTTCACGGCAAAAAGCATATATACCTATTTATGTTATCACAATATATGTACAAAAGTAAATAAAAAACGCTGCAAAGTACTTGTCACATGGGTTTATTATTCTTGCGGACATATAGAACTGTACTCCATCAATATCAAAATGTCAAACAATTTTTTCACCATTTATAAACAATGTGCCATTAATTCGTTTTTCCCGTGTTTTTTCCGATACTTTTAGGTAACAAACATCCCTAATATAGATACCATCTTTGGACCAACCCCCACCTACCCTCCAAATTTGAATCACATTCGACCATTTTTACGGTAATTATGGGCGTTACTACCCGTTCAACGGTTTTCACTTCAAAACTCCTAAAAAACGCCTCATTTTTGCCAGTTTTTTGTCCATAAAATCCAAACCGTTGGTCCGATCGAGCTGAAAAGCTTGCGGGCACCATGTCTGCCCTAGATGAGTATTTGGTGCAAATTTCGACTCAATTGGACCAATTTTGAGGCAGTTATGCGTGACACGGCGGACGGCGACGGACATTGCATTTTTTGAATCTAGACACCTTGAAACGTGTAAGAAAAAATTTTGAGGGGGTGTTCCAAAAAATCTTTGCTGAACGACTACATAGGTGTATTATTCACAGAATAATAAACCAAAACGATTTATTCATCTTCTAATAGACAATCACACTCTAGGATACCGCACCAAGCCAGTTTCCGAAAATGCCAATTTTGGGAAAAAGTATCTAAAAATGTGAAATTTGAGCCTATTTTGAAAAATATGTGCTTTTAGGAATCACGTATCAAAATTTTAGGGACGTATCGACAAATTTGGGAAAAATCGAAATAAGACTTATTTTTGGCGATTTTAGCTAAATGGCTGGAGCGATTTTGACGTACTAAACTCCAATCGACGCGCAATTTTATGCTCCTTATTCTAGCATAATTATAGTGAAAATAGTTTTCGAGAAGCGAAAAAGCTGAAAAAGGTCCGAAAATTTCGCAGTTTTTTGGCTCTCAAAAGTTTAGCACAAGCCAGAGTCCGTCGCAAACTCACATTACTCGTATTATGCCCAAATTCGATTAAAATAATTTCCAGCTAGTGCACATTTATTAGGCAGCAAGCACAAGTCCAATTTGACTTGGCTATGACCCAATCCTGCTCACAGTCAAAACTTCTTTTCCAACCAACATCAGGAAGACTCGATTCCGAGAATGTTCATGCGAGGGGTCCAAGCGGCCGAGGGGTCGAGGCGGCCGGCACCACCTCACCAAACTGCCCCCCTCTCGCGCGCGCACTCCTCCACCCCGTCAGCCCTACTATTGTTTCACCAATCTTAAGGATTACGATCGTAATTTTTGACCGATCGAAATTCTGAAAACGGATTTGTACACTGTATGCATGGGCACACTGCTGTATAAGGCCACATTTTTGAAAAAGTTTCAATTTAATCAAAATTTTTTTTTGAACAGTGCGCAAAAAAATTGTGCAAATTTTTTAAACCAATTTTGTCCAAACTATGGGTTGATATCTTATCAAATCCGTTTTCAGATTCAAAATATCTTGATTCGTTCTCCTGTGAGGAGTCAAGGAAATTTCCTTCATTTTGGTGCTGCCACGTGGTGGCAGGTTTTGCAACTAAAAGCGTTACATTTAGCCTTAAGCCTCCTTTCCACTGTTAACTAACCATTTCCTACAACGTTTATGGTAATTATAAGTTATCCTACTTCCCTACTGCTGAAGCCTTGTATTCACGCAAAACCCTAATCTAGACCAGTCGGCCAAGAAGGTGGTCAGTAAACTTCCGTCGTATCGTTAAATAGTGAGTAGAAAGTAGTGATTAGAAAGTTATGATGAAAGTGAATGGTTTATCAGAAGTTGATATCGAGTCGTCAAGTACAGTAGTGTAATATTATGGACTGTACCTAACTATCTATCAAATCACCTCTGGGTATTGATTGGTTCTGGAAAAAATCGGGCTTTTGGCCTTATAAACACGCCATGTTGTCATGCTTGATAATGTTGGTTAAGCATTGGATAGATATTGGCAGAGTTGGCGATGAGTTTTCATCGTTTGGTCAAAGCGTCAGCCGTTGGGATTGTTGTTTCGTATGTGGGTTACAAGGAAGTCGGGATTATTATGGAGGTAATTTAAAAATTTCCGCTCCTTGCATTGGCAGATTTCATTTGGAAAACCATCTACCATTTCGCAATGATGATGTGATGTAAAGTAAAAGTGGAGTTGGTATTGTTCTTGGTTTTATTGCAAATTCATATTACAATTACAGTAACTTTGGTAGTGAGGAAGCAAAAATATGAATTTCGAAAATAAATCTCATGGCTATCTAAATATGGAAGTGGCTCTTTGCTCCATTTCACCCTCTCCCTCTCTCTCTCAGGGTAGTTCTTAACTGTACTAAATGGAGGCCGAGTTGTTGATAAATGGAGGGTGCATTCACAATACCGTTCGTACGTCATCGTGATGCGGTTATGCAGCTATGCAAGACAAATTGATTACACTGTGGGCCAACCAGAGGAAATCGGTCGAGGGATTTTCAGCAAAGCAAAAAGTTGATAGCGAACAGAGTAGCAACCAAAATGATGGAATGGAGTGCAAAATACAATGGAAATGGTAGTGGCAACGGGGGTCTCCGGCCGGGGAGAAAACGTATGCAATATATCAGTTGGGTGGATAACGAGCTCATGATGCGCGGAATTTGGATTGGGGTCGCAATTCCTTTGACAAATACGAGGTCATCATCATTCTCAGAGGCAAATCGTCCTTTATTAAAGTCAGCCTGCCCTTCGAATTCTACATGGTAATACATTTGCCATGCGGCAATGAGCTCCCCTCCACCCCCAAATCCACTGCTTCCTCTATCTCCTCACTCGGGAGCTCTTACTTTCGAGACCCCGGCTCCGTTTATCATTCCCAATGGCTGGGTCCCATCATAATCAATATCACTCTTTCGCGTGGCGGTGAGCCAAAAACGGGGGTTGAAAGCAACATCTAGCCTCCATCTGCCGACCTGCTGAATCCAGGATCAACTCAACCTTAGCGGGTTTCAGGGGCTCATATACAATTGAAAGCCATTGTTCGTCATGCAGAATAATCATTTGAGAGAATTTTTGAAGTACCATCCTATAACGCTTTGGTGTTTTAACGGCATTTGGTGAGCTGTACAAGGTTTCACCGATTTTTGACCTACAAAAACTAATATTTGATCAATTTATTTGCACAATTTTGGCAAAATTGTTCTCACGTCCTACACTGACTTTTTTCCCCTAAAATTGAAGCAGTGCCTGTCTCTAGTCACCGTTCTATACCACTTTTGGTGAATTTGTATCGTGCTGGTAGCTAGAGCCATTGATACCAATTTTTAGCTAGTTTTGGCTTGAATTTGACCCACTTTTTGTTTCCAGGAACTGCTCATCTTCCAACCTATCCTTTCGTTTGCCCTTTCACCTCTGCGTTATCAACTCTGCACCTTCGCAACAAATCCAACCATTTCAACGTGTCCGCTCGACCGTCACCATGCTTCCGCAGTGAGTGCGGAGGTGAATTGAAGGAGGTGATGAGAGCTACTCGAAAACGTGATACCGACGGTAAAATTATATAAACAAAAGCGTTGAGATGTTCAAACAGAGCTTGTCAAACCTACTTCTCTATTAGGAAAACTAACCAATTTTTTACGTATTATGACCGGGACGGAAGATGCAATAGTGGACTATCGTTGTGCAATATTGTTGAACTAGTATGGTTTTGGTGCAATTTAGTAAAAGTGTCAGACGTTTGTGCGTCGTCTATCGTTGTTGATCTGTACAATTTGTGTCGTGATGTGTGCTGTGATATATACATGGACAACGTTCAAAAATGAGTGGTCCAGGCGTGGAAATTCAAATTGACGAATCCCTTTTTCAGGGAAAACGCAAATATAATAGGGGTCGACTTCTTGCGACTGATCGGCGACCTTTGGCAGCTCTTCAGCAACAGTACGATGATGATGATGATGATCATGACGACGATGGTAATATTGAAAATCAATCAAGAAATTACGGTACCCGCGTTCAAGGCCCATGGGTCATCGGTATGTGCTGCAAGCGAGGGCCGATTTTGGAACGCAGACTTTTTGTTGTTGAGAAACGGGACATAGCAACGTTGCTTCCAGTAATGAAACGCGAAACTGAGGTCGGATCAGTGATTTTGTCAGACCGGTGGGCCGCGTACAGGACTTTAGGTTCCAAGGGCTATTCCCACCGCACAGTGAACAATTCCGAAAATTTTAGCAGCCCAAACGCAAACAATAGAGTGTTTATGGCGTCATATAAAATCGCGTTACAATATCAAAATAAATGGAGGCACTACCATGAGGGCAGTTGATTGAGGAATGGTGGCGCTCGCTGCATCCAACCGACACATTCAACGCATTTTTTGCTGATCTGAAGAAAACGACCACCTACAATGACGAGCTTCATCTGGAGTGACCTATAATTTGAAGAACTTCTTTTGGAGAGAAATTTAAGGTTCATTAAACCATTTTATTCAGTAAAATGCTGGTGAGATCGCATACTGGGTCTTCGGAGCGTACGCGAGAGATCGCAGGCCGAGCTGGGATCGCATACTAAACTGTACCAATGTTTAAAAAGTTTGTTATTGCCTCAGTATTGGATTTGGAAGTAATTTCTATTGATTGAGTCGTGATAGTCCTCCTATAGCCTAGTTGCCTCCTATATTCACATTGCCTAGCTGTATGATAATCAGTCAGCACATTCCAAGTGCTAATAGTACCTTTTCACTGTACTACATTCCCAGTACAGTGCCAATTCGTTCCTGCTATTGCATCATCAATCCATCCTACAACCATCT
This sequence comes from Leptopterna dolabrata, assembly GCA_954871275.1. Lineage (NCBI taxonomy): Eukaryota > Metazoa > Arthropoda > Insecta > Hemiptera > Miridae > Leptopterna > Leptopterna dolabrata. Next base: position 80,493,388 of record OX940974.1, read on the forward strand.
AAGCCAGTTAATCTAAGAAGTTAATTGTATCTTGCGAGGCGATGATTCACAAAGAGGGCAGGGCAGTTGTAACGAAATGATTTACCCCCGCTATGTTTATTCTTAGCAGTTACAGCAATATTTAGTGCTCTAATTTATCCCACGTTTCACCAACATTGTCTGGCAGATAATGGAACGCCATCACCTTGCCAGTTCATTTTTGCACCACGTGTACCTAATGTCTCAAAACTTTCCCTGCACTCTCCCGAACAAACTTATATTGCTGTATTTTATTCCTCTAATGTCTTCTTCCCTTTTACTTCCTATTATAATTATCTCCGACCCCTAACCGCCTCCACACCACTCCATCCATCCCTCTTTATAATGCTGGGATGCAGTACTAACTCATGGGTAATTTCGATATCGATCCAATATTTTTTATTGGAAATTAATTTGTTCTCACTGCATTTTTTTGGCAATAGGGACTACCCCACTACAGGAGTTTTCCAGTCAGCAATATAAATGGGATGATATTTTCATGGAGCATCAGGAATAATTTTGTTCAATTGGCTAGATATCCGTTCACTTTCGTCATGTATATATGGATCCTCAATGCAGTCATTTTTATTTCATTTTTGTTTAAACATTGGGGAGATCATAATTCAGCATTGATTAACCTTCCAGAGACAACGTGCGGGTCAAAATGACCCAAGAATTGGGGAAACGCGCATGCGTCATAAGGGAGTAGTGGGAGGGGCTTGGGGCTTTGAGTAGCTGTCAAACCAATCTTCCTGCAGATGTCAACAAGGCGGAAACCGTGCTCAGAGGTGAGTGACCTTGTCAATTATTGAAAATAGTGAGAGAAAATGTGGTCTGGGTCAATATGACCCAACGTTGTCTCATTCGTTAGTATTATTTTCAGAGTTTCTTCATATTTTTTTCTGATTTTATACCATTTTTCTTCTTTTTTAGCGAATTTTCGAAGAAAAGGAAGCTATTGTTCTCGGTCCAAAATTTTTAAAACTCGAATTTCCGAAAGATTTTTATACCAAAATCCGTTTCAGGCCATCCTGAATTCACTGCCGAAAGACACCAAAAATTATATGTATATATATATATATTTATATATATATTTATATATATATATTTATATATATATTTATATATATATTTATATATATATTTATATATTTATATATTTATATATGTATGTGTCATTCCAGACGATAACTCTCGAAAGAATTGAGATAAAAAGTTCAAATTTGCACGAAAAATCTGTCTTGGCAATCGACAGGCTAAGTTCGAAGATGGGCAGCATCGGGTCACTCTAAGGGGGAGTTTTGGGGAGTTTTAGGGGGGGAAAATTACCCATAAATTCCCAAAATGAAAAAGTCTGACAAGTGACACCTCATTTTAAAGGTTTTTGTGCGCTGAACACGATGGTGAAATCAGAATTGCGATATCTCATTCCGTTCTCAAACTGGAGCACTTTGAAGATGAAGGAACGTGGTTATTTCTGGAGATGTTCTTCCTGGTTCGTCTGCTCTAATCTGATAACGGAATGGGATATCGCAATTCTGACTTCACCATCGTGTTCAGCGTTGGAAAATCTACAAACCGAGGTGTTACTCGGCAAAAAATGGAACAAAAAATTTGTTACGTATCCAATACCTACTCTTCTGGTATTCAAAACATTTTTGATTTCCCCCTCCACCTCCTTCCACCCCAAATTTTAATTTGCGTAAAACTACTCCTGTTTTAATTTTGTATGGTATCAAGTTGGGAAAACATCGGCCGAAAATTAATTTTCAGAAAATTTTAGGCGGAGGAGGAAGATGCCGAAAACTTCGAAAATTCGCTCTTATAGCCATGCTGCATGACTATGGTTTTTTTTTGTTGGAATCAATAGGACTCAGCATTGTCTTATTGTTGTTCTTCCAGTTGTATACTTCAAAGTCGATTATATTCTTTTTCTTGTTTATTTTACCTCCTGCTTTGTTCCTATGTGAAAAAAGTTGAACCCACTTGCAATGATTCTGCCATGGCAAGCAGCCCACGTTACATCACTGATGAAGAGGTTAGACGGGAAATTGAGAGCGTCATGAACCGTGAGTACCAGTCCAGTGAATATTTTTCTGACAACAGTGATGATGATCACGCGTTGTCAGACGACGACGACCAAGAAGATGAATTTGATGTTCATCCTGATGGCAACCTGATAGTAGAGGAGAACTTCGAGCTGGGCAAAGATGGAGAGACTATTTGGAGTGATGCCGACCTTTTACCGCACAGAAACGTCTGAGTTTCTGCGCTGAACATCATCGTGGTCCGAAAGCAGATACCAGAAATGTAGTTGATGAGGTACCTTTGTGGTCATTATTCATCAACATCGACATGATCAAACTTTTTTATTGACAGAAATAGAACCAGATTTTTTTCCAGAATGTTTCATATGACTTTTTCCACCTTGTCCTGATGTTGGGTCAAAATGAACCCACGTTGTCTCATATGTCCTGAAGTTTCACGTTGTCTCTGGAAGGTTAAATCTTGTCCGAAATTTTCCCTCGATTCATGAATCAACTTGATAAATTACGAAGCAAGTTTTAGCGAATTTTCGAAGAAAAGGAAGCTATTTTTCATGGTCCAAAATTTTTAAAACTCGAATTTCCGAAAGATTTTTATACCAAAATCCGTTTCAGACCATCCTGAATTCCCTGCCGAAAGACACAAAAAATATATATATATATATATATATATATATATATATATATATATATATATATATATATATATATTTATATATGTATGTGTCATTCCAGACGATAACTCTCGAAAGAACTGAGATAAAAAGTTCAAATTTGCACGAAAAATCTGTCTTGGCAATCGACAGGCTAAGTTCGATGATGGGCAGAATCGGGTCACCCTAAGGGGGAGTTTTGGGGAGTTTTAGGAGGGGAAAATTACCCATAAGTTCCCAAAATGAAAAAGTCTGACAAGTGACACCTCATTTTAAAGATTTTTGTACGCTGAACACGATGGTGAAATCAGAATTGCGATATCTCATTCCATTCTCAAACTGGAGCACTTTGAAGATGAAGGAACGTGGTTATTTCTTGAGATGTTCTTCCTGGTTCGTCTGCTCTAATCTGATAACGGAATGGGATATCGCAATTCTGACTTCACCATCGTGTTCAGCGTTGGAAAATCTACATACCGAGGTGTTCCTCGGCAAAAAATGGAACAAAAAATTTGTTACGTAGCTATCCAATACCTACTCTTCTGGTATTCAAAACATTTTTGATTTCCCCCTCCCCCTCCTTCCACCCCAAATTTTACTTTGCGTAAAACTACTCCTGTTTTAATTTTGTATGGTATCAAGTTGGGAAAACATTGGCCGAAAATTAATTTTCAGAAAATTTTAGGCGGAGGAGGAAGATGCCGAAAACTTCGAAAATTCGCTCTTATAGCCATGCTGCATGACTGTGGTTTTTTCATTTTGTCATTCCTTTTTATTATATTAACACACTCATTCTGGGTATGTGTAGGTTCCTCAAAGAATCATGAATATATGAAGGTATACGACCTACCTATATCTATGTCGACATATTATATTCTTATATTACTGTACAGTGGATTATATCTATATTGGTATATTATATTCGTATATCATGTATTGCATATTATATCTATACTGGTATTATGTTGAACTGTTTTTCCTAAAACTACAGCTATATGTGAGGTTTATCCCAGGGAAATATTCAGCTCAGAGAAGACTCCTGGAAATATCTGGTAATTTAAAAATCTTGACTCTGTCTGAAACAGGCCAACTGAGACAGACTAGGTAACTCAAATTATAGTACAAATGAAAATTAATAACTAAACTTTACACGAGTAGGTGCTACCTATTATTGCCTGTTTTGTCGACTCCTTGGTCCAAGGCTCGTTCACTTGTTCAGTGTTTTAGTCAGTCACCACTAAATACATTCACTCAAACATTCCAACAGGCAGATCGTATAGCAAGCATCATATGTCACATGTATTGGTATTGCGTGTCCGAATGTGCCTGAGATTGAATGCTAAACTGGTACCTAAACATTTGCAGGCAGGTACTTTCTATGAATAAATTGTGTTCAATATTTAAGTAGATCGCATTATGAAACGAGCAGTTGAGAAGTAGAGAATTTTTCACAATGTCCATCATTTTCAGACTTGATTTCTTATTGTTTGTAATTAACGACTTCAAGCAGCACAGCAGACAGCAAGATGGCTAATTGGATAAAAATGCATTAATATATATAGATTGTTGTGTACTCACTGTCAGAGGTGAATAGCTAAGAACCTACATGTAGATAGTCTTTCGCTTAGGTATATGAATTTGTGTCAATGTCAGCGAATTTTCGAAGAAAATTCCTAATACAAGTGCCTGCGTTGCTAGTACCTGATGTTACTGCTACTTGTTCGCTCGACTGGGAAAACTCGGGCTTCGGTAACCCGGCCATTGCAGTTGTCAGCGCTAACCGTGTGGGGGTCCACGTCCATAGTCTGTTGCTGATAAATGACCCCTTGAATAATTCCAAATAATACCATACCTTCCTATACAGCCGAATTGGGGGAGGTTGTTGACTGCAGATTTGAGAGAAGTACTTTCCTGTAAGACGGTGTGTGTTGCTGACGGTCGTCCAAATCAGTCTTGTTTTCTTCTAATGCCCATACCTACATGCGATAATATTAATAAATCTCCATCAGGGCTAAATCAAGTTAGGAAAATTATATAGCGATGATCAAGTGTCGACTTGATCTCTTACAATAATTGCGTATACAGAACTTACATCTTACGAGTTGAAGTATGTCTTCGGGTATGAAAGAAAATAACCTTTAGTTTTACATCATCTTGCACTTTCTTGTAAAGCTTTACGACCTAATTTAAGGCATCATGAGACACAATACAATACAGTATAGACTATACTCATTATGATCTGGAAAACTAATGGTGTTATCTTTCATACCAGAAAAAACTACAGGATAAAAATAGAATACCTAGTCTATTTCCACGTAAACTAACAAACTGTATACCGGTTTCGGTTGTTGAACCATCATCGGTACACAATAGAACATAATGATGGTTTAACAACCGAAACCGGTCTACAGTTTGTTAGTTTACGTGGAAATAGACTATTCTATTTTTATCCTGTAGTTTTTTGCTATGGATTTCCACTACTAAGTTATATTTCATTCCCGAAGTTATGAGTGTTTTCCACATCAAAAAAGTGAAAACCCTAAAAGTGCTGTTGAACTTTACGTTTGGTAACAACTAACTTTTGTAGGGCTGATGTTGAAATGGATGAAAAGCCGCATATGAATTGGTTAAAACAAAAGTAGTTACGATCGCCTTTGCCCTCGTCGACTGTCGGCCTGACGACAGCGATGATTCGTCGTGAGATGACGTCACGGTCATCAGGATGCGACAAGCGACTTTACCACGAGGCAAATAGTGAGCTCCCTGTTCCCCGCGTTCGACCCCCACCCCCCCGCAATGTGCTGCGAATTAATAATTACGAACATTATTATTTTATTCAGCACACCTCAACAGAGGTAGTTGCTAGGGACCAGTAGGTACAGGACCTAACAATTTATAAACTGTATTGTTTATAAGTACATCTTGCAATTTTCCTTTCATAATTGAATGAGTGCGCGTAAGAAGGGCCTATGTCACGATTTCTTAATTGTACAGGAGTACCGAAAAACAAGGGCGTTGCTAATGTTGCGAATACAATGCCAGTTGGAGTGGCATAGGCCCTTCTTCCATTGGAAACATTAAAAATCTCCAGAAACTTCAGAAACTGATAATGAACTGATAACACAGGCTGCTCTTCTCCCACTCGAACATATATGATTTCTCCTTGTAAATGCGATTATCCTCGCTCCTAGTGGCTTCCTTTACTGCTAAAAACCATGGAAACGGTTACTCTACATTGCATGGGCTACATGCATCTCACAAAAAACTGGGTCTAGAAAAAATTGTCACACAGGCCCTTATTCCGCGCACCCATCCAATTATAGTAGATGTTTTTGTGGTTTATAGATCACCACCTATATCCACTACACATCACATCACACTAACTTAGTGAGTCACAGTATACTACCTATTAGATTTGTGCTTTCGGTCTCCGTACCAGTGAAGCCGTCGTTCGTGCTCCATCACATGTTTTTTTTTATTGTTTCATTGACAGACTCCACATTTAGAGCTCGGTGCAGGTCAGTCGTTCGAGTGTACCAAAGTGCAATAACTATGCTACAAGAACTTTTCGAAAAACGCTGCAAAATATTACACAATGGTTTATTATTTACCTGTACAGATCACAGTCTGCGTAGATCACAGTTGTCTGCGGTCTGTACCTACTTTCGTGCTTTCCCTAGGAAAGCCCTAAATCGAGTACTGGAGCCGGCCAGGCAATTACAGTTTCACAAAATATGAGGTGGATTCAATAATTCTATCATTAATTATTATTTGTTGTTATTCAAGAAGCATAACGTTTGTTCAAGTTACGAAAGTAGGTATCCATCAACAAAATCCAAAATAACCATCACTCTTCAGATGATATAATATCACGAAACAACCATCTAGATTTCGTACAGTCATGCGTGATTATAATCAGGTGTTCCCTAGCAATTATACCTGGGCTGGATGTATAAGTACCGTTTCATTCGCGATCATGCTGACAAAGCTCTTCGGTGTAGACGATCGGCTTGACGTAAATGCTCCGGGTCGTCTCAAAAAATTCTCAAGTTCAAGATCAATTTGAAAACGTTAAAAAACCCACACCCTCTTATCGAAAGTTTTCGAGCTACGGCGTTCTGAAAATTTCAACCCCCATTTTTCGCGCCTTAGAGATGACTGACAGTAACGCCGAACTTCGAGGACCTGCTAGACCCAAGTGGGACCCACAAACCAAATTTCATTAACATTCTTCCATGGTAACTAAGACAAGTGCGAAGTACGGCGGACGGACAGGAATTGTTTTAATTCCATTTTCGGGTTTCTACGTACCTTGAAACGGAAACCATCAAATTAGTGGGAGGGGGGGGGGGGGTCAAAAAAATTGTCCATACTCGATTGGAAGATGATTTTCATATTACTTGTAGTGATTGGGAGTCTCATAGACGAGTCGATCGCTTGATTGAGAATGGTTATATATTTGGTGGCCCCTGGCTCTTTTATAATCCCCTGACATGATCAGAGGGGGGTCGGGGGTCCCCACTCTGAGGTACATCATGTTGGAACAAAGACACGAGTTGTGGAGGAGCAGCCGATCACAACACTGCTCCCCCCAGAATTTATGTAACGCATTTAATTAAATTTTCGTTGTTTCGCTGTGGCCGGTGCCGGGCGTGGGAGGTGCGTGTGCTGGTCCGTGTGGGCTGTCCGTGTGGTTGCGGTGGTCGTTGTCGTGGGGTGGCGGTGGGGCTGGGTCGATTAGTGGCGGTGGCGCCGGTGCTGGCGTGAAATGTCGCGCCGGTGGCGGATGGTTGCCGGACGGTAGCCGTGCTTCTGTTGGCGGGGGCGTTGCGGCGTTGGCGGTGGTGCCGTCTTGGGCGACGTTGGCCGTGCCGGAGGCGTGGCGGAGGTTGACGTGCCGAGGGAGGTGGTTTGTGTTCCCCTTTCCATTGTGGCGAGGAGGGCCTTTGTGAGGCTGCGCGCGTAGACTGCTTTGGTGGCGACGTCTGGCGAGGCTTGGACTCCTGCAGTGTGCTGCTGGGGTCGCCGTACCCCGTGGAGGCAGCAGTCGCTGCAGTTGCCAGCGTAGGGCGGGAGCTGCAGCGTGACCGTGGTGTTTGGTGGGGTCGTGACGGTCAGTACTGGCGTTCCGGGCGTCGAGGTTGATGGCTGCGGTGTTAGCAGGCGGATACCCGGCGGTGGCTGCCGTTTGGGTGGCGGGCGCTGCTGCGCTGTGCTGTCCCGGGGCCGCGCGTAGAGGGGTATCGCGCCGGCTTTCGAGATGGCCATGGCCTGGCGGATCGGGATTGGGCCATACCTGCCGGGTGGCTGTGGCCGGGTTGGCTTCCTCTTTGCCGGGGCCGGAGGCGACGGCGTGACGGCGAGGTCGCGTAGGAGCTGTGAGGCGGTTGGGGGCTTTGGCGACATGGCTCGAGTGTGGTTGACTGCGAGTGCGGGTGCGCTGTTTTATAGCCGCGGCCGTGGGGCGGGGGGCGTCGTTCGGCATGTTGGGGGTGTTCACTGTGTGCGTTGGTGGGGGTGCCGGCTTACATCTGTCGATAGATACCGAGGGCGTTCGGCGGTCGTCCGTTAGGTATGTTATCGTTTTCCCGTCGTTCGTTAGTACTTGATGGGGGCCGGTGTAGGGTGGCTCTAGTTTACCCCTTGGTGTGTCGACGCGGACGTACACGTGTGTCGCTGTGCGCATGGTTGTAGGCATATAAGACTGTGTGTAGTGGCGGTAAGACTCGTTCGTGCGGAGGGGCACAGTTGTCGGTGGCGGCTGAGTGAACAGATCCCCTGGGAGGCGTGGTGTGGCCGAAAAGAGGCGTTGGGCCGGTGAGTAGCCATCGGGGCCCGGGCGGTTTCGTAGGCCGAGGAGGAGGCCGCTTAGTTGTGCAGCCCATGTGCGGGACGTGGCTGTTGCGATAATTGCGTCCTTTAGTACGCGGTGCAGTCGCTCTACTAGGCCGTTCGCTTGAGGGTGGTAGGTGTTCGTGTGATGAACCTCCGTGCCCATGGATGTACAATACTTGTGGAAGTCGGCGGAGGTGAACTGGGTGCCCTGGTCGGTGGTTAAGCGTGCCGGGGAGCCGTAGCGGGCGATCCAGTGTGTGTGTAGGGCCGTGACTACTGCGTCGGCGGAAATGGTCGAGAGGGGTGCGCATTCGAACCAGCCGGTGGCGCGGTCGATCATCGATAATATGTATTTTTTCGATTCCGATGGTGGTAGCGGGCCGAAGAGGTCGATATGTAGGTGCTCGAGTGGCGCTGCGTCGGGAAATTCGCCGAGGGGGGCTCTGATGTGCCGGGTTATTTTGGCTCGGTTGCAGCTCGGGCAGGCGCGGGTGAATAGCCGTATCGATGAGGTCATGTTTGGCCAATAGTATCGAGCGCGGATGAGGGCTGTGGTGGCCATAATCCCCGGATGTGTCATCCCGTGTATGTGTCTGAATACTGCGAGTCGTAGCGGCGTGGGGATGTAGGGGCGAGGCGAGGCGTCGGTGTTTTCGCACATGATTTCGTGGCCTTGTATTCGGTGCGCTGTGAGAGTCATGGTGGCGATTTGATCATCGGCGGCCTGTGCGTCGGCTAGTTGTTGTAGCGTGAAGGGGGTGCCGTGATCCGTGACTGCGTGGGCCGTGTTGGCTGTTGGTGGAAGGCGCGAGAGGTAGTCGGCGACGATGTTCTTTGGGCCCTCGGCGTACCTGATGTCCGTTGTGAATTCGGAGATAAAGCGAAGGTGCCGGAGCCTCGTCGGCGGGGCCGTGTTTGATTGAGTCACGAGGGAGGTCATTAGGGGCTTATGGTCCGTGTATACGGTAAGTGGGCGCCCTTCGATTTGTTGCCAAAAATGTACGATGGCGAGGTATATAGGGTTGGTCAGGAAAGTTCATCTGAACAACCTCTAGGTGACTAACCCCCATCATAAGATGGAACAACTGGAATATAAATGAAAGTAGTTGTCAGAGGTTCTGGTTCAGGAAAGTTCATCTGAACAACCTCTGGGTGACTAACCCCCATCATAAGATGGAACAACTGGGAAAACAAGGGGAAAAATTACAAAAATAGGCGTTGAACGCCAGGCATAACAGCCTTAAGAATAATATCATGAGGTTTGATATTATTAATAGTAGTAATTATGAGGTTGATTGTAATAATAATAATCATGAGGTTGATTTGATAAAAATAGAAAATCCAATGGCCGAAGTGTATATTGATAAACAAAGGGGTATTAAAAAGAGGATTCCTTCTGGAAAACCTCAGAGCTATTCCTTCTGGAAAAGCTCTCAAAAAGTGGAGGGGGTACCGAGGATAAAATCCAGCACATACCCACCAACCACGCTCTGCTACCATGTAATGGATAAGGGGTTTAACTACGCCGCCCATACAGCGTAGTTTCCCCCTCTCCATCCTCTGGAAAGGTAGGGAGGCAGTGTGACAGCTGCCCCCGGAGACAAATGGTTAGATTATAACGCGTTGCCTCCAGGAGTTGATGATTCGTTTCCGCGAATCAACCGCCCCTTCAGCCGCGCGTCAAAAAGATCGGGAAGAGCCAGCATCCAAGATGGACGGGATTCCCATATAACGTCACAATGTTGCACAATCTTTAGCTCAACAGTGATGTCGGCGACCGCCTCGCAGCTGCCTCTTTCCTTGTCAATCGCGACTTTGAAATCATCGCATTCTTTCCCATCAAGAACAAAATACACTTTTATACCGGTAAGAGCTACGAGTACCTATAAGAGTTACTTTTGTTAATGCCGATGATTTGATCAACAGAACCGGCATCACTGTGCAGTTTTCGTGTATGAGTGGAAATAGACAACATTGCGATAACTCCGTTTTTATTAGAAATGTGTTGGTTAGTTCTTTATTTGCGTCGTTGATTCAATTATCTACCGAATGCGGTCGTGTACATGTTATCAGCTCGATGGGAAGCGCGTAAGTACCTCAGTGTCACAGCTGTAAGGGCACCTGATATAGTGACAGAACTTCAGGTCGTGGCTCAAAATTTTAATTGATCTCAGCGGAGAGGCGCACGAGGACGGCGGGTGAATGAAGAGGTATTACAAACTAGGACATTCCGAGGAGACGGAGTGGCTCTTTACTTAAGGTTTTCCTCGAGTATAAAACAAGGTGCAAAATCCACGGTTAATTGTGATTTGTCTCCACGCTCTTGAGGCCAACTTGTGTTTTAACTTGAAGTAGATTTTGTCATCCGTCCACATTAGACATCGGCCATAAAGCCGCCGAGTGACAAGGCGTTGCCCGCTCCCCCTTAATCCAAGCCAAGGAAATACCACACTAATAACGTTTTATTAGGTTCAAAAAGTTTGGATGTTTAATATGAGTTGGGTTGTTGAGGCCGACCATTTAGCTCTGAATCTTCTCCTTAGTAAGTTATATTTATAAGGCAACCGCAGTTGTGTAGGTTTCATCACTCCTAAGTTCTAATTGGCAAGAGCTTGGCATTACTTTACAATATCCTTTAGGGGCCCCAGGAGAAATCTATTTCCCACCTTAACTCCACATGCTATGCCGCATTACTCACGGCTAACTAGCCTATACCTTCCTTATCACGGCTTAATCTTTACTTATCCTCGTAACCGTTTAATAAATCATCTCCGCCACGCTTGGCTGCAACGCTCACATAGTCGACCCGTCGAACTTGAGACCATCTCACCCGCGTCCAAATATTATCTGCAAAATCGAAAGAACTTCTTCAGGAAAAAACAGTTCGGTTTTCAACATTAAAGTTCGAATATTTATTAATCAGGTCTTACTATCAATTCGTTATTCTCTATCGCGGTGATTCGATTATGATATTGAAGGACTGACCACCGTTTCATTTTCATGTCCGATTTTTCTCACGTATGGTTGCTCATCGACCCAGTTTGAATATCTAGTTCGATGTCTAAACAATACATGGTCTAAATGAGACATTATATAGAAAAGTGTATACTCTGTACGGATTGCAGCCCTGGTGTACAAATCAGTGGCTCTTAAAATGTGCACAGATTACATATAAGAGTATTGCGATGTCAGGCCTCTAATCTTATTAATTAAAATAAATATATGCATTCAAATGGTATATATATATATATATATATATATATATATATATATATATATATATATACCTATTGATTATATATTTGAAAAAAATTTAAACTAACGTCAAATATATTTTGCAACAGTTCCGTTCAGTATAAAAACCCGGAATTCACCCCCCCCCCCCACCCATCACATTCGAACTTCCCTCCACAAAACTAGTTGCGATGGGCTGCTTTGTCCGACCTACAAGCTGTTATTTCAAAGCTTATGTACCACATATGGAATATTGTTCAATACTAATATGAAATTTCCATAAGAAATCAACGTATGAACGAAAAACTAAGAAAACTAGGTACTGTCTTTCCTCATATCAAGACTGGTGCCGGTTTTTAACAAATCACTTGTAAAACGTGTGCTCTGGTCGAGTCTGCTTTGGTTGGTCGAGTCCTTGTCACATCGGTTTACTATTCTATTGGATATAGGTACCTACAGAAATGTTGGCTGTTCATTTATTGTTTCTTTCATATAAAATAATTGAAATAGCTATCTCTGGTGGTTTCCACCAATTGTGGCCCCCAAAACACGAATAAGGAGCTCCTCTTTTTTTTTAAATAAATTATCTCTGATCATTGATAGTACCATTTAATCGTCTTGATCCACCTGTTGACACTTTTCCCAGTGTTATTCTACAAATTGATGGTGATTTCAGACGATTTCCCAGGTTTTGGACTAAAAAAAAATCAATTTCGGGAGCTGAACATCTGGTAGAACCTCAATTTTCTATTCTTTGGTTAAAATCGACTTCATATTCGGTCTTCTCGTCCCCAAAAACATGAAAAACGATACCTTAAAAGCTCATGTTACCAACATGTTGCTAAAACGCAAAAAGTGCCTATTTTTACACACATTTTCACTCATAACACCCTTGGGTATATTCCGATCGGGCTGAAAAGTTTCGGGACACAACTAGAGCCCAAATGGAGCATGTGTGCGAAAGAACGATTTTTTTGGACCGAAAATGAAGCCTGTACACGTGATACGGCGGACGGCGGACGGCGGACGGCGGACGGCGGACGGTGGACGGCGGACGGCGGACGGCGGACGGACATTGCATTTTTGGAATCTACGCACCTTGAAACGGAAAAGGAATAAGTTTGAGGGGGTGTTATAAAAACTTTTTGCTGAGCGAATACATAGGTGTATTATTCACAGAATAATAAACCAAAACTAATGGCGCGTCCACACTATGCCGATTGGCTTCCGCATTCCACAACACTTGAGACGCCTCAGTTTCCCTCATGATTTCAGCGTGCCACGACTTCAGATGGATAAGACCATTTTGAACTCTGCGGCTGCAGTTATGTCCAATCGCTGTATGATCCGGACCGATACTCTCAGGTTGGGATCGGTATCCAACGAGCACTTCCACACTGATCGGCTTTTTTGAACGCACCTTCAATATCTGCAACTGGTTAATGGACTGCTTATTTGAACTTTATATTATTAATGTATCTATTATTTCGATATAATACACTGTATCTTATGAACTAATCCCAAAGTTTTTCGAGTAAGAACGGTTTATTTGAACTTTTCACACTGTAAGCTATTTCCAGGTACAACTCTTTCTTCAATAATTTCAGAGATAACTGTATCATTGCACGAATTTGTACAAAGCATTTTGAACTAACATAGAAACCTGCGATTTTAGATAGGTATTTACAGATTTTTACCAACTTTTTCGCCTAATCCTTTCCTTGGTGATCCAATGATATTTATTTTCAATGATTCACTTGAATGGGATTTATAGCTAATTAATAATTTAATTATTAGAATCTACTGACGAAGGAATGAGGGATCATCAGCCATTTATTTTTTTTCGTCGTTTTCATGAAACTCTACCCTAGAAGAAGGTACGTAACCTATGTAATCAACTATAACTACACGTAAATAGTTGCGGAACTGTGGCATATATTTCTGTACAGATCAAAGGATTGAAAATACTTATTTTGATAGGAAGCATAGCAGCTGCTTACAATATCAAGAAAATCTTACCTGTCGCAACGAATTGCGTTTTCAAAATTGTAGTACATTGGTTCCTCCTTTTTCCTAAATGTGAGGCCCTTTATCGCTCATCACATCATCCACACAAGTTGAATATGTTAGATCAGAAAAACGCTGCAAAGTCCTTGTCAGATGGGTTTATTATTCTGTTGGACGTACCTACAGAAATGCTGGAATTATATTCGTTGTTTCATTCATGTGCGATAATATTGAAATAGCTGCTCATTATGGTTTCCACCAATTTTGGCCCCTAAAAACACGAATAAGGCTTCTATGTTTGACCAATTATCTTTGATCATTGATAGTGCCATTTAATTGTCTTGATTCACCTGTTGATACTACTTCTAGAGTTACTATTCATGTTATGGTAATTTCAGACTATTTCGCAGGTTTTTGACTCATAAAAAATGAATTTTGGGAGGTGAACCTTCGTTACAACCTCAATTCTTCACTCTGTGGTCCAAATGGACTTCATGTTTGGTCTTTTTGCCCTAAAAAACATGGAAAAAGATACCTCAAAAGCTCATTGTACTAAAACAACAAAAAAACCCTATTATTACACCCATTTTTCACCCATAACACCCTTGGCTATATTTCGATCGGGCTGCAAAGTTTCGGGACACAACTAGGGCCAAATTGAGCTTGTGCGCGAAAGAACGGATTTTTTAAACCGACATTGAAGTAGATATGCATGATACGGCGTACGGCGGACGGACATCGCATTTTTCGGATCTACGCACCCTGAAACGTAAAACTAAAAATTTTGAGGGGGTGTTATGAGAGTTTTTTGCTGAGCGAATACAAAGGTTGTTCACAGAATAATAAACCAAAAGTTAGCACTGCGGCAACTGGTATTGTATATACACATGCATCATGACAGATATCGTAAAAACAGGATCGAATTCAACAAGAACGCAAAAGCCAGAATAATTTACCATTCTGACGTTAAATAATTTTTGTAAAACCTCAGAATGGCACATAACTCGAAATAAAACACTCCTGAAAAGGTGTAATACCACGTTCACACGCGAAATTTCCATAGCCAACTGAATATGTGACAGTTTTGAAGAAAAGTTGGCGTTCTCTTTGATATACTAAAAACATAACAGCAATCTGATGGATTATAACGGTACGATAGTTGATAATTATGGTCTCCACCACGAGGTGGAACTTTTTAATTCTCCTTCTTTATCATTCAATAAATAACCTATTTTAACGCCCCCTCAACTTTTTCCTTTTACGTTTCAAAGTGCATAGATTCCAAAAATGCAATGTCCGTCCGCCGTACGCCGTATCATCCATATCTACTTTATTTTTGGACTGAAAAATTCGTTATTCCGCCCGCAGGCTTCATTTTGGCCTTAGTTATGTCTCGAAACTTAGCAGCCCGATCGGAATATACCCAGGGGTGTTATGGGTGAAAAATTTGTGTAAAAATAGGGTTTTTGGAGTTAACAGGAGCGTGTAAGGTATCGTTTTCCATGTTTTTCAGGGTTATAAGACCGAATATGAAATTGATTTTGACCAATGAATGAAGAATTGAGGTTTCTTAGCTTCAGCCTTAAATGTAACTCAACATATGGTCTAAAATCGTCATTCTTTCACACACAGGCTCCATTTGGGCCCCAGTTGCGCTCCGAAGCTCGGCAGCCCGATCGGAATACATCAACGAATGTCATGGGTGAAAAATGGGTGTAAAAATAGGGTTCTTCAATTTTTTTTTTTGGAGGTTCAAGTGAGCATGAGCTTATGAGGTATCGTTTTCCATGTTTTATGAAACTGTAATTCCCGGGCCGGCTCCAGTAATCGATATAGGGCTTTCCTGGGTAGGTTTTGACCACAGTAACAGTGACCTATGCAGAAGGAGCATCTGTACAGGTAAATTATAAACGGCTGTGCAATAATTTGCAGCGTTTTTAAATTGATCTCGATCTTAACAATTTTTTGAGGCCACCCGGAGCATTGCACGTCCAGCCGAAAAGCTTCGACAACATGATCGTGAATGAAACGGTATAAATCCGGCCCAGATATCACTGCTAGGGAACAACACCTGATTATAATCACAGATGGCTGTATAAATTCGAGTTGGTTGTACAGAGATATTATTACAATTTTGAAGAATGATGGTAATTTTGAATTCAGTTGACAGGTACTTTTTCATTTTGAATGATACTAAATTATTTAATTCTTGATTCCACTGCATATTTATGAAATGTGATTGCCGGCTGGCTCGAGCACTCGGTTAAGGACTTTCCTGGGGGGAGCACGAGGATAGGTATTGACCACAACAGAAAACAGTGATCTACTCAGAAGGGTTATCTATACAGATAAATAATAAATCGTTGTTTAATAATAAGCAGTTTTTTTAAAATCCCAACTGTACCAAAACATCAAAATCGTAATTTTTTAGTTACAGCACTACAATTTTATGTAAGATGTTCGAAAGTAATTCATATTATGTATTACGAAGCACTCAAATTAGGTATCAGTTGTCATTTGGAAATTTCAATATTGATGCTGATAGTTGTTAGTTGTTTTCTATAAATTATTTCTGCAAATGATTTAGTTATTAATTTTATCAACAACAGGTAATTGATTGTTTTTGTAGTTATTGATGAAAACTAGATTACGCCCGAAAATGATGTGTACATTCGAAATTTGAGGCCCTAAACAACGGTACGTTCCCTTCGAAAAGTCGACGAAATAATAAACCAATACCTCGCCTGTTTGAGCCTAAATTGTAAATGTAAATAGCAAAATTCAATCATGAATTATTGATGCTTCCCGACAACGGAATTGCTCTTCCATTTGACACTTTTGACTTTTGAAGGACGTTAATGAGAACTGAAAGAAGAAGGGGAAGTCGCGGAAAAGCGTCGAGGAGTGTTTTACTGCTACGAAAGAGAAGTTGAATGGAGGTGAGAGCAGGTGAATAAAAGGCAGCCTTCAAATCCCTCCCTCCCCCTCCCACTCCATCACGTAGCTTTTACTGCTTCCCTCGAAAGTTTGTCTAAAAACTCTATTCTTTTCTTGTTCCCTTTCCCCCACCACCCTTGGGCCCTACCTTCACAAAGAGCAATAACATACACAAGTCAAGACGCTCTGACACGTCCTCCGCTTGGAAGTCAACTCCTCAATTTACTAGTTCCAGCAAACGTGATCTTCTTTCCTTTCGCCTCCTCTCCTCACTTTTTCTTCGTATCGCCACCTTTTCCGCCTTCTCGCTGTTTTTTGCCTCTTCCTTCCGGAGCTCGGATCGCCAATTTCCCTCTGTCATTTTGAACGCGCGGAAGTGTACTAAATTTTGCAGTCCCCGAAATCTAATAATTACACTGAGTTTTACTCAATGAATGTCGAGCAACATGGCAGCTAACATCAGTAGAGCTGTTTCTCGAATTTATGCAGATGAGAAATATATTGCCGAGCCATGTCGGAGGATTATGAAGCTTCTCTTGAAATATCGGCGACACGGGGTAAAGCCACAAATATCGTGTTCATCCTTCAAAACACTTCTCATCCAATTTTCACCGTCCAAATAACGAAAATCCAATTGCTGGGTGTCTATCATATTATATGTAGCGAAACGAAAGGTTGGTTTGGCAGTGTTCAACGGAGGATGCGAACGGTACTAAAGGAACATTTTCAGAGTCGTACCTACTTCACTAAATTTCCACTTAGCAGATCATTCTGCTGGTTTGATCAATTTTCACTAGATAAACGCGTATGCAGACCGCAAGTTGCAAAGTATTGCAAATCACCCTGAGAATAAATTTTCTCGAACTACCACAAGTTATGTATGTGAGTAAACCTGTGTACAAGGTTTCGGCCTCAACTAGTTTTGAGGTCCGATCTCCATTCATCGATGTCCTGCAGAAAAATCAATCCTGCAGAAAAATCCACAAAATGGTTGATAACTATTAAAAATAGGCTAAAAGTCTTAGCTGACCCTTTGTTTTAAAATATTTTTATGATGTTAATGAAATTTACATGAATAAATCCTATCGCAGTGATTCATAAGAATTTCATCAAAACCGTACATGATGATGTCACTAGAAAGACAGAAACTTCTGATGCACGGAAGTTGACGCACGTTGTTTTGTTACCTATCCATTCACCTGCTAATAGCAATATTTTAATTACCACACAGTATAGTTGTTAACGGTACTCTTCAAAAATAATATCCATACTAGTTAGCAACCATATCGCTTGAATATAGATGCATGGAATATTGTGTGATGCCCCGCACCTGATGTTTTGTCAATAAAGTTTATGATTCTTCTTCATTCTAAGCCATTTACAATTAAAATATTTATTCTTATGTAGCCCATGGATTCTTACGTAGTCCTTGGTTCGGCCTGAAACTAGCTGCTGGTAATATAAGGCCATCTCTAAAATGAACTCCACTTATGTTCATTGATCAAAATCACTACATTTCATGTTACTTTTCAAGTTTAACATTTATTTTCATCAGATTAGGGCCGTTTGTCTGTTATATATTTCTTTGTTCCTCAGTGATTCTCCTCTTCAAATTGGAGTTGGCGTTGAAACGTGGATTCAGCAGCTCCCTGTATTGAGCGTCAATATTTTTGTTGGGGGGGGGGGGGGGGGGGGCAAGAGGAGGTAAGGACGTGTGCAAATTCAATATGTCCTTGTATGATACTATTCATCAACATAGAAGTCTTCCAATATGCAGATCGTTTCGTTCTCACGTCAGCAAATATCGTTGAAAATTTCACTCAACAAGATTTCCGTCTGGGGTAAATATTAGGGTGAGATGAACCTGTGTTCATTTACTTGAGTATTCGCCAATGTCTTCTCACCCCCAATGAAAGGATTGGTATCTGCGAGGAGCCCATATTATCTACTCCTGCGGAGGGGCTTACCCAAGGTGCAACCCTTACACTCCTCCCTTGATGCAGTAATTGAACGGTTACAAATAGTCATAAAGGCACCCTAAGTACATTTACTAATTAACTCACCCAAGAAGTTGCTCCCTTCTCCCTTCTAATCCGTTCCCTAAGGAATAACTTGCGCCATAGATTTTTATTCTCTCATCTCCAAAAAGGAGGGATGGTAGAAAAAGAGAGCTTTCCAAATTAAAACTTTTTCCGGGGCTTTTATATTTTTTTATGACCGAAGAAGGGCGATAACTTTCCCAATGTGTTCCTTCCTAATGATAATCATATTTAAGGGATATTAAGCGAAGCAATATGCCCCGGATTGGATGATCCAACCAAGAGAAATCGTAACTTTTATTAACTGCAAAAAGGGCTCGGAAAAGTTTTGACATATAACGATTCCATAATGGTCATGAGCAGCCAGCGATCCTGTCGCTTATACACATTTTTTAAAAGTTTCGATGGAGAAAACGACTTCAGAAAAGTATATAATTGCATCAGTTCCTCTTTTTCATCCAACTGGAAAGTGACGCACAATCACGTAGGTCGTATCACGTACGATTTCAGTCTGCATACCGTTCCATAACTCGGTAGCGTGAGTCCGCCTATCGCAGCCATTATCCAAAATAATTGCTCCTACTGATTGGTTGGTTCACTTGAGCTTTTGGGGGTTGTTACATCACACTTTTTTTTTAAATAAGGAAACAGTGGGAAAATTTTAAAAGGGACTATTGCTCACCCACACACACACAAACTAACCCTTATCCTTGACCTAATTCACGCCGGAATCACTTGTTCAGTATTACTTCGGGGTCGGGTCGTTCACTAGGCGATGTTGCGCCTCAGATTAACTTGGTTTCAGGATCGATTCGTATCTGTTTTTGATTATGAAAGACACAGCCATATATACCAAGGTTTCACCCAACTCCTAGCACCTCTCGCTCCCTGGCCCATCTTTTACATGTGAAGGACGGATACATCGTCTCTTGGTGCACTGCAGTACTTGCACTTGGCGGTGTCTGCTAGCTCCTCGGTTATCCGTCCAACTCAGGTTGCCACTATTTCCTGGTTTCAAGGGTTTCTGCCCACATATATGCTGCTCAGGATATGATCTGCAAATGCTTGCCATCGATCTGCTCAAGTTGGAATTAAGTCACTGTCGCAGCCCTTGCCCGCTCTTCTGATGTGCTTCCAGATGGTCAGCCTGCTGTCCGGAGTTACTCCCAGATTCCGCACTGTCTGTGTCGAATAGATGATTTTGTCTTCTCCAACGGGATTACTCGATCAACATTGAGATTCTAGGTGTCACTTTTATAACAGCGGCTCGTCAGCTGTTCTCAACAGGTAATGTGCCGCCATGTTCTGAGGTCATTAGCCACAGCCATTCGGTCAGTGCTGCCATCTATAAAACATTTTTAAATCCTCCTGCTACCTATCAAAAGCAATTACTCCCCACCCCTCTCCAAAATTTTGAGCGGCCTCCCTTAATCAATTTCATCAATTTCATTTTAATCAGTTTTTTTGCGGCGGTACTTAATCAATTTCTTACTATCTTTAGACCGCCAACTTTCAAATTTGATGTGATAATCTAATCTCCTTTCCCGCTCATCCGCTCATCTTCATTCCCCAACTGATGTAACATCATTCTCAGGTCACCAGTGTCTTACTGTGTCACCAGTGTACTTACCAGTGTCTTTTTCTGTTAGATCCCCGAAAAATTAACAAAAAGATTAACTTCTCCCTCACCTTAGTCCATACCCCCACCAGTAATAACCCCCCCCCCCCCCAGCACAAATATTAACTAACAAAACTCAGGTGACCCACACCTACCATCGAAATTTCAGCTAATTACGACCATTTTTGGGGTAGTTATGCACGTGGCAAAGACTTCAGGTTTGCGCATGCGCAGACGAAAGTTTAGGTTAGTTTTAAGTGGATTTTAATGTCCCAAAAGTGTTCACAAGGCCTCCGCGGAAGCAATAAATAATTTTAACAAACAGGTAGTAAGCAGGTAGTCAAAAAATCGGAAATTCCGAAAATCACCAACGTATTTTCAGGCAATGTGAAAGCAAATAAGAAAAAATGGCAGCGTACGTTTCTTAAGCATAAAATCTTCATATTTCTTCGAGAGGGCTCGGAGGGATAATAGACAAGCTGTAACAACCTTGGAGAATGACGGATGATACATCGCGGGTACCGACGCAAGTAACTCAATTTGTAGCCGAGTCAAAAGTCCATGGGCGAGATTTCGCGAGAGAAATAACACAGGGAAAGCTACTAAGATTAGGTTTTGTGGTGATAGAGGCGGAAAGCCGTGAGGTGGTGGGAGTGGGAGGGAGGGACTGAATTCCCGGAGGACCTGCTGTAGAGATAAGGAGCACCTCCTTCATCCTCACTTGATAATATAAGGAAAATAAAGCTGAACGGTTATTATGAACACCCCTCCTACCATCGCCAAGGAAAAGGAGAAAGGACTGGGAATTGCTAATGGAAATCAACAATGCAAATGTTTGGTCGGGAAGAAGTGGTTGCGTACAAGTTCGAGGTAATTTGCAATCTTAAAGAGGAGGATAAATGAACTTCAAAATATGAACGACGAATATTGGGAGGAATGGAAAGTATTCAATCTTATTATTAGAGCACCCGCTTCCCTCACTTTTTCCCCTCGGCCAGCTTCGTTCCTCGGGCCTGAATAAATAAATGAATAATTGAATGAATATATCAATGAATTAGACACGTAATTAGGCACCTCTTTCAACTACAAATCAACCCTCCTCAATTTTTGTTTCCCGATCAGTGAAGGAAGTCCTTTCACAAGAGACAAGTTGGAAGGAAAAGTGAGTTTCTTCCGAGTGGAGTAATATCTCTACGTGCTTAGAAAGCCAAGTGGAGGGAGCAGCTCGGTCAGCTTCCAGCCCAGGTAGGTACTTAACAGTCCCCTGAATCGTATGCGTGATGACTGATTAATTGCTCAATGATATCCCCGATTGCTACAAGGTAGATTTATAATTTCATAAAAAAGTACGCAATCCTGAAAAAAAACTCACATGGTTAATACCTACCTGTACATACAGATAATATACCTATGGTTGGCTTGGGAAATATCATTATTATGTACCTAGTATGCATGATAAGGTGTACCCATGGGTCTGAAATTGGCTTTTTCTTCGACTATTTTTTTTACACTGTAAATTGACGAGAAATGCCTACTTAGTTTAGGAGAAATAATGTATATTCTAAGATTGCTTACCAGGTTTTCTAAGATTACTTACCTACTGACCAACAGTGACGTCTGATAGTGAAGTTCTTCCTCTTTGCTACGGTTTAAAAGTTGCCTGAAACATGACATTCAACTAGTTTTATCTTCAACTTCTTCATCATTCACCGTGTTTAAATCTATCTCTAATCGATATCCGTCTTGATATGACGCTCGAAAAGTTATCAACATTGATAATAAACTCGAACCAATTTTGCGGATACATGGGTAATCCAGCCTCACCCGGGTCATAAATTTCATCGCCCGAGGTTTTGCCAGTGACGACATCAAGCCAGCTCCAATTTTATATGCAATAACTACGAGTGTCTGGTGCAAATCCAAAATATCCACTAACTGGTGTATTTCGCTCTGTATTTTTTAATAAACAGTGAAACACTAAACAAAAGGGAGAGCTGTATCTTTATGTTGCAAGTTATGGCGGACAATGAGTTGACCTATATTACGATAGTTTAGCTGGAGATGGATAAAATACAACGAAATCCCCTCCACTCCTCCTTCCCACCATCCAACCAAAGACTGACATTGATTAATTGACTCGTCATTCAATAATTTGAAATTCAACATTATAGACGGCTTCCGAGTCTGCCAAGGTAGCGAAAGACTTGTAATCACTTCTGGGGCGGAACAACGTTTGTCCTCCGTCTTATGGAATGTTACTGTATTAATTGGGCCATGTATTTGTTTGCATTCAGCTACCAAGCATCAAGAATGGGAGATGTCTACATTATGATGCATCCTCACTCTTGGGCATCTGCATAGCTCGTTTCCCGTCAGGTGATCGAGCGGTTATTATTTTTATCCTTTATTTTCGGCTAAACATATTCTTAATCCATCTCCAGGTTTAGAAAAATGTTTATGTTTGTTGGTGTTTTAGTGTTTCAGGGTGGTAACTGGGGCTATCAGGGCTATGGATGGTGCGTTTATGTGTGTGTTCCTGACAATATCTGACTTTGGCTTCCAGATGAAAAGTTCAAAGTAATGTCAAAATGTCTGCAATGACAAACGAGAGAATGAGTTCAAAGATGGGCGATTTTCGAAAATAAGTAGTAAGCCAATTCAGTTTACGAGGGTTATAAATATCATAAAATTTGAATAAATTGCTAATAATGAGCAACATTAGATATAAAATCACAAAACGTTTTATAGAAAAGACGGAAAAGCCTCAAGACAGTCAACGACCATTTCAATATCAGGAATAAATTTTAGGGGGGTGAATCTTCGAAGGATTGCGGATATGGTCATGCTTCATGACTGAAAAAATTTTCAACCATTACTTTGATTTGTTCCTCTGTATGTTTCATGATAGGGAATATACTCACTCGAAACGCGGTATTCTAAATGCACCAGCTTTCAAAAGCAGTAGTCTGATTCATTGTGGAGACCCTTGGTAACCATTTAATCGATTGTAATACATGAAGAAGATGTATCCTAATTTGGGAGTTTTCACCAGAGTTTTGTATATACGTAATTAGACGGGCCGAAGGAGTTGCGTAAGAGACAGGGCGGGACATGTTTTTTTTCTATTTTTTTTAACGAGGGTTGTTGGCTAAGGGTAGCTCGGAGGGGTTGAGGATTTACAATACAAGACTGTCCCAAAAGCTATTAGGAAACTCGGAGATGTGTAAAATAGGCTACGCTTGGGCGGCAAGCTTGACCCAAACCAACCCCGGGACTCCTTGGTTTATTACGATGTTTCCCCCTTTTCACCCATTACACCTTAGCTTTTCCTAACGGCTCCCACTCGTGCACTCTCGAATCCTCGGGTTTCTACTCCTCTAGCCGCAAAAATCAGGTTGTCCCTCGGCCCTACAGAGGAAACTACTGCGAGGAGCCTCGTTCCCGTTTTCCACTTGATCGGTGGCTCTGCGGGTGGTAGCAGAGTGCGTTGGAGTCTGGTAAGAGATAGGGGGACCTTCCTAATCCCGTTTTTATTATCCTTACTTCCTCCCTCAACAATCGTCTAAATAAGGTACAGCCCCCTCGCTGGAAGCTGGAATGTGTTGGTCGACACAATACGACGGGATCGAACCTCCGAGTGTCTCGAGTGTTTCGCTATCTAACCCCTCGGCCCGTTCTAGAAAAGGGTTTCCCAGGACCCTTTTGTTCGCAACATTCATCACAGCACCTGTCCTCATTGTTGATGGGAAGAGACGACTTCACCCAACAGCAGGAGGAAAATGGGTACTACTGACCAAAAAAGACCATTGTCGAAATCAAATGTGAGGAACCAAGATGAGACACTAAAAGGCTACCGTATTAAAAGATAAATTAAGATTAGTTGGGGAAAACTCGGGCTCCAAAAATACAACGCTTCGAAGCTCTAACCGCACACGTAACATCAGTAGAGTTGAGAGAGCGGAGCACTGGGTGCGAAAATGTCACAGGCCGGGACAAAGTTCGAGTGGTGGATATTCAGTGAATAAACAGTGTTTGCTCCAGTTCAAAACGCAAAATGTTCATTAACACGATTTTTATACACGTTTCAAACACAAGAACGTTTTCGCTGAGAGAGCAAAAAGCATCGGATGCGAAAATTTCAAAGGCTGGGACAAAGTTCCAGTGTTGGATATTCAGTGAATAAACAGTGTTCGCTCTAGTTCAAAACGCAAAATGTGCATTACAACTATTTTTAAGCAAGTTTTCGATTTTTACACACGTTTTCAGACACAAGGACGTTTTCGCTGAGAGAGCGAAAAGCATCAGGTGCAAAAATATCACAGGCCGGGACAAAGTTCCAGTGGTGATATTCAGTGAATAAACAGTGTTCGCTCTAGTTCGAAACAGAACGAATTTTACGCACGTTTTCAAACACCAGGACGTTTTCGCTGAGAGAGAGAAGAGCATCAGGTGCGAAGATTTCACAGGCCGGGACAAAGTTCCAGTGGTGAATATTCATTGAATAAACAGTGTTTACTCTAGTTCGAAACGCAAAATACGTATTAAATTGATTTTTTGGGAAACTCACTTGAACAACGCACGTTGAGTATTTTTGTCACAGACTCATTAAAATATCCAAATATCCCACGCTCATCAATTAAATGAAAGGAAGAAATTAAATGTAAAGTCAATTTCCCAAGGAGAGAGAACTTCTAGGAGGCGAGGAGGTGTTTCAAGCAAGAACCTTTGGCGTTTGGATGGGGCGGACAGATTCGGAAGTTCTGCCTTGGTAGATTAAACATGTAAATTAATGTAGCCGTCATCAGTCAATACAGACGATATGATTTTTACCTCTGTTCCGTCGTTTCAGACGTTAATAAAAAAATTTGGTGATATTATGTTAGCAATCTCAACTTACCAACACACTGCATATCAGAAGAACAACACAAACGAGCTGGAATTATTATTATTCCACGAATGGCCTCGCATAAATTACATCGAGATCCGACGTTAAACTTAGTCTGCAGTATTTTGACAAGCTACAGCTATCATGTACATAGGTACTTATTCTCAACAGGCAGTTGGATAATACTGATCGTAGTTATCAGTACTGTTGAACTTATCGTTCCGTCTTGTTACACTCGTTGTCGAAAATTATTCAGGATTTCAGATTCAAATAATTGGCATTTCCCCTCTCACTTGAAGATCTTGTTATGAAGGCGTGAGGATGGAAACCACCCATGCAGTCCCACGCTCGGGAAAGGTTTCTACTTTTCAACATCATTAAAACTTGCGAACACGGATCGCACTGTTAATAATGTGACAACTCAACACGTTCGGAATGCTGATCCGAACGACGGAATCGGACAACGTCATGAGTTTGTAACGTGATTGCGTTCCGGGATAATCACCTCATATCCGGACTGAAGCAGAGAACTCAACATGTGTCGTACTTTAGCCCTCTACGACGTATGACTGGGACGCGTGCGACCGGATTCGAACTGGAGCTGGTGAAGTATTTGATATGATAGCGATTGTGCCTACATTTAGAGCCGTCTAAAATGATGATAATGTACAGGGTGTCCCTTAAATATGTTGCTCTATTTCGTTTATTTGAGGGTTTTTAGGAAACCCAAAAAATCCGAGTTTTCTAATTTTGGTTTATTATTCTGTGTTTATTATTCTCTGGTTCTTCTTCTTTGGTTTATTATTCTGTGTTTATTTATTATTCTGTGTTTATTATCCGTGTTTATTATTCGCTCAGCAAAAAAATTTAATAACACCTCCTCAACGTTTTTTCTTATACGTTTCAAGGTGCGTAGTTTCCGAAAATGCAACGTCCGTCCGCCCTCCGCTGTATCATCCATATATCTACTTTATTTTCGGTCTACAAAATTCGTTCTTTCGCACGCAGGATCCATTTGGGCCCGCGTTGTGTCCCGAAACCTTGCAGCCCGATCGGAATAAATCCAGGTGTGTTATGGGTGAAAAATTGGTGTACCAATAGGTTTTTTTGGTGTTGTAGTAACATGAGCTTGTGGGATATCGTTTTCCATGTTTTTCGCAGGACGAGGAGACCGAACATAAAGTCGATTTGACCAAAGAGTGGAAAATTGAGGTTCTAACGAAGTTTCAGCATTAAATTTACGTTACATTTTGGTCTAAAATCGTAGTTCTTCCGCGCACTGTTTGGGTCCCCATTAGGGAATAAATTTGGGTCCTAATTGTGCTCCGAAGCTCGGCAGCTCGAATGGAAAACACCGAGGGGTGTTATGGGGGGGGGGGGGGGGATTGGTGAAAAAATAGGGTTTTAAGAGTAGGTTTTTTAAAGGTTTTTGTGCAAATGAGCTTATAAGGTATCGTTTTCCATGTTTTTTAGGGCGAGAAGACCGAATATGAAGTTGATTTTGACCAAATAGTGATGAATTGAGGTTGTAACGAATATATTGTAGGAATAATTGTATAATAACACTACAAGTAGTATCAACAGGTGAGTCAAGACAATGAAATGGCACTATAAATGATCATAGATAATTTGCCAAAAATACGAGCCTAATTGGTGTTTTCGGGGATCCAAAATTGGTGGAAAACACCAAAAATAGCTATTTCAATTATTGCATATGAAAGAAACAATAAATGAACAGCAATCATTTCTGTAGGTTTGTCCAATAGGATAATAAACCCATTTGACAAGGACTTTGCAGCGTTTTGTTTTGCATTCAACTGTGGCGACCGTATATTTGTTAATCACTTGTTGTAAATTTTACTAGTAAAATTTAAATTTATTCAGCATAATAATTATTTAATTATTAATGATTAAATACATTTATTTAAGCATTTTTTAAATGTAATTTGATTGAAGTTATGTCACATGTAAGCTGTAAAAGTCGTAACAGGTGATGTTTACCTATAAATGACAAGATATATCATCATCTTCCTAGTCGGATCCAAGTGAGTTGAGATACCAAGTTGACAAATTCCATTTTCCGCTTCCAAGTATTTCGGAACATCAAGGATCGGATGAGTTAGATTCCTTATATAAAACGAGTCTCATACTGCGCAACGAACGCGTATCCAGCAGGTGGAATATTTAAACATAAAGCAGAGCAACCTCGAAATAATCCTGTTTGAAGAGCCATTTCTAGGCATTCGGATGGTGGACATATTTCACTTCTTTTTTTTTTCAAACTGAGATATTTCAAGTTCAACTTATTTGTGTGTGTGACATGAACATAGAGTGAGATTATATCTGCAATAAGGGACGGTGGGGAAGGGGGTTGCTTTATTGTTATGATAAGGAGCTTCGCTGTTCTCTTCTTTCTGAAGGCCCACGATACGAACGGGTTAACAAAGACCAACGCATGGCTTGGCTCGAGCGGTCCAGACTGATGAATGCACAACTAATTAAATACGGTGAATGCGGGCATTGTTTGTTGATAGAACGCGGGAGAAAAAAATCTCGAGCTTTTTCCCCTTTTTCGTCTGACATCACTTGTCTTGCCTCCCTTATGACAGTTATTACTTATTTTTAACGTAAGTACTCGCATTTCCTTCACCAGACGAAAGGGGTTTTTTGAGAGGAGTGGTGGTTGGGGAAATACAAAAAGCGCGAAACAAAAAAAAATTCTTTCAGAAAAGAGCTCCCGCTTGAAGCAGAAATGCGGGCCGATACCAAGTTTTGACAAGGCCCTATTTTACATATTCATATCCATGATTAATGGGTGGTTACTTTTTCCTCGTTTCCGCTTTCAATGTTAGGAACGAATCTCCGAGCTGAAGACCTTTCCATTTGTTGAGCTTGTCGCCATTGTGGAGTTCTTTTGTTATTCGTAATATGCCCTGAGGATCACTGAGGGCTACTTCCAGTTGAATTCTGGTCCAACATCACTCTGCTTCTACTTACGAGAACGTTTAATATGGCAGATTTTAATATGGGTTATAGCGCAACCCTGCTAATTGTTACCAATATGTTCATTAACCCTATAATAATTAGTGAGGTATTCAAATCACTCGTCTTCACCAGTCGAGTACAGTACCATACCACAAACTTACCACGACACATTAATTTTAGCCTAATCTGTGACACGTAGGCCGCTGAGGCCTGGAAACACTAGAGCGTTGTGAGACGAGCCTGATCGCTGCATAATACTGTGAATAAGTTATAACACTACTTATAAATTAGCACTGAAAACGCACTTGCAAAGCTGGTTTGGAACAGATCCAAGCATGAAGCAGTGGCGTATGGGCCTATTAGACCAAGAAAGTCAGCCACAATTAACATGAACTGGTTACTGCTAATCATAATAACGATAATCCAGAGACACCCTTCACTCCTTTGCCTTGGGAGGGAGTGAAGTGAATATCCCAGTAACGTGGGTTTGCCAAAACACAAATTCAAACTGCCAGTTAGGCTTATCAGGTCCACGTGTCGCGGGGTTCAAATTCTTCTCAATACCAGCCTGCTCCTTCAGTCGTACTCTTCAAGGTTCCATACGAATAATGTTTATGTAAATTTTCTACTACCCCCTCACGTAATCCTCATTTGATTTCTCGTCGAGTACATTCAGTAAGAGGTTAGCCGAGCTCAGTTGTTAAGAAGTTGACTCCGTTAGGTTGAATCTAAGAATGAAGGCGATGGGTTGAAGGGTGGGGATATAGATTCCACGATTAAGGAAGAAGCCCTGAAGATCTGACAAGAATATCTAATGAACTTTACTAACGACTTGGCGGGGATTAGAGACCATGTGAACATTCAGCTTTAATATGACTTGTAATATTTGGCGGAGAAGGAAGGTTGCCTGGCCAACATTTTAATGGCATATTAACTGGGGAAGCAACTAATCCAAACTAATCCACAGTTTATCGGACCGTTTCCAGCTGCACATTCTAATGTTCAATGTATTGTTTGAGAGCTGTTAATGATAATCACCCCTCGTTTTGCACCCTCTTTCAAACAACTTAGCCGCTCCTGGGTCGTTCCGGCCATTCTGGCGTTTTTCGTGAATCTCTTACTGAATGCTGATTTCAGCATCCTATTCGCCTCCTAATTCAGTGATAGGAAAGTGTTACGAAGTGCAGGCTGATTAGTCATTCAGAAGTTGATCAGTGAATTGAAATTATAAACAATACCTACGATGCGTAAGAAAACTTTATAGGCTTCATCCTATGTATCTGAAATCACAACTATCCCCTTCCCGCCAATTTATTATGATTGTTGCAGGATTTCTTACTCGCGTATCTTACGTAATTTAAATGGAGGAACAACAAAATCTAAAGTTCCTTGGGGCACATTTTCAGTATATATTTATCCCTCTATTTGGTTTCAAAACCTCTCGTAACCATTCTTGAGAGACAGTAGAACAGTAAATCATACATCTCGTACATACATCTTTCTTCATTTAGTCTCATACATTTTAATTCGTATCTTAAAAAGACCAAAAAAATTGAATTTTTAACAATTTAAAAAACGCCCAAAGTTCGAATAAATCCCCTAACATCACGAAAACTGATGAAGGTCGTTATCTGACACAATTCTGAATGATCCGAAACATTTTGGTGACAAAAGATTAATCAATTTTTTTTTACGAAACCATGGAACATTCGATCCGGTATGGTGGTACGTTAATTTTAAAATACGCTCATATGGCCACACATAATTATTTTTTGTATGGTCCATCATTGTATCCCTTCATTTTCCTTTCGGACATGGAACTCGTGAACAAAACAGTGGTGAGGGTAATAGGTGCGTATAGCTATAGTCTGTCCATTGTAGGTCGGTGCTTGGAATTTTGCTTTTAATTATGGATGATACCTACCTTCATAAACATTTTAACAAAAATAAAAAATGTACCTTCATATGGCAGGGTACAGTCTTCTGCGAAGTTCGAGCGAGCAACTCTTCTGTTCCTTTCCATTGCTTTGCTTTTTCCACTGATCTCGTCAAGTCTCAAACAAAGTCTACCCTACCTTCGCGATCAATAACTAAGAAATGTGAAGCATTTTCAGTACGACTCTAACTGAATTCTATTTTAAATAACGTCTCTTCAAAACGGATGATCAAAACTTTTTGAATGTGTTACCATACCGTCTTCCCTGAACGTCGTTGACATTTAGATAACAAGGTATTATTAGCAATAGGATCATACCAAAATTTAGGAAAAAGCAAGAAGACTTTTACCTACTTAGTAGGTAAAAGGGATATATGAATCAATTTTGTTGGTCCACTGAATAAAGTCCTCATTTATGCCCAGAATAATGATACCACATACAAAAATTGTCAGGAGTATTTTTGAGATATACAAGTTTCAGAATACCAGTCATAAAACCCAAAATAAACAGGTTTTTGGCTTTGGTGGCGCCAATGCCGGCGCCTCGAGACACTCCCTGGCGTCCTCATGACGCCAAACATGAGAACCAGTTCTGTGGCCTCTGCGATTTTTGTCACGCTAAATCAGTGTTTTAAACTACACTATGCGCATGGGAATCTGAGAGCGAAGAAATATTGTAGGTCATAACTTCACCATGAAACTTTATGCTCAAATTAATCTGAGTAGGACAACACCACGGTGTTCCTACGTTGAAAAATACGCTGAATACAAGGAAAGGAAACACCCGTGCGACAAATAACCTTGCTGAACAAGACCACCTATAAGAACCTAAGTGAGCCTACAATGCATCCCATCTGCTTCAAGAGAAACTGTACTGAGGTGAAGGCAAGGTGGTACGAGGGGAGGGGTTGGGTCTTTTCCCAACAATCGGAGACCGCTAGTCTAATATAATCAACCCCTCACACGACTCTTCCATTACTTTTTTCGCCTGTGCATTAAAAAGAAACCCTAATTACTCCTGAACACTGCCTGGGATAAATAAATCTTAAAATTAACTTAACAGTTCTAATTGTACCTTTCGGGGACCCTTTAATATAAACGCAATTGAGATATACTGCACTCGCTAAACTCGCTCATAAATTAAGGACCACGCACCGGCGCCAACAATTAAAACAAATGACATTTCTTAATTACTTATTATGACGCCACTAATGGCGGCCTAACTGACGTCTCTTCTCTTAGTCTACCTCCACGCTTTTCCTTCCAATCGGCGCCATCTCTCTTTCCTTCCATTCACTTTTGCCTCATCCTTCTATAATTGCAAGATTAAAGCCAAATTATGAAGTACTGATATAACATTTCATACTTAGACGTTACTAATCATTGAAAATATGTGGCTTGTAACTGTCTTAGTAAGTTGACTTCACGCGTTCTAATGCATGGTACCTACCTACCTACCTTACCTCACACCAAGTATTGGGATTTAGGGCGGTATGATAGTCCTCACTTTATTTAAAGTAAATGCTTGAGTGAACAAATAAGGAAGCAACGTCCACTTGGGCTATTCATAGACAGTGATAAAGCAAATCCTTAAGTTTCCGTAATCTTTTCAGCGTCATCGTTCTCGGCATTCTTGTTTCTTTTCCCAAGTATTCGGGTTTTTTTTTTATACGATGGATTACGAAATTTTGTTTGACTTCGATGAGTGGGATGACGAGTTCGATGTAAAAGAGAGCATGCGGGTGATGCATACCGGCTTCATTTTCGGTCTGAAAAATTCCTTCTTTCGCATACAGGCTCCATTTGGGCCCCAGTTGTCTCCCGAAACTTTGCAGCCCGATCAGAGTATACCCAAGGGTGTTATGGGTGAAAATTTGTATAAAAACAGGTATTTTTTGTGTTTTAGTAAAATGAGCTTTTCAGTGTCGGTTTCCACGTTTTTTTTTTTTTTTTGGGACGAAAAGACGGATATGAAGTCGATTTTGACCAAAGAGTGGAAAATTGAGAGGTTCTGCTCCCAAAATTGATTTTTTATGAGCCAAAAACCTGGGAAACTGTCTGATATCACCATCGGTTTGTACAAAAACACTAGAAAAAGTGTCAACAGGTGAGTCAAGACAATTAAATGGTACTATCAATGATCAAAAATAATCTGTTTAAAAAAAAAGCCGAGCCTAATTCGTGTTTTGGGGGGCCAAAATCGGTGGAAACAATCAGAAATAGCCATTTCAATTATTTCACATGAAAGAAACTGTAAATGAACAGCCAAAATTTCTGTAGGTAAGTCCAATAGAATAATAAACCCATGTGACAAGGACTTTGTTTATCAATTTCCTTTGCATTTTTAAATGTTCACTCTTCGAAGTAAATCCTAACGTGAGCCGGGAGTTTGCCATCGATTTTGATAGTTCCTTAAAAATTGTTCCAAAAGTTTCCAGTTTGTTCATTATTGACTAACTTTTCATGACTTTGCCTACTAATAAGATTCTACCTGACCAAAAGTAGGATAAAACCCAATTATTTCCTTTTTCGAAGACCAGTACATATCTCATGACCATGTTGGTAGTTGATTCCACTGAAAAGGCAAACCAAGGAACTAGGCAAAAGCGTAATTTAAATTTAAAAGGATAAGTAAAAAAGTAAAAGAGGGAGTAAAAACAAAACGGAAGAAGGAGTAGTACAGAAGGGAAAGGGAGAAGTAAACGCAAGTCAACACACCTAAACGCGAGCACCAAGTGTATAATAGAACTGTTGCAAAGTAAAACAAAGGTTGCTTGCTCCACTGTTTACTTTGCCCAGACACAGGGAGGACATCGGCGTATAAAACAACGGAAAACCAACAGAATGGCATGGCTAATAGCTGAGGACATATAACCAAACAAAAACACACACCCTGCCAGAACTACCAACTTAAGCTCAAACCAGAGGGTTGGGAAAAATGTTGACTTAAATAAAGATTTTTCTTAACTTTATAAAGTAGGAGAAAAAATTTGACTTAAGTAAAGATTTTTCTTTACTTCGGGGAGTAATGTCTATGAAAGCGAAATCAGATAAAGCATTTCCTTAAGAAATTATTTTACTTTCAGAAGTAAAGTATTATTTTTACTTAAGTCAGGACTATGAATACGGCCCTTAAAGTTCAATGAGCGTAACAGAAATTTAACAGAGCTCATAACAAAATAACCCAAAAAACCTGAGCCCCTCATATATCATTCCTCCATTCTCACAATTTCGCTAAAATGCAGATATCTCAAATACTGAGAAAATCTATGACGATTTTATAAAGGGAGTAGATAGAGCATCCAGGAGCTGCACATTGGAGTAAAATAAAATCGAGAGTTGGAAAGAACCTATACCTGCCTACCTTTTTTCTCAGATGAAAGTACTATACCTAATAGCAAATCGCTCAATCGTCCCGAGCTCAAATTAGTGTCACTCTTTACACAATTTCTAAGCTCATGAAGCAAAAATAACAATTGAATATTCATCATGTATGTACCGAATGACTGAATTGAGTTTCCACACAGTTGATCCTGCTCATCCCAACATACTAGCTGCTTGACCAATATATTACGCCCTCCTACCTAAGCCTCTCAAATTCCCAATTTTGCAAACACTCAAGTAGCTAAAATTTCAAATCTACAGTAGGTATATAATTACGAAGAGGGCACATAAGTAATACATTCATTGCTAGTTGAATTGCCCGGGCGTTGCACAGATGGTTTTAGTTGGTCACACTGTGACTTTACTACGTTTTCATGGCTGGTTTCACAGTAACTAACATGGTATTGCAGGTTCCAGGTGATAGATTATGACGCGTGATGTGCTTAATATAGGAGCATTGCAATTTAAGGAACAATCAATGGCCAGATTTAAACAAAGTAGGAACAATGGGTGCGGGGGCATAGCAGTCCATTGTTTATACATCGCTTAGTCAGAATGTTGGCACTTCCATACAAATGCCATAGGAATCATGGCTTACCGTGGTTCTCATATTAAGGGTTAGACAAACAGTGGCACCAAACTGCAGACTCATCCACTTTGTCTAGTTTTTTTTTTTTTTTTGGTTTTTAAAAATTAAATATATAAAGCATTTATTTCTGTGAAGTTCAAATACATACAGAGTGGTAAACTTTAAGTATCCTTAATGCTACAGTTCCCTGTAAGATGAATCTTGAGCTGGGAACTGGAGCGTATAACAGAGTAAGGATTAGTTTCATGAAAATTATGAGAAAAAAAGATATACATAAATATCTCTTATATAAATACATGCCGTACATTAGTATATATTACATAAAAACATTAAATCGGCAAACCGGTGTAGTGTTCTTTGAAGCACTTTTTGAAAGAAGTCAATGACAGTTTAGTGGAGCGAATGTCAAACGGTAAATAGTACAAGTACAACCTCTGGGCAGCCGAAGTTCTCACACGCATCGGTTTCAGCGTAATTTTGTCAGCACTGCTCGTTCCTATTTCCATTTTATTTATTTTATTTTCCAAATGTATCTTATAACTATATATCAACGTTGTTTTTTCAATTGATTTGTAGATATCTAATGTTTGAAATATTATGTATCTGCAAATTAATTGACGTTATCAGATATCTACAAATTAATTATCTAGACGTTATTTGAGAAAATAGGTAGCTTTTTTAGCAAAATTTTTGTCAAAGCTTTCTGAACTACGTGAAATGGCTTAATCTTACTGTCATACGCTGAACCCCAAGCCGGCAAACCGTACTGAATCAGCAACGATAAGGCATCCAGTTATAAGCGTCTCATTGAAACGAGTTTTCGTATTCTTGCTTTGAAAAGGCGAATAACCTTTGGAGAGTGGCCTCGGCGAGTTGTTCCCCTTGTGGATTGAACTAAAAGCGAAGATCGAAGGGAAATGGGAAGAGAAATGGAAGTTCTCCCATCGCAACACAGGAGCAGAGCTGGAGCATCGTATAGACCCGATGCGATGGGGCGATGTAGGAACGAGCCCTGCCTCCGTTCGCGCATTCAACTCTAATTTGATTCCATTTCAGGAGGAAATATATACGTGATTGATCATTATAACTTGGCGAGGGAGAGAGGAAACGATGTATCTTTGAGATGGCGAGGGCACTCGGGCTCAGTAACCTAATCAAACTTCTGAATGAACAATGTGTAGTCTTGCCGTATTGAAACCTAAAATTGCCGCCTGATCTATACCATTGTGGTCCCAACACGTTGTTCGCTTGGTATTCCAGTGACTTGAGACCAAAATTCGCTTTGAGAAAACAAAAACTAGCGCAGTTCCAATTATTGCTGGAAATTATATGTGAGACCTTGCTGTTCAATATCCTCAAGTGTCCCGTTGGGGGGGGGGGGGGGGGGGGGGGAGGGGTGGTCCGCAACCCGCCGCCATCTTGGGTTTTAGGGCATTTTGTGATTTTGCACATATCTCGAGATCTGTCAACTTTTCAGAGGAAAACTCATCAGAACAAAATTGAAGTAAATCAAACTATCTATGTCATGGTACCCTTAAAATATACCACTCCAAATTGTACATATAAGTTTGCTTCCAATAAATACGGGGAGAAGGCGAACTGCGTAATGCAAGGGGCAAAGCCAGGAATCTCTCCCTCTAACGATCCCTCGACGGCTTTCAATGGCCGTCAGATGACTGGGGGAGGGTAGAGGTGCTTTTATAAGGCGCCCGGCTTGCCCAGCTCGCCATTCTACCTATCTCACTCGAACCAGAGCCTTCTCTCCCTCTTACCTTACCCTTCTCCTCAACCTCTTCTCACAAAAGAACCCAACGTGGTGATAAACCTCTCTGGCTCAAGGAATATGAAGAGCCAAAGAGTAGGATGGGAAGACCAATGAAGCCGTTCGCGGAGTGTACATTGTTGGTCAGTATTCAATGAGGGACTTACGTCAACAATGATGGTGATGATTTAACTGCAACGCAACTGAGTTGACAGGGCATGAGCCTTGAGCACAGCAGCGAATCCATTGATTCTTATTATTCTCAATAGGTACTTAATCAATCATTCAATCAATCAATCATCATCATCATATTAATCAATAAATTATGATTACTTTTTATTCTATCAAAAATTCATCCGATTGAATTGATCTCTAACTACGAATATATTTTTATTTTTTGTACCTTCCCTATATTATTTTATTTTCGTTACATATATCTTATTCCAAAGTACCTATGTAATACCTACCTAGTTATTTTGTCAGCTGTGATTAAAAATTGAGACTTTCTTTACTTTTTACTGGTGATAATGAAAA
The DNA here is from genome assembly GCA_954871275.1 of Leptopterna dolabrata. NCBI lineage: Eukaryota > Metazoa > Arthropoda > Insecta > Hemiptera > Miridae > Leptopterna > Leptopterna dolabrata. Next base: position 80,529,849 of record OX940974.1, read on the forward strand.
CAATAATTTTTCAATAATAATAAAATTAAAATAATTTTTAATGTTTCTTTCATTCAAAATCACTCAATGACTCCAAATTCGAGTCTTAGGAGGAGAAAAAATTATGAAATCCTTCCAATATGACTTTTTTCAATGATTCCCGTGCAATCAAAGCACTGTGCGGGTGCCCCCCCCCCCCCCCCCCCCCCCCCACCAATAATCGGGACTCTTGAAGATGTTGAACAACAAGGTCTCACGTAACATTTCCAACGATGGCTGGAACTGTGCTATTTTATTTATTATTATTTTTTTTTCAAACCCTCAAATTCTCACTTTTGGTTTATTATTCTGTGAATAATACACCTATGTATTCGCTCAGCAAAAAATTTTTATAACACCCCCTCAAAATTTTTTCTTTTCAGTTTCAAGGTGCGTAGATTCCAAAAATGCAATGTCCGTCCGCCGTCCGCCGTACGCCGTACGCCGTATCACGTGTACAGGCTTCATTTTCGGTCTAAAAAAGTCGTTCATTCGCACACATGCTCCATTTGGGCCCTAGTTGTGTCCCGAAACTTTTCAGCCCGATCGGAATATACCCAGGGGTGTTATGAGTGAAAATGTGTATAAAAATAGGTACTTTTTGCGTTTTAACAACATGTTAGTAACATGAGCTTTTGAGGTATCTTTTTCCATGTTTTTGAGGACGAGAAGACCGAATATGAAGTCGATTTTGACCGAAGACGCGGAAATTGAGGTTTTACCAAAGGTTCAGCTCCCAAAATTGGTTTTTTATGAGTCAAAAATCTGGAAAACTGTCTGAAATCACCATCCATGTGTACAATAACATTGGAAAAAGTGTAAACAGGTGAATCAAGACCATTAAATGCCACTACCAATGATCAAAGATGATCTTAAAAAAAAAAAAAAAAAAAGCGTCCCTATTTCATGTTTTGGGGGCCAAAATTGGTGGAAATCATCAGAAATAGCTATTTCAATCATTCCGCATGAAAGAAACAATACATTTAACAGCCAACAAAAATCTCTAGAACTCCAATAGAATAATAAACCCATGTGACAAGGACTTTGCAGCGTTTTTGGTTTATTATTCCGTGAATAATACACCTATGTATTCGCTCAGCAAAAAATTTTTATAACACCCCCTCAAAATTTTTTCTTTTCCGTTTCAAGGTGCGTAGATTCAAAAAATGCAATGTCCGTCCGCCGTACGCCGTCCGCCGTACGCCGTCCGCCGTCCGCCGTCCGCCGTATCACGTGTACAGGCTTCATTTTTGGTCTAAAAAATTCGTTCTTTCGCACACATGCTCCATTTGGACCCTAGTTGTGTCCCGAAACTTTTCAGCCCGATCGGAATATACCCAGGGGTGTTATGAGTGAAAATGTGTGTAAAAATAGGTACTTTTTGCGTTTTAGCAACATGTTAGTAAAATGAGCTTTTGAGGTATCGTTTTTCATGTTTTTGGGGACGAGAAGACCGAATATGAAGTCGATTTTGACCAAAGACGCGGAAATTGAGGTTTTACCATTGGCTCAGCTCCCAAAATTGTTTTTTTTTAGTCAAAAACCTGGAAAACTGTCTGAAATCACCATCAATGTGTATACTAACATTAGAAAAAGTGTAAACAGCTGAATCAAGACCATTAAATCGCACTACCAATGATCAAATATGATCTGGGGGGGAAAAAAGTGTAGGTACCTATTTCATGTTTTGGGGGCCAAAATTGGTGGAAATCATCAGGAATAGCTAATTCAATCATTCCACATGAAAGAAACAATAAATTTAACTGCCAACAAGAATCTCTAGAACTCCAATAGAATAATAAACCCATGTGACAAGGACTTTGCAGCGTTTTTTACAATGGAAACATTCGGAAAATCTTGGGAAAGACTTGCACTTTGGAGGGTCCGCACTCCGCAGCCGTGTGGGTGCGGAATGAATTCACTAAAACACTGCACTTCACTAAAAACCCACTAACCCTAATGCTCTTGACCTAATCCACTCCGGAATCACTTGTTCCGCATTACTCCGGAGTGGGGTCGATCAGTGGGCGATGTCGCGCCCTCTTCTGGTGTCTTCTTGCTGCCTCCAGGGGGCCTATTCACTAAGCCAAAGAGACATCTCTTTCAGGTCCGACTCTCTCTTTTGACAAAATAGATTTTTATAGTATCCATGACAGGGTTATTCAGTAACTTCTAAAAGAGAGAGTTGGCGGCCATCTTGGCATTTTCGATCTGTCTTCTTTCAGAGAGACACCTAATTAGGGGTCTTTTCTCGAAAGACAGAGTCCCTTTCTCATTTCTCGTTTGTTTGTTAGTGATTGTGTATCATCCTTCGTTCATCGGCTACCATATCGGTCATTTTGGTGTATGTTTTTTCATCTCTTATAGGTAAGTCGATTGTTCATTAAAAATATATACGAGTACATATTATCGATTCATGAGTAAAGACGCTGCAAAGCCCTTGTCACATGGGTTTATTATTCTACTGGACATACCTACAGAGATGTTGGCTGTTTATTTATTGTTTCTTTCATATTATAAAATAATTGGAATAGCTATCTCTGGTGGTTTCCACCAATTTTGGCCCCCAAAACACGACGAATAAGGTACGCTCTTTTTATTTATTTATTTTATTTTTTTTATTTTTTCCTAAATAAATTATCTCTGATCATTGATAGTACCATTTAATCGTCTTGATCCACCTGTTGACACTTTTTCCAGTGTTATTCTACAAATTGATGGTGATTTCAGACATTTTCCCAAGTTTTTGACTCATAAAAAAATCAATTTCGGGAGCTGAACATCTAGTAGAACCTCAATTTTCTATTCTTTAGTCAAAATCGACTTCATATTTGGTCTTCTCGTCCCCAAAAACATGAAAAACGTACCTTAAAAGCTCATGATACCAACATGTTGCTAAAACGCAAAAAGTGCCTATATTTACACACATTTTCACTCATAACACCCCTGGGTATATTCCGATCGGGCTGAAAAGTTTCGGGACACAACTAGGGCCCAAATCGAGCATGTGTGCGAATGAACGATTTTTTTAGACCGAAAATGAAGCCTGTACACGTGATACGGCGGAAGGCGGACGGCGGCGGCGTACGGCGAACGGCGGACGGGCATTGCATTTTTGGAATCTACGCACCTTGAAACGGAAAAGAAAAAATTTTGAGGGGGTGTTATAAAAATTTTTTGCTGAGCGAATACATAGGTGTATTATTCACAGAATAATAAACCAAAACGTCCGAATAGGTACGGGTTGAGAGCTATTCAGTAAAATAGACGAACTTGAGAGACACTGGAAGAGACTGTCTCCCGAGGGAGACTCTCTCTCCCAGGAGATTTTCAAAATAGATAATCTATTTCACTGTCTCTTTTTTTGAATAGGCCCCCGTTTATCTTCACCTGAAAACCCCTCAAGTCACTGAACTATAGGTAGCTCGCTTAACTAAATAACGGAGATAGGCATCGGCTGTTGGTTCTCCGGCGATTTCGATACTTTATTGCTACGTCTTAATGTACTCGTATTCTAGATTGAAGAGCGCCGAACTCCATTATTGGAACAATAAGAATAGGAGTGTTGTCGACACGGATCCCAGTTGAACATTCAAAGTTGCATATTGAACGGCAAAACTCCATTACTAATGATCCATTACTCATGATTTTTACTGATATTTTTTGTTGATAGAGAACAGCTTCAAACTTGTAAAAGAGGGACTCCTCAGAAAAAATTAGCGCACCAAGACGCATGAACTGGTGAAGCTTTTGACTGGTCACTGGGAGTTTGGGAACCCTCCTCGTTCTGTTGGGCTTACAGTAGTCATACGGTGATAACTGACCAAACCGAAACGAGTTGAGGAACAGGAAAACACAGAAAAGGCAAAAAACGCTGCAAAGTCCTTGTCACATGGGTTTATTATTCTATTATTTTATTGGTCTATAGTTCTGTTTATTTATTGTTTCTTTCATGTAAAATAGTTGAAATAGCTATTTCTGGTGGTTTCCACAAATTTTGGCCCCCAAAACTTGAATTAGGTACGCTCCTTTTTTTTGTTTTTTTTTTTCAAATTACCTTTGATCATTGATTGTACCATTTAATCGTCTTGATCCACGTGTTGACACTTTTTCTAGTGTTATTATACAAATTGATGGTGATTTCAGACGATTTCGCATGTTTTTGACTCATAAAAAATCAATTTTGGGAGCTGAACATCTGGTACAACCTCAATTTTCCACTCCTTGGTCAAAATCGACTTCATATTCGGTCTTCTCGTCCCCAAAAACATGGAAAAAGATACCTCAAAAGCTCATTTTACTACTATGTTACTAAAACACAAAAAGTACCTATTTTTATACACATTTTCACTCATAACTCCCCTGGATATATTCCGATCGGGCTGAAAAGTTTCGGGACACAACTAGGTTCCAAATGGAGCATGTGTGCGAAAGAACGAATTTTTTAGACCTAAAATGAGGCCTGTACACGTGATACGGCGTACGGCGGACGGCGGACGGACATTGCATTTTTGGAATCTACGCACCTTGAAACGGAAAAGAAAAAATTTTGAGGGGGTGTTATAAAAATTTTTTGCTGAGCGAATACATAGGTGTATTATTCACAGAATAATAAACCAAAAACGGAAGCGGGAACTACTGAACACAACATTCACGCGAAAGTCACTGTTAGCGGTAGATTCCACCAGATCCCCGATCAGCTGTCGGCATTACAATATCCGTGAGCTCGATGTGAGGGCTTTCTTGTTTGATGGCGTATGAATTTCACCACCGGGCTCCGGCCAAACACTTGCCTGGCTTCAAACCAACCTTTTTTCAAATGTTAACTCCTAACTCATTCTGTTTATTTTCTACCGGGGTGCCTGAATGGTGCCCTCTTCCATTGGGCCGGAACCTTGTCATGGGTAGGTTAGTATAGTTGGTAAGTTGGTGTTTAGTCGGTACGAAGGCGAGATGGCGCGAGGGTATCAGTGATCAGTGTTTTGTTTGTATTATCGTTTAACATGATCTGTTTGCTGTTACAGGGACGTCAAGACGACTGTAGGGACGTTTTAAGGGTGCCGTCGTTCACATAGGACCATGAATCGAAGGGATCAAGAGCCCTGAGAGGAGTCCCAGTGTCTCCCTTCCCCATGCTCCCGTATTGCGGATTCGCAGATCGGGGATAGAGTGGTAGCTACAGAGTCCCCTTCTCTGATGGTGGGCCTGCGACCGGTCTGGCCTCCGGGTGGGATGCAAAGCCAGGCAACTGGGATCTTGATCTTACCAAAACCGGTACCACGGGCGGGGGAAGCCCCAGGCAACCGGCACGTCGCTTCGGCAAAGTGCCACCTGTCTGCCCTCCCAGTTGAGGTTGGATTCGTGGTGGTCGTGGTTGTCACCCAAGCACTGGAATTGATCCAGATGTGGTGGGAAGGACCCCCTCCATCGGACCAACCTGCTAAGTTGGTAGAGTGAGCTAGAACACTCGCCTCCACCTGTAGGTGTGACAGGAACTTGGGCATATCCAAGGACACTGACTGAGTTTACAGTCGCCTCCTATGAGGCCTTCCTTGTCAGCTTGCAGCAGGGGGGAGACCATAAGCCTTGGGCTGGGTTCTCCTTTAAACCATTGGATATTGTTTATTTTTCTGTCGCGTTACCGGGTGATTATGTAGGTAACGCAGCTACTAAAATAACATTATTCATGAAGTTTTTTTCATTTTTATTTTCCATGGGCATAAGCCATTTATTTATGAGTCAACATGTAAGGTGCAAAACTGTACGTTTCGCTATAAATTATGCCTGCTTTTCAGGAGGCCCACCCTGGACTGAAGCGCCGAAGAAGAAGATACCAGAAAGGTCCCGGCGTACACACCAGCGAGCACACCAGAGGGTTATCTGTACGGAAAACAGAGGAAGAGTTAGCAAGATTTTGTTGCGTTTGTTCTAATAAAAATCTCCCTCCCTGATCAAAATGTTTCTTGAAATGTTGGGAAGCACAGTGTTGTGGGTTTCTTTGGGTATTGGCTCATCAATTCATATTGCGTGTCTGCTACTTTTTAATGTAATCAGGGTCAGAACACGTGAAGACAACGCCTTATCCGTGGTAATCTCGCCCCGTGGGTTATTGGTTGATTAAATATCCAATAGCTTTCTGGACTTGAGGGGTTAGGTTAGTGATGGAGTTAGGAGGTTGATAGTTAGTTATTAACGATGTCACCTTAGGCGACCTCGCCTTATTATCTAGACTTGATTACTGGTCCACCCGACCAATCAGACCCCCTCGTCGTCCTCAACCTCCTTGCACGCCTTCATCTCCGTCCCACATCTCAATTATTATTATGGCTAATGCCCCTCCGGGGTCATCCGTCACCCGGATTCTTGCCCTGGGGGTGAGGGAGGGTAACCGCAGATCCGCATCTTGATCAAGGAAGCGGCAGCCTCTAACGGCGTCTGAATCAGCGTCTCGATCAATCACGAGAATTTGATACTACCGAGGAGTTCCTCGCTTACAGTAATAAGGATCACCCATAGAAGACGTTCAATAGGTACCAGATAAAGTACCAGTTCGAACACAGTGTGATTCTCGACAACATGCTTTAGAAAGATGTTTACTTTCACTACTACATCCTAAGGGTGATAGAATCAGGGGAAACGGGATGGATATGGGAGGGGCAACCTGAAAACCGTTTGCCAAATTATGGCACCTCTTCGAATCCATAACATGATTTTAAACATAGTCATCCTTTACCATTTGAGTTTTTCTGGTGATTTAAACGTGGATTAGCATATGCACATGCGCAGACTAAAGATCCCCCCCCCAAATCCTTGTTGTAAATATTCACCCATATCTTTTTCGACCGTCGAAGTAGCATGCTCGGTGCCTCGCACCTCGCTCTTGGATGTGTATATAGAAACCCGTTCCTTCCCCCAATACCTTGAAATTTCGTTCAACGCTGTTTGGCGGGGCATTTTGGCCTGCCGGGCAATTTGTGCTTATTAATTTATTTATTTATTACAGAACGCGGGATTACAAAAGAGGACATTTTACAAGGTTCTATTTCCGATTTATGTACCTTTTTTTTTAATTAATGAAAAAGTGCAAACTAAATGGCTACTACTGTTGAATAAACCTAAATTAATCACATAGATTAACATAATTTAGTTATTAGGAATAGAATATCAAATATATATAGTTTGCGTCTCAATACATCCTCACTCTCAAAATGCATATCAGTTTCAACAATAAGGTCGTCACTTATCGTCGCTGGTCGTCACATTAAGGAGGTCACTGCTGTGGAGGTCACCAATGTGCTGCTGAATCCATAATTCGTAAGTCTGAATTCAGGAACAAATACACAGCTGGTGTGAAATTATGGGAGTTTAAAATTCCTGTTTTCGAGTAATGTCGGAGCATCATACCTACAGTTGACTAATTTATGAACAAAAATAATATCACTGACTCTTCTTCTGTCGAAGTGAGTTTAATTTTAATATTTAAACCAATTTCGAATCACGGAACTCGCCATAATCAAAAGAACGTAAATGTTTATAATGGATGTACTTCAAAAACTTGTGCGAAAACTTGTGACTCTCTTGATCGCCTGGATGTGAACATTGTAAAAAGGATTCCACATTGATGAAGCGAACCTGAGACGACTCCCAACCAACGAAATTTAAATTTGTTTGTTACTTTTTGCATTAAGACATTTTCTCGTCGTCCACATCGAAAAGCCGAGTTGCCGAAGAGACCATAGAGCAAATAGGGTACACCTGTCAAGCACCCTGTAACATTTCTCAAGTGCGTGTCCGTCAATGGCACACTTCGCACAAATAGGAGTTCGTGATCGAGTAGAAGAGATAAAACAGCATTTTGCAACATAGTCCATTCCGGGAACAGTGCAGCCGAAAAGAGTCGATGTTGTTTCGTAAGATACTAGCGTACGAATCTGTCTCAACCGTTCGATAGATTTTTAGTCATCGGCAAAAAGTGAAATATCGACGTCTAAAAAACTTCATAAATATCGTAATAAATAATTAAAACAGTAATGGGCCCAGATGAGACTGAGGCCCCTGGGGCACCCCCGTTGTAGGGCAGAACTGAAATGGCAAATATCCATTGGTGGTAACAGCAAGCCTTCTGTCTACAAGATTATGATCGCAGCCATTTCAATAATGGGTCACAGAGTCCCAAGCCTGAAGCTTATCCAACAGCAATCCAATGTTCACTTGATCAAAAAAAATGCTTTATGAAAATCTGTGTGAATAGCTCCAACCTGTTGCTCGCGCTCCATAGCATGAACTGCGTATACGTAAAAATCAATCAAGTTAGTAACTACAGAGTGTCCTTTAATGAAGCCGTGTTGGGCGGGGGAAATAATATTCCTAAATATTGGAGTGATCTGTCGACCATTGAGACTTAAAAATTCTTTGGCACTATCGATGATTATTTGCGTATGGTTCTGTATTATTAATAACTTTTCTTTTCCCGGCTTGAAAATGGGTACAAAGTACCCCAACATCCAAAATCGGGAAATTCACCCAGTTAAAACAAGAAAACCAGAATCGAAGTGGGGGTGCCAAGAATCACTTCATAACTTGAAGACAACCGGTGGAATTCCATCAGGTCCAGCCCCTTTGTTAACGACTAATTTGCTCAGCTTCCGGCGGATCTCACACCCCACTATGAAACGCGAATTAGTGCTAAGTCATCATGACATACAATTGTTTAAGCCCCAGAGTTGATTCAGTTGTTACAGGAAGTACATTAATTTTGTTATTAATAGCAAGTAGACATCCGCTTCCACTAGACTTGGAGCTGGCTAAAGATCGGTCTGGTTGGAAGACACTGAATGCTGAAAGTCTGAGTTCAGGGACAGAGATATCAATGTAGAGATTAGCTTCCGTTAAAGCAATTATATCGGAGTGAATTTATTCCAAGTTTTCCCTGAAGATATCAAGTTTTCCCTGAAGATATCACGTAAGTTCTTCGAATGAACACGCTCATAGTGGAGCGTGTTACCTATGAAGCAATACGTTTGAGGCACTGCGGCGTCTCCCCTTTAGTTCCTTCAGAGTAGACTCAATTGAACCCGAGTTCACATCAATAACTTCGGTTCTAGAGAACTGAGATTTTTATTCAATGCCTGTTTTCAAGATAAGTTTGCCAACGACCTCATTTTCACTCTGAATGGCTGATAATTGAGATTTCAAAGACGTAACTTCACCCATTAGTGAGGAATGGACGTGCGTCGGAATTTGTTCACTTCAGAATCGGATTTTACACTCTCGACAACCCCTGTATTCCAGTTTCAGCTCCGAAATCCCGGTATTTCGGCGGAAATAAGCTAAAGAAAAAACGCGTGACGTCATATGGAATGTATCTCCCTCTTAAGCGGTTCCCATGTACTAGAAGAGCGACAGGGCAGTACATAGCAGATGATGTCGCACGCTTTTTCCTCCCCCGTTTTCAACCACTTCCGTTGATTTCCGACCCATCATATAGCACCTTTTTGGAAAGCTCTCCGTTAGACCTAAGCAGAATTTAAAACAACAAACAACAGATCACGCCCATTTCTCATTGCTCGTACTCATTAGTGATGTCAGCTATGCCAAGCTTGCGATCATTGATCGATGCATTAGTGACTTGTTAAGCACTTTTTACTTCGGAACGGACCATTTGTCCGAGGCGCGACCTCAACCTCACGAACAATTTCTCGATATGAGCTTTAGTAGCTGGTCCAGTCTCCTGCGAATCAGCGTGAGATCCACCGTTACTTAAGCAATAGGAGCACTTCCATTTGCCTTTATAATCAATGGACATTTTCTTGAAATAAGGTTCGGAGACACCAACACAAGTATAATGACAAACATTACTACATATGGAGCACGTCAACCATTTAGAAGAGTCGGAGACCGGCATCCAGAACGCGACTGATATCTAGGCATCATAATATGACAACCAGGCTTTTACCTAAACAGGCATCCGACGTCTCACATTTTGTTTGTTCCAATGTTTCATTGTTGCATCTAAATCATTGCTCAATCACTTTTTTTCTTCTTCTTCTGGGGAGTATAATTATGTAAACTATGTAAAGGGCTTTGCCCTGTGTACAATAAATAATGAATGATAAGTGAAAACGGGGAAGTAGAAAAGTAGGTTAACTAATTAGACAAATGATTCTATGAACAGAATTTCTGTCAGTTGACAGAAAATGGGGTACATGGAAGTATCAAAAGGGGTTTATATATATATAATGAAACTAGATTCTATTCTGATAACTAAAACTCCTACTGCACTGTCCTAGGATAAGGTACCTAGTTCTTATTCTATGATTTTTCAAATTTTCCAGACGTTCTGACGTCACTGGTCAGCGGAGTCCTGCCCAGACGGGAGGAGTACAATGACGTCAGAACTACACGGATCTTTGAAAAAATATGGGGGGGAAAAACTACTTATTGTATGACAGTGCGGTTGGTGTCCAAATTCTCAGAATGGATTCCGCTTTAATTGAATTAAATAAATAAATAGGTACGTGCGCATACTCCATTAATTTGTAAACTGATGAAAGTGGGTTTGAAATTGATTGAGAGAGATGTGAAATTTGTTGGAAAAAGTACGAATTTCGTTACAAAAAGTATTAATTTCACTGGTAAAGGCAACATACCTACTGTGTATCTCGTAATATTCGAGGATCTCCACCACTACAAGGGGGGGGGGGGGGGGGGGGCCCTCTTCTGGCCGGGCCCCAAATTTTGGCTCCGCCAACGGCGAGTATACAGACCCGCACGACTCGCCAGTGTTTACGGTGCCAGAATTGCGAGCGCCGCCGTGAGCAGAACGTGTGAAGGGCGAAGACAATCGGAAGACAATCTCAAATTATGAGGTCAGCAAGCTCATAATATGAGATTAATCCAGGATCCTCCCAATTCCTTACAGTGTATTAAATCCCAGCTTTTCATGTGTAAGATATTTCCAGTGAAATTCTTGCTTGTTATTCAACCAAATTCATACTTTTCCCAACGAGTTTCGCACTTTCTGAACCAATCCCATGATATTTTCATCCAAGATTTGATCTTTTTCCAAACATTTTTTTCTCGTTCCTTCTTTTTCCCCCAACCAAATAATTCATAAAACTACAGGAGTAATTCATTGGGTGAGCAAACTGGTGTGGGGTGGGTATGATTCTGACTGAAACAAATCGTTTTTAATTTCTTCAAAAAGTCTCGTGATCTTGACCAGAGTTTCGTGTATTACTCCTAATACACAAATTTCAACAAACTTCGTCGAGCCAATGGCACTAAAATCACTCGCAACTGTTAGCAATTTTCAAAAATACTATATAGTACATAACATCCTGAATGTGGGTAAGGAAAGTAGTATGATGCTTTTGGTTTATTGTTCTGTGAATAATACACCTATGTAATCGCTCAGCAAAAAAATTGTATCCCCCCCCCCCCCCCCCCGCTCAAAATTACGTTTCAAGGTGCGCAGCTTCCAAAAATGCAATGTCCGTCCTCCGTCCGCCGTATCACGCATATCTACACTAATTTTGGTCTAAAAAATTCGTTCTTTCGCACACAGGCTCAATTTGGGCCCTAGTTGTGTCCCGAAACTTTGCAGCCCGACCGGGGTGTTATGAGTGAAAATGGGTATAAAAGTAGGTACTTTTGGTTTATTATTCTGTGAATAATACACCAGTAGTATAGGAATACCAATCCTGGGCCACCGACTTCAATCTCTGTTAAAAATGTTTCTGACTTCAATCTCTGTTACAACTGCTTTTGTGCTAAACCCTGTTAAAATGCTTTTCTGTTAAACCCCTGATAAAACTTTTCAACACAAAACATCAGAACACATTTTTTAACACAAAACATCAGAACCAGTGACTTTTTCATTTAGCGACTTAAATTCCTGGTAAAAATTTTCTAACACAAAACATCAAAACCAGTGACCTTTTTTCATTTGGGGGGGTTAGTTAAAAGAATGTATTCTATAATAAAAATGAATAAGGAACAGCTATTGAAAAAATTTAATTTTTAAAACAACACGAACAGACTTTCAGAACTAGAAAAAGGAAAACCGTACAAAGTTCTAAGTTTTGAATTCATGAAAACAAAATACTCTCGAGAAAACTCTGAGTCCGTATTAGCCAATTTGGGGGATTTCAGAGTATTTTTACCTGAAAGATATGCGCTTACGTTTAAAAAATCCGAGTTTTTAGATTTACTCAAACGTGATGTTTGTTTGGTTTACACTGGAATGAGTAAATCGAAAAATGGAAAAGACATGCACGACATCAAGTTTGTTTAATTATTAAATTTTAATAAAAAAAAAAACGTTTTAACGGAAAATTTCCGTTAAAAACAATAATATTATACTAAGTTGTTAAAATTTTTTTTTTCTAGTGAAAACATCAGAGGGAGCTAAATTTCGAAAATATCGGCCCCTAAATAGTCCTAAATTTCGAAAATATCGACCCCTAGTCTAGACTATTAAAGGTGGACCCCTAGGGGTCCACCTTTAATTTGGACCCACCCTCTTTAAGGAATTGTGTTTTAAAAGAAAGAAAATAATAATAAAAGATAAGATGAATAACAAAATCGTATTACCAACTGAAATTTACATGGAAATCCGAGATAGAATAACCCATCCGGTTGATCATATCAACTTTTGTCAAGCAACGAACATTTCAGTAAATATAGATTTTCTTTCTGATAATATTTCGTGGTACCCAAAAGTAACTGAAGAGACATTAAGAGAGTATGAAAACATTATCCATTGGGATTTAATTTCTTATATCAGAGAGTTCTCTGAAAATTTTATTGAAGAGTTTCAAGATAAAGTAGATTGGAGATCAATCTCCAGGTTTCAAAATCTTACTGAAAATTTCATTCGAGAGTTTAAACATAAAGTTAATTGGAAATTTATTTCATATAACCAAAAACTATCTGAAGACTTCATCAGAGAATTTCAAAACGAAGTTGATTGGGAATGTATTTCATGTAACCAAACACTATCTGAAGACTTCATCAGAGAATTTCAAAACGAAGTTGATTGGGATATAATTTCTTATATCAGAGAGTTCTCTGAAAATTTTATTGAAGAGTTTCAAGATAAAGTAGATTGGAGATCAATCTCCAGGTTTCAAAATCTTACTGAAAATTTCATTCGAGAGTTTAAACATAAAGTTAATTGGAAATTTATTTCATATAACCAAAAACTATCTGAAGACTTCATCAGAGAATTTCAAAACGAAGTTGATTGGGATATAATTTCATCTAACCAAAAACTATCTGAGAATTTCATTCGAGAGTTTCAAGATAAAGTATGTTGGGAATGTATTTCATCTAACCAAAAACTATCTGAAGACTTCATCAGAGAATTTCAAAACGAAGTTGATTGGGATATAATTTCATCTAGCCAAAAACTATCTGAAGAATTCATTCGAGAGTTTCAAGATAGAGTGGTTTTAGATCAGTAAAAAATAATAGTTTAGAATTGTTCGTTTTAATGGGGATTCCCCATTAAAACATATTTGAACAAGATATAAGGACGTTCAGGAATGTGTACGGGACATTTTGCAAGCGCAATCTACCGTCTGTTCGGCGAACCAGTTGCATAACCCATCACCGATATGGACCAAGGACAACAGGGAGAGGCGTCCCGAGGATTTTATTCAGTTATCTTTTAGACGTGGCCCGCTCTGCACACAACGTTTCAACCTAAAGATTATTTGTGGTTAGCTATTGTTGAAGATTAAGACTTTTATTTGGAACTTCAGAGTTACAAAACGTACCATAGTGAGTGTATAGTGAGTGTATTATGAGTGTATAGACTTTATTGAGGAAGTGGAAAGTTAGGAAGTTGCAAGAACTTTAATAACAGATGGAAACATTCAAGTGCTAGAATTTGTGTTGTTATAATCTTATTAAGGGTAGTATCATTTTAATACTACCCTTATTAAAGGTAGTATCACTTTAATACTACCCTTATTAAAGGTAGTATCATTTAGTGGCAAAAGTATCAATATTTGTACTTCCAATAACAGTTCTACGAGTGGAATCCATGTTAAAGATTACAGAATATAAAACATTTTTGGGAAACGAATTGAATCAGAAGGTCGTGTTCTCCCACCCCAAGCGCTCCTATAGGAGCGCCTGTTTATCTGAATGTAAAAGAGGACCGCGAGACGATGTGATGTGATTCTCCCCACCCCAAGCGACCCTCAAAGACCGCATTCCTAGTTCTTACTCATTAGACGTAAATGGATACTCAGTGTCATGAAGGTTGTGTGAAGGTTGAAGCTCACGCGTGAGCTTCAACCTTGAGTTCACCTTCAAAGAACATTGAAATATTATTTCTGTTTTTATTGAGATATTCCCAATAAAAATAATTATAAGATTTTGTTTTATTTCCCCTTTTCTTATCAAGGTACGTTTTTATAGGAAAAACTAGAGTTATTATAATTATAATATCGATACACAATGAAAGGTTCAAACAGAACATATTTAAAATTTCGTGAGTTGTAATTCCTCGGGATAAAAAGTTCCTTGGATTTCCTCTCCACTTAAATCTTTTATTTTATAAGTAACTGGACTCGTTTCTAAAATCTCACTTATTTCAAAAATCTCTTTCGTCCAATTTGCTTTGTATTTGTTTGCAAAAGTTTTCTTTGATTTCGTAATTCTCACGCGATTTCCAATTTTAAATTTCTTTTTTACATTTTTTCCACTCTTTTTAAATAAATATCTCAGAATTTCATTTTCGTTTCTCGCATCAACTTGAGCAGGTGTCATTCCAATGGATCGATGAACGTCTTGTTTGTTGTACTCATTAACTAATTCCTGTAAAATATCGATCCAATTTTTATTTCCATTCACCTCGAAACGAATTTTAATTTTTTGATTCAAAGTTCTGTTAAATCTTTCGATGATTGCAGATTTTTCTAAATTTTCTGTGTGATACATTTTAATTTTATACTCGTCTAAAAGTTCTTTGAAAAGTCTATTTTCAAATTCTAAACCTTTGTCCGTGTGAAGGAGTTTAGGAGTAGAATGATTATGATATTTTACATTTTCCAAAACTCCTTTGAAAGCTTTTGAAACTACCATTCCGTTTTTCTTTTTCAATGGAACTGACCAAACGTACTTTGAAAAAGTATCAATGATATTCAACATGTAACCGAACCCCTTGTTTTCATTCTCGTATTGTTTCATTATAATCAAGTCCGCGGCCCAAAGATCATCTTTTCCATGAGTAACAATTTTCTTTTTCTGAAATTTCTTTCTAACGGGTTTATGTAATTCCTTCGCAAATTCCAACTTTTCGTTTTCAGATAAATTTATAACTTCAGTTTCAGGAACTACGTTAGTTTCCTCATTCGGATTTTTTATGAATTTACTTTTATTAGTTTTACATTTCACACATTTAGCAGCAATTCTCCACCTTCCGTTCACGGTTTGTACAATTTCCGCGTTTATATTTTTTGTTCGTTTTTTGCATTTATGACAATAAATTTCATCCTCCATGTTTTATTTAAGGAAACTTTTTTTAATGGAGTAAACTCCATTAAAAATACACATTCTTACTTTAGTTGTAAATACGGAACCCGTCAGTTTACATTTCTATTAAAGGTGAGGACGAATCGTCCCCACCTTTAAAGGTAAAGGCGAATACAAGTCGAGAATACTTGAAACTTTCTTTTAAAACACAATTCCTTAAAGAGGGGAGGCGAATCGCCTCCCCTCTTTAACGTTAAAGGCAATACGAGGTTTTAAGCAAGTTCTTGTGTTATCGTATTTTTGACTGGATTGTAAACGAAGCTCGAACCACTGACTAAAACAACGTAGCACGTTGTTCCTTCTGAACCACCTGAAGGTGCTGCTACCGCTTTATTGAATTCTACGTGTAAAATGATGTTGCTTTTACCACCGGAAATACTTTTAGGTTGATCCGTTAAATCTATACTGAAAATCGGATAATCTCTGTTGAAAAATTCGGGTTCATGATACGGTAAATTGTCTTGAGAGTTTGTTAACTTTTTGTAATCTAAATACGCGGAATAAGCTAAACAAAAATCATTTTCGTCGAAATCCAAATTGTAATTTTCCTCGGGATATCTTTTTCCACCGACTTCCAACCAGTAATTCCTAACATCTTTATGAACAAATTTAGCATTATCTTTCGTCTGATCATTGAGTACATCGGTTTGAAAAACTATGAAACACCAGAGAGGATTATAAACGTTTCTATAAATGTTAGTTACATCGAACATCAACGTTTTTCCGGAAACGTTTTTATGTTCTATGCATTGCCAACTTTTAAATTGAAGTTGATACGGAATGTTTTTCAAATCTGTAATCAAATTTACTTTAGATTCGTTATCGTATTCAATCACCGGAACTCTCAAAACGAAAGAAGTGATTTCTATTTTTCCATCATGTGGAAGCGGAGTTGCTGTGTCTTTTTTGTATCGAAATATCACGTTATTATCGCTGTTTCGAATAAAAATTATTTCAAAACCTCCCTTGAATATTGGAACGGTTAAATCTTTGAAAAATCCTAATCCTAAATCTCCCAAGTTACCATTCGCACTGAAATTTCCACCACCAATAGCTTTCGAGTTGAACCCCGAATTGATTACATTTCCATTATAATGTTTTGGGCCAGGATGACATACATAGCCTTGAACCGTGCTTGCAATCCCCGGGTTTTCAATTTCATCGACTACGACATTATGTTTTTTCACTTCTATGTTGGAAAATAAGTTTGCAACGAAATTATCAACAAGTCTTACATCCTTGTTTTCACTTTTATATGGTTTCGTAGAATCGGTTGAAACACATTTACCAGAAATGTAATATTCTACATCTTTGCAAATAAATTCGTCATAGAGTTCTATTTTGAAAGTAGTCCTTTTGTTTTCGGCATTTAAATTCAAAGTCGATGAAGGATTGAAAGTTTGGAATTGTTTTCGTACAATACCATCTTGATATTTATCAAAAACCTTTTTAGATTGATGCATTCTTTTATTATAGTAAACATAATTTTTTTTTTATTTAGGTACTATGAAAAAATTTTTTTTTTTATTTAGGTACTATGAAAAAATTTTTTATGAGATTTTCTCATAAAAAACACAACTCACTGTAATAACTAAATTTAAACATTTTTTCTAATCGCGTTTATAATTTCCGCTTTCCCCAATTCTTTTCCCTTTTCTAAAAGTTTCGCTTTTTCCGTATCATTATTTTTATAACCGTTCAAAATGTTGGTTTTCATCTCGTTGTAATTTTTAATTTCTTGTTCAATATTGGAAAATTCCTCATCTGAAATTTTCCCATCTTTCAAAGCATTCGTGAATTTTTCCTCTATAGAATTTAATTTTGTTTTCGCCAAAAGTTCGATATCCGAATGTTTTTTAATTTTGTTTCCTACATAACCGGCCGAAGTTCTCAGGATTGCGGAAAATGTTGTTAATCCTGCCGAAATTGGAACTCCAAAAGGAATTGCTACAGGGAGAGTGATGCAAACACCAATCATCCCCAGTTCGGTTAATGTAAAGAAACACTCTATTCCGAAAAATGTTTTCGATAATTTGCAGTATTTTTTCTTCAAATTTCCCCGGGTTTTCATTTCGTTTTCTAAAAATTCGTATTGTTTCATAATACGATTTATTCTATAATCGTTGGAATTAAATTCCGGAACCGGAATCTGAGGATAAATGTTTTTGTAAAACGGAGTAAATTGTATATCGTTTTCAACTGCAGGAGCAGACGGTTTTTGGTTTTCATCAATGTTGTTCATCTTATTTATTATATAAAAAACAAAATTATTTACTTTTCAGCAACAAGTAAGCTTTAATATCGTCGAATCGAATCGGTTCGTTATTTCCCATGGTTGTTGACAATTTTATCATTTTTATTTCTTTCAGTCCTTTTCTTAGTGGAATGAAAACTACTTTCTTTGGTTTTTCCGTGTAAACAGTATTAGGTGGCATTAGTTTCTCTATGAAAGAAACGTGTAATAACTCGTGTTCAACGTGCAAATGGGGATGTTCATCATGATTTGTAAAGCTATATTCCGTAATGTTACAATGCCATTCGACTATATTATCAGAAAAAACGAGTTGTTTCGGATTATTCTCTGAAACGTAGTTGGTATTCTTTTTAAACAAATTATCGGAACCTAAACAATTTTTCAACTGAAATATATCGCAAAAATTCCCCTCATCCACAATCCTCATGTCCATGGGAAAGTATGCAGCAATTCTGTAAGAATCGTCTTTTAAATGCTCGAGATCGAATTTCAAACTACTTATTCGGATTAACTTTCTGTATATCTTTTTGTATTTCTTTCACTTGAGCTTCAGAATACTTTTTCATAGTGTCTTTTTTCACTAACAAACTACTTTGAAAACTGGATAAAATACTAATCAACTTGGCTTTGAATGAACTCACATTGAACGTTCCATCGATTTTATATATTAGATCGTAAATTCCATCAGGAAAAGCAAATCTGTAAGCGAACTCGAAGTTTTTTATCTCAAACGTTTTCCTAGTTGTAAACAACAAAGCCGACATGCCCAACTGATACTCTTTATTCGGATCGAGTGGAATCGGACTCTCAAACCTTAGTGTATCTCCTGAAATTTTTATAAACATTATTTATTATATAATAAATAAATAAAAAATGAATCCAAAATATAACAAAAGCTATATCATAAAACCTACACCGTTTGACCCGATTAGTATGAGAGATGGTTTACTACCACTTCCAATTAGGTGTTTAATAATTGGTACGAGTGGATGTGGAAAAACTACATTGTTGTACAACCTCATTACAGAACCATGGGGTATTCCCTTTGAAAACTTTTATGTTTTTTCTAAATCATTAGAACAAAAAGTTTATAAAGGCTTGAGAAAAGCTTACGAAAAACTAACTGATAAAATTGGAAAGGAAATTGCTCATTTCTATAGTAGCTGTGATGAATTAATCGGTCTAGATGAATGCCAACCGAACAGTTTGATAGTTTTCGATGATTGTGTGAATGAACAACAACAGCAAATTATAAAGGATTACTATGTAAGAGGTAGGCATAAAAACATTTCGTGCATTTATTTGACTCAATCCTATACTAAAGTTGATAAACAGTTGATTAGAAATAACGTGAATTTTCTTTGTATTTTTAAACAGAGCAATGCTTACATTAAAACAATTTATGATGAGTATGTAGGATCGGATTTTACTTTTGAACGATTCAAAGAAATTTGTGGTGAATGTTGGAAGGATACATTTGGTTTTCTAACGATAGACGCAACACTAAAAAAAGAGAGTGGACGATACAGAAAGAATTTCCAGCTAGAAATAACTAAATAAGCATTAACCAAATGTGTATATAATAGATCTTGATCTATTATATTTTTTATGTACGTTCGGTGAATCGACAAAATTAACGCTTAACGCCTAACGCCTAACGCCTAACGTTCAACGCTTAACGTTCAACGCTTAACGTTCAACGCTTAACGTTCAACGCTTAACGTTCAACGTACGTTTAACGTACGTTCGACGTTTAACGTACGTTCGGTGAATCGTTAAAAAAATATATTTTATAATAAATGATTGATGAAACATTAAAAAAATTAGATGCAAAATATAAAAATGCTTCAAAAGGCAAACCAAAAGACAAAAACCAAAAACTTCAAGAAACTGTTGAGAGTAAATCTGAAAAGATAGTTCGAAATACTTTTAGGAAACCTAAAGAAATGACTGTCAATGAAGCCAATAAAATTCGAGAAAAAGAACAAGAGTTGAGACGTGCTTTCCGAGAAGCAAGAGTAGATAAATTTAACGATAGAGAAACTCAGGAAAAGACGTTCGCACCCATCACTGAAAAATTAGTTGAATTGAAAAATGCAGTGAAACAAACTGATGAAGATATAAAGAAGTTGGAAATCGTACCATACACGCAACAGCCAATGACAAGTAGTTCTCCTAGAAAGAAAGTTGTAACTTTTGGACCAGCTAACACATTCGAAATAAATCCTACTGAAACCTACGATATTGCTGGCGAAACTATGGCTGAACCAGCTAGTAACGTTCTCTCCTCAATAGTAGACATGGTAGATCTAAATGAGTATCCATCCAGTAGTGTAGGGCCAAAAGGAATTGGTTCAATTGCGAGACTTTACATCAGACAGGGTGATAAACAATTTGGCATCTGGGGAAAAGAGGACAAAATTTACATCGGAGACAAACAAATTCGGGTAAATGAAGACGATCTCATAATTCAAAATGTAAAATATAGAGGAACTCACGGATTATGGTGTTTGTTAACTGATCCTCTAGGACCTGATCCTGATAAATACACTCAAGAGGATTTGAAAACTTACAAGAAAATTCTCATTCAAACGAATTCTTTATACCAAAAGAATGACCCAACTACGGGATTACCAAAGTCAAGTAAGGGGAAAAAGTACAGAGAGTTGATTGCTCCTATTTGGAAGGAATTGAAGGCAGGTAAATCGGGATCTGGATTGATCGAGTATACGGAAAATCCTGTGGAATATAAATACATCGATAATTTACAACAGTTGCAACAGCGTTTGTACTATTTGTACGCACAAGAACGAGCCGGTAATAACAATTTTCACAATGAAAAATTAGGAATTGTAAAGTTTATAAACGATCAGTTGGAAAAAAACTTAGATAATCCCAAAGGAATAGAATATCTGTTGAAAGTTGTCAACAGTTTACCGAAAGGAATCATCAAGAACGGATCTGGAGTTTTAAATACATTGTTGAACAAACTTGATGGTTTCGCACCCGAAATGCATTTACCTGGATACAACTACTGCGGTCCATTTACAAAACTAGATAAACGATTGAAAAGAGGAGATCCGGGAATTAATAAATTGGACGAAGGCTGTAAGCAACACGATATATCTTACAGAGATCATACAGACACCAAAGAAAGACATGTGGCAGATAAAGCACTAGAGGAAGTAGCAAAAGAAAGAATACACTCGAGTGATGCGAGTTGGAAAGAAAAAGCTGATGCAACTACAGTGAGAGTTGCAATGAGGAGTAAACGATTCTTTGGTATGGGAGTTCGTTATTTAAAAAAATTTTTTACTATAATAAATAACTATGATCATGAAAAAGATAGATTTAACCGAAAATCAAATAGCCAAAATACAAGCCGCTTACAAAAAGCGTAGAAGTGTTACAATTCTTTTTACAGCGAAACAAATTTCGGGAAACGGAAAACATAAAATCAGTCTGTGGGAAACTCAATCGAAAGCATTTGAAAAAGCTAAAGAAAAAAAGAAAGGAATTACGTTAACTTTGGATTACGAACAACTACATTTGAATCACACGGGTGGATTCCTACCACTGATATTTGCAGGAATAGGAGCACTTGGAGCGTTATTAGGTGGAGGTGCAGCAGTAGCAAATTCAGTAATAGACTCGAAACATAAAGCCGCTGAAGAAGCCGAAATAAAACGTCATAATCTCGAGATGGAAAAACTAGCTAAAAATGCAAAAAGTCTAAGTATTGGGGCCGGTTTAAAAAAAAGAAAAAAACGGAAAACTACCAACCCTTGAGTAATTTAGATTTAACTCGTTTCGTGAAAATTTTTAAAATAAAACATTTCCGAGGTGTTTTCATGAAGGATGAACTCCCCGATAGATCTGAACACGTTGAATGTGGAATTATTAATTTGGAAAATTCTTATCAAAATGGTAGTCACTGGACTTGTTATTTTAAAAAATCTGAAAAAGAAAAGTATTATTTCGATTCCTATGGAAACGCATCACCCCCTAAGGAGTTGGTAAAATACTTGGGAAAAAAAAAAAATTAAATACAATTCCGAACAAATTCAAAAGTATAACGATCCTCCAATTTGCGGTCATCTGTCTTTGATAGTGTTAAAAGAACTTTCAAACGGAAAAGATTATGAAACTGTTTTAAAAACATGCAAAGAGACATTGAATTCTGAAAAAACTTGGTCTTAGTATAATATTGTTGTTTTAATGGAAAATTTCCATTAAAACGTTTTTATGAGGGGTAAGTTAAAAGGATCTCTCCAATAATAGACAAAAGAAAAAGGTGGGTGTGTACCATACACCCACCTTTAAGAATTCAAAAAAATGAGGGGTTAGTTAAAAGAATCTCTTTTCTAATAAAAATGAATGATTCGAAAAATTATATATCCTATAATAAAATGTATGATACGAGAAGACGTTGTGAAAAGTGCAATGTTAGCACTACTTATAAAAATTGGGCTAGGCACCTAAAGTCTAAGAGCCATGGAAAAAACGACCCGGACCGGACAATGACTATCAGAAAACCTAGAAAAGCAAAACCTGTATTTGTAAATCCGAGGAAATTGCACAAAGTATTTAATTTTAGTGAAAAAGTATTTGAAAAAAACAGAGAAGCTAGAAAAGCAAAATCTGTATTTGTAATACCGAGGAAATTGCACAAAGTATTTAATTTTAGTGAAAAAGTATTTGAAAAAAACAGAGAACCGAAAACGGAAGTTGTTGAAAAGGAAACTGCATTTGAATCTAGATTAGTGACTTACGACATTAAAAATACGAAAGGATTTAAAGATGCTTCCAAATTTCTGAACAGTATTGAAAGAACCGCAACAGGTTTAATCAAATGGAAACTTAGAGAAATGAAACTAAAAGTTAATGTAGTTTTAATCGCAGAATTTAAAAAAGGAACTAACAAAAATAACATGGAGTATCAGGAACTCAATTTCAAAACTAAAAACGTAATAATATTGCAGTCAGCAGAAGTTGCAAACTGTTACGATGAAATGAAACAGAAAATTCTAAATGAAATGGAAACGTTCGAAATTAAAGGATCTAATTGGCGACTTCATAAGATCAAGCATTTGGAACTTAACGTTAACAAGTACACTCCTTTGAGAGGATCATCTTACATTGAACTCCCAGCTTTTCTGCAAAGTAGGAAAGCAATTATAAATGTGAAAAATGACGATAATAAATGTTTCCTCTGGTCTGTTCTTTCAGCTTTACATCCAGCTGACCAACATTCGTATAGAGTAGCGAAGTACATAACATGGGAACATGAATTTGACGAAGCGTTGAAAGATATCAGTTTTCCTATGAAACTTACAGACGTAAAAAAGTTTGAGAAAAGAACTGGGATTTCCATAAATGTTTACTGTCTGAATGAAAAAAATACTATAGTTCCCTTGGAAATAACGAAAGAGGAAAAGGAAAAACACGTTGACTTGTTGTACTTGAAAAACGAGAAAACTGAACATTACTGCTGGATCAAAGATCTATGGAAACTGGTTGGTCATAGTCAGCTAACAAAGGATGGTCACAAACGATTTTTATGTAAAATGTGTTTAAATAGCTTTGGAACTCAGGTCAAATTAAACGAACATAAAGAATATTGTGGAGCTCATAAAGCTGTTAAAGTAGAATTACCAAAACCTTATGATAATGTTTTACAATTTGAAAATTATAAACGCTCCATGAAAGTTCCATTCGTTATCTACTCGGACTTTGAAAGTTTGCTTAGAAAACTTCAAACTTGTCAACCTGATGAAACTAAGACGTTCACTAATAAAATTCAAAAACACGAAGCTAGCAGTTTTTCATATTACATAAAGTATTCCAACGGATATTATAAGCCCCCAGTCGAATATTCTGGTTCGGATTCTCCAAAAGTATTTTATCAGAAACTGAAAGAGGAAGTTTTGCACATTGCTAAAGAATATTACGATAAAATTGTACCCATGAAACCATTGACTGACCAACAGAAACAGGAATTCAAAAATGCTAAAGCTTGTCACATTTGCGAGAGAGGTTTTAACGAATTGCCTCCAATGATTGAAAAGGAACTCGAGGTGAAGGAAAAAGCTTTGGTCTACTTTCACATGCAAGGAGATGAAAGTAATGCAAAACAAATACAAACGGAATTGAAGGATCGGAAACAAAATATCGATATGAACAAAAGGCGTGTGGCTGACCATGACCATTTGTCAGGAGAATTTAGAGGTGCTGCCCATTCTCGGTGTAATTTGGAGTACCAATGCCCGAGATTCGTACCAGTATTTTTCCACAACCTGGCTGGTTACGATGCCCACCTATTCGCGAAACAACTCGGAGAGGATGAAGGGGAAATACGGTTGATTCCAAACACCGAGGAAAAGTACATTTCATTTTCAAAGATTCTCAGGTACGACTCTGGAAATTTTGATGAGAAAGGAAACCCAGTAATGAATAAAATTGAAATAAGGTTCATCGACTCTTTCAAATTTCTAGCAAGCTCTTTGGAAAAACTAGTAGGAAATTTAACTAAAGATCAATTTAAGGAATTAGAGAAACATTTTGGAACAGAGAACTTGGAACTGATGACAAGGAAACTAGCTTACCCATATGAGTACATGGATAGGCCGGAAAGGTACGATGAAACCTGTTTACCACCTATAGAGAAATTTTACAGTAGCTTAAACAAACAAGGAGTAAAAGAGTCCGAGTACAGAAATGCGCAGGAGATTTGGAATAGATTTGGAATAAAAAACATGAGAGAATTCACTATGCATTACAACAAATGTGATGTCTTACAGCTTGCAGATGTAATGGAAAATTTCAGAGATATTTCCCTGGCAACTTACAAACTAGATCCAGCTTGGTATTACACGACACCTGGATTTGCATGGGATTGTATGTTGAGAATGACAAAAGTGAAATTGGAATTGTTGACTGATTACGATAAAATTCTAATGACAGAAAAAGGAATTCGAGGAGGTATATCGCAATGTAGTAACAGACACGCGAAAGCAAACAACAAGTACATGGCTGATAAATACGACCCAACTAAACCTTCCAACTATATAATGTATCTTGACGCAAACAACTTGTACGGCTGGGCAATGTCAAAATACCTACCATACGGAGGTTTTAAATGGGTAGAGAACTTGGAAAATTTAGATGTTGAAAATATAAGTGATGAGTCTCCTAAAGGTTATTTTCTGGAAGTTGACTTGGAATATCCTAAGAAACTGCACGATTTACACTCAGATCTACCACTTGCACCGGAAAACAGGATTGGAAATACGAAATTACCTAAACTGATGACAACTTTGTACGACAAAGATAAATACGTTTTGCACTATAGGAATTTGAAACAGTGTCTGAGCATGGGGATGAAACTAAAGAAAGTACACAAAGTTCTGGAGTTTGATCAATCGGATTGGATGAAAGTGTACATTGACTTCAACACGGAACTGAGAACGAAAGCGAAAAATGATTTTGAAAAGGATTTTTTCAAATTTATGAACAACAGTCCATTCGGAAAAACGATGGAAAATATCAGGAATAGAGTCGATATTAAATTATGTTCAAATGGAAAGAAACTGGAATCGTTGATAGCAAAACCTACTTTTGATCGTAGAACGATATTCACGGAAAACTTAGCAGCAGTTCACATGAAAAAGACCAAAATTCTTTTCAACAAACCCATCTACATCGGCATGAGTATTCTGGAAATTTCTAAAACTCTAATGTACGACTTTTATTATAACACAATTAAAAAACAATACGGAGAAAATGTCAAATTAATGTACTGTGACACGGACAGTCTGATCATGGACATAAAGATTGAGGATGTTTACGCAGACATTAAAAACATCATGCTCGATCAATTTGATACATCCGATTATCCGAAAGAAAATGTGTATGGAATTCCACAGGTGAACAAGAAAGTACTTGGAAAATTCAAAGATGAAATGAACGGAAAAGTAATGGAGGAATTCGTTGGACTGAGATCGAAACAGTACGCGCATAAAATTTTCGAGAATCAAAAAGAAACAAAGAAAGCAAAAGGAATCAAGAAAAACGTTGTTGAAAAGGACATTAGGTTCGAGGACTTCAAGGAATGCCTGTTGACCAAGAACCCGATCTATAGGAAACAAATGATGTTTAGAACAGAAAAGCATGATATTTATACTATTGAACAGAACAAGAAAGCGCTCAGTGCCTACGATGATAAAAGGTATATTCTAGAAAATGGTATGGATACTCTTGCTTGGGGACATCATACAATTGGAATAGAAAAAGAAAAGTTCGTAGATCATTTGAAGGAACTTACGAAAACACAAAACGAGAAAGAAATGAAAAAAGGATCTCTTCAATAAAAATGTCTCATCCATATTTACAATTTTCACTTAAGCATATCGAATTCATTGAATGTTTCGCATATATCGATAGAAATAAAGATATGAAAGTGTACAGGTTTATAGAACAACTGTTATACGGAGAAATCTCCGCTGATAAAATTTTAAATTTTAAAACACAGTTGAAAAATGTAGGGGTTGAAAAATTCGTAAATACCATTAAAAAAACAATGCCTGAAGAACCGGTAAAAGATGTGAAATGTAAAAGGAAAAGTAAAAGGAAAATCGACGAAACAATGTTGGAGAATTACGTTATTCGTAATAAACGAGATAAGAAATTTCTACAAGAGTTGAACGTAAAGATTTTTTTAAACATGATCCCTACTAAAAATATAATTGTGGACGATGGTAATATTGTCGATATAAAATTACCTTGATCTAATTGTTCGTTTTAATGAGGATTCCTCATTAAAACACATTGAAAATAAAATCTCCTTCATATTCCAAACATCCTGAGCTTTTAGCAACAGTATCGAAACTGAAACTCAAAATCCTTCTTCAGTTTGGCTTTACTCTCATTATAAAGCAATTTTCTAAGTTGATATTCAGAAGCATTTTTAGGAACCTGGATTTTTAGGAGCGGTGGTTTACCATCAACACCCAAAAAACGTTCTTTCAACAACCCTTTAGAATATCTATACTCCCTCAATACACGTTGAATCTCGTCTAGTGCGTCACAGTTTCTATCATAAAATCGAAATTCAGGTGTCTTTACCAACTCCCATAAACCTCCATGTTCATCACATATATCTAATGCCTCGTCGCATAAAACCATATCTCTTTATTTATTATAGAATACATTCTTTTAACTAACCCCCCCCCCCCCCCCCAAATGAAAAAAGGTCACTGGTTTTGATGTTTTGTGTTAGAAAATTTTTACCAGGAATTTAAGTCGCTAAATGAAAAAGTCACTGGTTCTGATGTTTTGTGTTAAAAAATGTGTTCTGATGTTTTGTGTTGAAAAGTTTTATCAGGGGTTTAACAGAAAAGCATTTTAACAGGGTTTAGCACAAAAGCAGTTGTAACAGAGATTGAAGTCAGAAACATTTTTAACAGAGATTGAAGTCGGTGGCCCAGGATTGGTATTCCTATACTACTTACACCTATGTATTCGCTCAGCAAAAAATTTTTATAACACCCCCTCAAAATCTTTTCTTTTCCGTTTCAAGGTGGGTAGATTCCAAAAATGCAATGTCCGTCCGCCGTCCGCCGTACGCCGTCCGCCGTCCACCGTATCACGTGTACAGGCTTCATTTTCGGTCTAAAAAAATCGTTCTTTCGCACACATGCTCCTTTGGGGCCCTAGATGTGTCCCGAAACTTTTCATCCCGAACGGAATATACCCAGGGGTGTTATGAGTGAAAATGTGTGTAAAAATAGGTACTTTTTGCGTTTTAGCAACATGTTGGTAACATGAGCGTTTAAGGTGTCGTTTTCCATGTTTTTGGGGACGAGAAGACCGAATATGAAGTCGATTTTGACCAAAGAGTGGAAAATTGAGGTTGTACCAGATGTTCAGCTCCCAAAATTGATTTATTATGAGTCAAAAACCTGCGAAATCGTCTGAAATCACAATTAATTTGTAGAATAACACTAGGAAAAGTGTCAAAACGTGGATCAAGACGATTAAATGACACTACCAATGATCAAATATCATTAGGAAAAAAAAGCGTACCTAATTCAAGTTTTGGGGGCCAAAATTTGTGGAAACCATCAGAAATAGCTATTTCAATTATTTTACATGAAAGCAACAATTAATGAAGAGCAAGCATAGGTGTTTCCAGTAGAATAATAAACCCATGTGACAAGGACTTTGCAACGTTTTTGTGTTTAGAAACATGTTAGTAACATGAGCTTTTGAGGCATCGTTTTCCAAGTTTTTGGGACGGGAAGAGGAATATGAAGTCGATTTTGACCAAAGAGTAGAAAATTGAGGTTCTAAGGAAGTTTCAGCCTTAAATTTACGTTAAATCTTGGTCTAAAATCGTCGTTCTTCCGCAGCCAGTTTGGGTCCCTATTTGGATCCAGCTTGTGCTCCAAAGTTCGGCAGCCCGATGGGAATACACTCAGGGGTGTTATGGGAGAAAAATGGGCGTAAAAATAGAAGTTCTCGAGGTTTTTTTTGAGGTTTTAGTGAACACGAACTTGTGATGTATCGTTTTCCATGTTTTCTACGGCGAGAAGACCGAATATGAAGTTGATTTTGACCAAAGAGTGAAGAACTGAGGTTGTAACAATGGTTCAGCTCCAAAAATTCATTTTTTGTGAGTCAAAATCTGGGAAATTGTCTGAAATCACCATAAATTTGTATAATAACACTAGAAGTAGTATTAGCAGGCAAACCAAGAAAATTAAATGGCATTATCAACGTTCAAAGATAATCTGGAAAAAAATGTATGTAAAAAAAGGAGCCAAGATCGTATTTTTGAGGGCCGAAATTGAAGGAAATCATCTAAAATAACCATTTCAATTATTGCGCATGAAAGGAACAATAAATGAACAGCCAACATATCTGTAGGTATGTCCAATAGAATAATAAACCCATGTGACAAGGATTTTGCAGCGTTTTTGTTATTGGTCCCGATTGGAATTATGGAACTCTATTGCAGGTGTTGGGTTCCAAGGCCTCAACCTATCATTTACCACTTTACTGTAGGTACTTCCTTAAAATTACAGCGTTTTTCAAATCCGCTTTCCTCGGCTACATTCCTTTGGAAATTCATCTCGTAATGTCCAACGGGAAAATGTGAAACTCCTCTACTACCTACCTATCTGATCTACTCTCGCCTACTGATGAGGCATGCAATGCCAAAAGTACATTTTCTATTTCAGATAGAGTTGAAATGGATCTTTCTTTATTAATGTGGCAATGCAGTACGGATTATGGATGGTTTACTAAGCACAACACATGGACTTCAACAAAACAAATGGATGGTAACTGAGAAAATAAATTACTATTTATTTGTGCAATTCAGATTATGCTACAAGAGTTTACGTAATTCGGTTAATCATTTGGAAATTTTTTTCTCCCGAAAGGTTGGAGATATGTATCATTACATTCATAACTGCTAAGTACGGAGTGGTATCTATTTTTGAAACTTTTTACCCATTTGCGTGGAAGATATGACATTGCTCTCCCTCTTGGCATTCTTTTGTCTTGTTTAATTAAACCAGCAAAATGAAAGGGTGATGGGGTTTGTTTAGTATTCATTATTTAGAGAAAAAAATTGAATAGCTCTTCAACCCTTTTTAGGACAGAGTTTTCTCAGTGCATATATCTAGATATATCTGAGAAGGGTCGCACTCCCACCCTGAGGGATGATCACAACAAATAACGTTAGTTTGATAAAGGTGGTGTCATTAAACCCCTTTCCCTCATAAAAGGATTCTGATGTTAAGAAATATGCGAGTGAAGTGAAGGCCTCCCTCGACGCTATGCCAAATGAGGGGTGAGGATCGGAGAAGAACGAATGGAAATGGTTGGAGAAGGGGGGTATTCATTAGGAAGGGAATATCTTGAACAATACGGGTGAATGGTGGAGGAAGTTCATCGATCGCCTAGCTAAAATAATCATTGTTCGACACCCCGCTGAGGTATCAGAACGACTGCGAATAATAGATGTTTGAGAAAAGCCTTTGTCAGTCTCACTCGTCTGCTTCGCGAGCTCGTTTTGCGATTATTAAATCATATGCAGGTGGCGCAGGAAACGCAGCAAATAAACCCAACATCTACCTATTCTCACTACGCAATACATCAGCTATAGAACCTAACACTATGGTTAATGACCTGCGAAGTTGAGCTACACTCAGTTGACAGAGAATATCTTTCACTGGGAAAAGCTATAAAAATCCCATGGTTTCGGGAATCTTGATCCAGAAATCTCAACTGTTGTTGATGTATCGTGTCTACAGTGTAGCAGTTTTACTCAAATGAAATATTTTGACTTGAACAAAAATTTATTAAAAGAAACGAAAAGGTTTTTTTTTCTTTGCTCAAAGAGAAAAAAGGTTCATCGGATTTGAGAATAATATTCTGAGCTATAAATATTCTCAATTATTTTTGAGATGATTTATCTTTTCGCTTTCCTCAGCAAACCCAACGGGTAATGGAAAAGTATTGCAATAACCCTGGAGAAAAACGGGACTTCACCTATTTTATGGGTGTTGAACGATCTGATACCATATATTATCTATTTGTTTCAGACAGATGTATATGTGTATGTCACTAGTGTACGAGATTCAGGCCTCTGAGAAAATCGTGAAATACATGGTTTCGTAACTCAATTGTCATTCATCCAATGATATTTTTGAAGAAAAATCAGCATACGAGGTTCAAAGTTTGAGTAACTACCAAAAATCAGCAATCGTCGTTATTAGCCCACCCCCCCCCCCCCCCCCCCCCACTGATACTTTCCATGATGTTGACCAAAGTTTCATTTACTCTCATCACTTACTCGATACTCGAATTTCAACAAACTTCGTCGATCCACTTTTGAGCTTTTGAGCACTTTTGAGGTTGAGGAAATGAACTTCTGAAACATGGGAGTTGCCCGTTGTTTTTATAGTGCAAGTCACCAATAACTCGTGTATCTACTAATAGCAGTGTTTAATATAATGAGCAACATGTAATAAATATATAATACAATACAATAATTATGTAATTAATACAACAATTGATTATTGTAATAAATATGTTATTACTTCAATATATAAGACGAGTAGCAAACCGTAGTACATTGACATTGAATTTGGATGAAGAAATTAGTGTGGTGCCTCGCACCTGTCAATTTTGAGTAATAATGGGAGTCATTGTGAATAGTCGAGGATTAATCATTCTCGCATGCGCAGACGGAAGGGGCACTATGATGTCGAGGAAACTCATATGAGACTATGTATGTACCAACTAGCACTTACTTCGTGAATTTCAGCTCATTTAGAAATTTTTTGGGTAGTTATGGGCAATTCACTTATTTCACGTTTCACTTAGGCCACCCTCAATGATTAAGCCAAATACTGATAATTTTTCTGGTTGCTGATGTGTGTTTCAAGGGCTTGCGTACACACACACTCACTCATTTATCTAAAGGAACTTGAATATCGGATTTTTATATTCACATTCGCGTTCGGGGTGGCCGAAACTGGGTGAAAAGGTGTTTCATTGATTAAATATTAATGTCTGCCTCGAGTGCATAGGGCTATGACCGCTTATGAGGAGCCGGACCTAAAAAACGATTAATTTTTGTAAATTCACAAACTCTCTTGGGAATTCACGAAAAATCAGGAACAACCCACATCAAGAGCTAAATCTGGACGCGTTCAACGCGCAATTCGATTTCCTATAACATTCATGTCAAGATGTTTTTAATTTTGGCGTTTTTTTGAAAAAAGACGGGGGGGGGGGGGGGGGGGGCTATATAATTTTGCCTAAAAAATCAGTGAAGTCCATTCGGGACTCATAAATCATGCTAAATTCGTGAGCATCATGATATTTCATATGAGACCTCGAATTTTATATGGATAATTGGGAACAAATTGTGTAACTAGATTTGAAACTGATTCCCTGCAAAAAGAACAATGAAAATCGGATAGCAATCGCACCGCGGGCATCGTAAAACGTGTTTATCCCATTCCTTCCTTCACACCCTAAAAATTCATAACCTACTAGAATAATAAAGTTCCAAACGACAGAAAATAATTACATAAATGATGATGGTGTTTAAAAAAAAAATTGTTACCTAACGAAACAATTTTTCAACAGTGAATTTTTTTTTTAAACTTGATTATCGGAGGGTTTTATTTTTATCCCACCCCTCTCACCACCACACCCACTTCCAACCTGAATTCCCTTGATTATTGCACAACTTTGCCTAAAACTGACAATGAATCAATTGCATTAAGAATGAAGAAAATCGTATGTAAATTGCGGCCTAGACCGGATTTTCTTGTGGTAATTTTTTTCTCTCTACTTTATGTTGTCCTGTACCACAAAATTGAAAATCAGATAACCTCTCATCCATAAGCTAGGCCAATTGAAAACGTTTTCTTTTTTTCTTTTGTAAATCTGTAGGGGATGTTCGGGTCTCTCAGATGATGAGGTACTTTCCTAAATTAATATAATGCTAATCTTGTACGAAATGGTGTTTTTTTGTGGCCTCAAGGTTAATTCTAGGTACAGGGATAACAGCTTGGGTGAGCAATCGTTGTTTTTTTGTGGCCCCAAGGTTAATTCTAGGTACAGCGATAACAGCTTAGCTGAGCAGTCTAACCAGATGCGGCACACTTCGTCTCAGCTCAAACCATTCATATAATATTAATTCATGTTTTCCTGAATCAGCAGTCTATTACATCCCATACTGGAGTCCTCTTGGACGCGTACCGTCGCGTCGGGCTGTTCCCGAGGTAGGTAATTTGTCAGTGAAGTGCGGGTGTGAAAACCCTGTTTTTGTAAGATGGAGCACAGAATCCCCCAGATGGCTCAGCAAACAAGCGCTGTGGATCCAGTGTATACAGAATATACTTCCGAAGTACAGGAAAAGGTGAATATTCCATTGCGTGGCAGCTGCCAGGACGTGGAAGATGATGTGTGTATCACAGATTCTTCATCACACAGTGGGATTTGGATACCGGAAGGTCGAGAGTGGACCGACAAGGAGGAGAGTGGACTCCCTAGGACAGCCCGAAGCAATGTGTTTCACAGTTCTAGGATGAGTTCCAACGTGCGAGAAGGAAGGTACTCAGGTTTGAGTACCACATAACCTTCAGGTATCTTACGAGGACCAAATTCATCCTATATAAATGTTAAACATTTTCTCCGGCCCGGCTCACGGAAAAAAATCCAATGGTATAAGGATTAAATTTAGTTTTTCTTATAGTGGACTGAGAGGATTCTTTATCAACAGCATATTTCCACCACCTCCGCCCTCCGCTAGATGCCTGTACATCTTTTCACGCCACGTGGCATTACCAACCAATAGCGAAGTCTCCTGCTATCCCATAACACGCAACGGCGTTTCTGTACATTTATATCACGACGCCACTCCGAGTGACACGGCGCAAACCGAGCCTGAAAAAAAGGGAGACCCAGGGCGTTCCGTGCGACAGCCGATTGATATGTAGTAGGTCGAAGGGTGCGTGGTATACGAAAGGTCGATTAAGGATGTAAAACACAGAGTTATGATCCGTAGGGACAGAAAACCAACCCCTTATAAAAATGCGCCCGCCCTTCGTTCGGCCCTCGGTTTCGTCTCTCTCTCTCTCTCTTTTTTTTTTTTTTTGTTCGATCCTTTATTCCGGGGAATATGCTAAATGTTTCGGAAGATTTCCAAACCGCTCGGTTATCTGAAAACAGAAACTCAATGGTTTATAAGAAAGGAATATACTTCCCCCAAACCATCGGACTTCTCCCTATTTTTGGTGGAGGAAAAAAAAATTAACTCCTCCCATCTTTTATGATCCGCCTTAAACGTTTTTTAACAGTTTCCCGCAGCCATCGATTTTATAAATCATACGCCAAAAGAAATTTCGCCCTTATCCCCGATGGCGACTAATCGTTATTTACGCGCCACTTTCCTGTAATTATTTTCTGAATGGATTTATGATTTGGAGACGCCTGCAATATCTTTGAGAGCTCCCTATTCTTCGAAGGAGAGAAAAAAAAAAACTTCGAAAATTGCATCCAGTCATTCATCATCTGTCTACTTCACGATTTTTAGTTTGCAGCACATTTAAACATTTGTGCACTGTAATAACTGAAGGCAATAATGTCATATCGCAGGGATCAAGGCTAGTAAGCGGCAATAAAATATAAGTTTTGGGCGTTCAAGAATGCTCTGCTGGGAGCGGAATGTTTTTTGTAAACATTTTCACCTTGTTTTTCGAAGAGGGGAGATGGAGGATCCAGCGATGAACTCAGGCGCCTAAGTTAACAGCACAACTTGGCTGCATTCATCAGGAGGATGACTGGCTTAGCTTGGAAATAAATAGCCAGGGTGCCTCGTCAGATGGATTCGCATAGCCCAGTGACTGAGAAGACAAATAGGGAGATCTCTTACTGTGACCGGACCATGACTTGACTTGAACTGTTCCCCCAGGTTTGACCTTAGTCTGGACCATGACCATGGCCAGGCTTGGCGTTCGGAGATGGAGGTCCTTGTAATATAATGGTAGTGATATCCCCCCTTCAAGAACTTGAGGATAGTATCCGCACAAAACCCAGAGGTATATTTGGTCGCCATCACTGGGTTCCGGACGCCCACATCGACAGAATAAAACAATATTGTTAAGTACCTAATGATTGAGTAGCATTACAATGAAAGTTTTTAATCAACGTTTACTTACTGAACCGAAGATCTCAGGTGCTAAACACCGATGGCGGGTTTCACCAACCTCGTTTAAGACAAACGATTGATCAAAACAGACAAATCGACGGTCAAAACTAACAAGCCAATTTTGGGTGGTCAGCGTCCTAAATCAACGATTCACCACTTCGCCATCTTGCCAGTTCCACAGTTTTCATGCGAACCATTCTTCTATTATTATGATTATTCTTTATATTGTTATTCTACTATGTCCACAAAAAATAGCAGGGGATTGATTAGGGCATTTCGGTTGGTACTTGAGGACGAAGATAAAGACTTCACAACTCGCCATCTTCGATGGATGAGAGAGAGAACATATTTATTATTTTGAGCTCGATCATATCGATTTTGTGACGAGGTACCTACAGTATAATCAAGTGAAAAGGTACATAGCTTTCTCGTTTCTTTGGACTGATGGAAGAGAGAAACAACTTTACCTACCTGTCAACAAAAAAATTCTAGTCGATCATGCATGCAGTCCATTGGAAAATTAATTTAGCGATTCAAGAGATTGGGATTTCGCATTTGTGCAAGCGTAGTTGAGCTACAAAATTTGAAATCAGCAATAAAACTATACAATTCCAATCGCAAATATATTCATACAATACATTCGACTACCTGTCCATAAAATTTGAGTGAAATCTGACCATTAGTGAGAAATTCCGTAGGTACATAACCTACCTACTTTGGTAGGCTCAGCAAGACACACTATTATTGATAATATTATGATGTACCTACTGCATAAAAAATGTATTGTATAATAGGAACGACAGACACGTTGGTTTTCTCACACCTATAATATTGAAATACTTGCGAACAATGTCACCCAAAATGTGTTTTTCACTGGCTTCAAACTTTGGGCCGTGTTTCGTGACGCTGACTCCATGATGGTTTCCGCAATTTCGACAGTCAACAGTCTTTCTTTCAAAAATAAACTTAACACTACATTCAACGATATAAACAACAAACCAAACGCCAAAAAACAAAAAAAGAGTACTAGTAGGTACCTGACCTAACAATGCACGTCAACAACTACGTTATCGACCATGATCACCCTCAATCTGGGGGGCCAATGTCTCCATCGACGTTTTATGAAAACATTATAACCATTGATTACACTCGTGAAACCCATTCATCCTTAGCCAACGCTTCAAACCTCCGATTCGATAAGACAATGGTCTATTTTTTAACCATGGTGAAACCGGCCCTTAGACCGATGGCATTAATTTTTCGATTTTTTCTCAGACCACCCTCTCCCCCTCGCGGCATGAATTTTCAAATTCCCGAAGTGTGCCTACTGCACAACTAGACCGAGCGTTGTGTCAATAGCGTAAAGAACCATGAAAATCGAATGGAAATTGTGGCCTTGGCATGGCACACAAATTTCGTCGTAACACTAACACACGTATGGTTTTTTGAAGGATTTGGTTTTAGAATGGTCTGAAACAGATTCGGAAGTGGTG
Organism: Leptopterna dolabrata; assembly: GCA_954871275.1. Taxonomy (NCBI): domain Eukaryota; kingdom Metazoa; phylum Arthropoda; class Insecta; order Hemiptera; family Miridae; genus Leptopterna; species Leptopterna dolabrata. The sequence continues at coordinate 80,565,895 of OX940974.1, forward strand.
TAACAGTGTGGGCTGTTATCGATACATTTTTTCTTCCGGTGGAGACGGGATCGGTTTGGGGAAGCCTAATCGATATCCCTTCTTAACCGGTGATAATCTCACTGGTCTAGGAGGGGGACTCTCGATGATCCACCCCCACTGTTACACTCTGTCACATGGTACCAGAGCGTGGTTCGGTAGTATGCGCTGAGCACTTCACCATGCTCCATCCACTTTTTGTGGGCTTACCAGAAGGATAAGCCCAAAGGTTTCCCAGAAAGATTCCTTTACTAACAACCTGTCCCTTTGATAATACATATATCTATTGGCTTCCCCACCCCCTTTCACCCTATAGAGTGTCAGTATAATTAAAATATATTGAGCTCATTAGAAGGCGATTGATGCCGTGTCCCAATTGACAAGTCCCAATAGTTGTTCCATCCTAACTATGGAGGTTGATCACCTAGAGGTTGCCCAGATGAGCACAATTCACCGGACACCAACCTTTGACAACATTATCCACCAATACTTGTATGTAGGAGCTTTGTTCTCCACCAGTAAAATATTATTGAGGTAGTACCATTACGATGGAGGTTAGTCACCTTGAAGTTGTTCAGATGTCTTTTCCTGAACCAGAACTTCATACTACTTTTCATTCCCCCTTTTCCATACTACTTTTCATTCCCCCTTTTCCCTCTCATACTTCTGCTACCCAGAAGTATGTCATGTGGGGAGGGGTGTAACAGTGTGGGCTGTTCTCGATACATTTTTTCTTCCGGTGGAGACGGGTTCGGTTTGGGGAAGCCTAATCGATATATCCCTTCTTAACTGGTGATAATCTCACTAGTCTAGGAGAAGGACTCTCGAGGGTCCACCCCCACTATTACAGTCTGTCACAGTGGGCATTTCCTCACTAGCCTTCAGGTTGTCCCCCTCTCTCCCGAAAATTGAAAACAACAGCGTTTTTCATAATCCTATATTTTTATAAACACTTTTTATAATCCTAGATTCTAACGGGCGTTCCTGAAAAAATTGGAAGGTAGAAATATCAGTCCCACTACAAACTTTACTATGGATCCATGACGGAGGTCTTCCGTTGCTCAGGGCCCTTATCCGATAGTTACCGTAGGAAGTGCATCAGCAAGAAGCAAAGCGAGTAAGTAGTGGTTCATAAGTGAAAGGAATTCCCTCTCTCATCCCGTCGGACCACTCCATTTTTTCCGGAAGTAAAAAATATCAACTCCTTCCTTCTTTCGAGGTCAGCAAGTTTAACAGTTTGCTGATGCAATCGATTTCTAAATCATACGCCAAAAGAGATTTCGCTCTCTTCCCGAATAGCGACTAATCGTTATTTACGCGCCACTTTCCTGTAATTATTCTCTGAATGGATTTATGATTTGACGGTGACTGCACAATCTTTTAAAGCTCCCCCTCCTTTATACCTTTTCATTTTTTTATTCTCGTATATTTTTCAATGTCTTCTGATGTTTTAATCTGCGCTCGCGAAGAAAACAAATCTGTTACCACCTTGTTTGTCTGTCTCTTCGTATAACGACTGCACACTGCTTATCACCTCCCCCATATTAGAAACCCACTTTGCTCTTTTTCCCCCTTACTGTTCTAAACGTAATAATGATCATGTTGCCGACTCCAAAGTGAATACTTCCGTATAAAAAGCACTCAGTGTTATGCTCATATAATTTCCCCCCTTCTAGTAGTGGAGGAAACCTACAAGCAAGTGACAGTTCAACTCTGACGACGGCTTAGCCTTAAATTTATTGAATCCCTTGTCCTGATTAACCAGGCAAGTGATAAAAGCTTGTACATGCAGTTCTTACGCTAAATATTCAGCGTGTTTTTATGTTTAAAAATCAGATCTACGCATATACATGTAAGCAATAATGACTTCGGTTATCTCGTTGACTAGTATTATCAAAAATAAAAGCCATCCTCACTAGTGATTCAGCGTTTCAACATGCGTCCACATAATGTGCGTTATTTTTAATTTGAAAAAAATTAACTTTTGTGCAACCATCGAATTTGCGCTCAAAGTACGCACACTGTGCTCTCTTGGAGAAACAGTGTAACGGGTCATTTCCCCATGAAATTTTGCGTGAAACAAATCTGCAATGGAAGACCAATTTAGAAGAAGTTAGCTCGTTCAAATAAACCAAGTTAGTACCTATGTGTTATGCACGTAATGTGATAGCGTTTGTCGGCGATTTTTCAAAATAAGACAGTTTTGTATACAGGGTGATCCACTCGTAGATGCAAAAAAATGTTGCGTGAAACTACATCATTTAATTTTACTTTTTGACCTCAGTTTCGGAATCAGCGTTAAATTTTCCATACGCATGGTGTACTTCAAGTCTTGAAAAGTATCATCTAGAGACCACAACAACAGCTCAAACATTAGACGAATTTGATTCAAAAATTAAAATTTCTGAAATTTTAAAAACTTTATTACTCTTCCAAAAAAAAATCCTGGAAACCGGCAAATCTCTCGAAAACTTTTTCATTTAATAAGCTTTCCAATGGTATGGTCAACGTTGCGATTATCTAGTTTCTTTGATGAAAAATTCAAGTTTAAATGCAAGAAAACGTTAGGCACCTCAGAAGGGGAATTTGATCAGAGGGTAGAAAAATGTAAAAAAATGTTTTTCATGTTTTTAATTGAAAAAATTGAGTCAATTAGTGCCAATTTAATTAGTTTAAATGCAAGAAAACGTTAGGAGATTTTATGTTGTTTGTCATCAGGTTTCCTGAACAGTAAATTAGTTCTAAGGTTCAAAATCAACGCATTACAGTTTATCTAAATGAGTTCGTGAACCCACCTGTTTAAACAGCAACGTGATGGGAACTTATTCCCAATGCAGTTTGATGTTAGAAATGTCACGGTTTACTAACCAAGAGTACGCCGACATACATTTCCTGTACGGGTTGTGCGATGGAAATGCGCCTGCTGCACGGCAGCAGTATCGTGCTAGATTTCCTGGCCGACGGGTTCCAGATTCTCGGGTATTCACGGGAACTCATCAACGGTTATTGGATAGGGGTTCTTTTGCAGCACAGCGAGCTGAAGTTGGACAGCGTCCTCATGATGTAGGAGTGGAAGATTATGTGCTCGATAGGGTGAGTGAGGATCCTGCAATTTCTACTAGAAACCTTGCCACTGAGCTTGGAATTTCTCAATCATCAATCCTCAAAATCCTACACCGTAACAATTTTCCCCCCTATCTCGTAACGAAAGTCCAAGGCTTAGAACAGAATGATCACGAACGACGAGTCCATTTATGTCGTTGGCTGCTGAATTCACACATCGAACAGTACATTTTTTTTAGAAAGATATTGTGGAGCAACGAATCACTATTTACGACGGAGGGCTGTTACTTGTACAAAACACCCTTATGTTACTGATCACACTTCTCTGCATAGAACACCCTTCTGTTACAGATCATAGCTCTCTCTATAGATAACCCTTCCATACAGTTGGTCGGCGTACTCTTGGTTATTTCTAACATCAAACTGCATCATTGGGAATAACTTCCCACCACGTTGCTGTTTAAACAGGTGGATACACGAACTCATTTAGATACACTGTAATTCGTTGATTTTGAACCTTAGAACTAATTTACTGTTCAGGGTCACTACTCCCCCTGATGACAAACAACATAAAATCTCCTAACGTTTTCTTGCATTTAAACTAATTAAATTGACACTAATTCTTTTCGTCCCAAAAACATGGACAACGATACCTCAAAAGCAGATCTTACTAACATGTTGCTAAAACACAAAAAGTACTGTTGTGATCGGCTGCTCCTCCACAACTCATGTATTGTGCCAACATGAAGTACCTCAGAGTGGGGACCCCCCGACCCCCCTCTGATCATGTCAGGGGAATATAAAAGAGCCAGGGGCCACTACATATACAACCATTCTCAATCAATCTTCCGGCCTCGTCTGTTGCTTCCTACATCACTACACTGGTGACCCCGACGTCGACAACGCCGCTCAGCGCCCGCCGTTTGACTGCGTCGTAGCACCGCCTCCGCATCAACGCGCCCCACCACGCGCGGCCCCCACCGACGCCACTGCGGCGCCCCACTTCGACGCCCGCCTCGACGGCTATCGCAGCGCCTCCCGCTACTTCGCCCCACCATCTCCGATCCTTATATAAGGAAACGGACGCCGGCGCCTAGCACACTTCCTGCTGACACCTCAACGGACTGGCACCTTCCAAGAAAACGAAGATGACGGAGCTGAAACCGAAAACAACACCCGAAGCGAGTACGCCATCGATTCTCAAGCTCCAGCCGTTCGACCCCGCATTTCCGCACGTCTGGTTCGCACAACTCGAGATCATACTCGCACACGAAGGCCTCACGACGCCACATGCGAAGTTCGCCCGAGCATTCCTCGCACTCGAGCCCCGACCTCAACCCCTCGAACGCAAACAGCTACCAGACGTTGAAAACCCGCCTTCTAGCTACACACGCACCTTCAGATGGTTCCCGGCTCACCGCCCTACTCCAACCGGCCTCCGACGACGAGCTACCGTCGGCCCTCGCTCGCCGACTCACCCGAGCACTCCCGGCTGACACACCGACACCACTCGTCCGACAGCTTTTTCTCCGCGCCCTCCCAGAGAGCATTCGCCTACACATAGCGGCGCGTGACGAACCCGACATTATGAAACTCGCTGCGCTCGCCGATCACCTCCTACCCTTCGCCCCGCCTCCTCGGGTGGCTACCATCTCCGAAGAGGTTGAAGTGATACACAACAGACGACAACGGCGCTCGCCGACGCAGCCGACATCTAACACACGCCGCCCGACGCCCACCTTATGTTTCTACCATCGCACATGGAGCCCCCGAGCGCAGAAATGCCGCAGCCCCTGCAGCTGGCGCACGAAACCGTCGGGAAACGCCAACGCACGGCCCGACCAGCCGTAACGGCCGTGCGCAACCCACCAACATCTCGGCTCTTCATCAGATGCAAGCGAACCGCCCTACACTTCCTAGTAGATACCGGCTCCGACGTCTCGATCGTCCCGAACACCCTGCTACGTCGAAAAACCACACGTCCAAGCGCTCTATGTGCCGCAAACGGCACCGAGATCAAGATGTACGGAACACACTCCGCCTCAGTACACCTACCGGATCTCCCTCCGTACGAGTGGACCTTCACAGTCGCCGACGTATCGACACCGATCCTCGGCTCCGATTTTTTGACGTACCACGGCCTACTCGTTGACCTACCCAACGCCCGACTCATCAACGCGGCCACGCAACGGTACATCACCGGAACAGTTGAACTAGTACCTCCGAGCCAGTCAATCTGCACGACGACAGCGAACGAGCCTCGATTTCAAGCCCTCCTCGATGGCTACAAACCTTCCGACACACCATGTGACGCCCCTGTCGAACATCACATCGTCACGAAGGGACCCCCGTGTCATGCGAAACTTCGCCAATTATCACCGGACCTTTACGCGAAAGCAAAGGCCCATTTTGGCGAATTATTAGCGGCGGGGGTCATCGAACCTCCGGAAGCGCCCTGGTCCAGCCCACTCCACATCGTCCCGAAACCCGACGGTGACATTCGCCCCGTCGGTGACTACAGAGCGCTGAATCGATTAACCATACCGGATCGCTATACCGTCCCCCACCTACACGACTTCACAACAGCCCTGTACGGGACTACCGTGTACAGCACATTCGACCTCGCCCGCGCATTTTTCCACTGCAAAATCAGCGAGCGCGACGTGCCAAAAACAACGATCCTGACACCCTTCGGCGCCTACCAATTCAAGCGAATGAATTTCGGCTTACGAAACGCAGCGCAAACGTGGCAACGCTACATGGACCACGTCCTACGCAACCTACCTTTCGTGTACTGTTACCTCGATGACATACTGGTCGCCTCGGCCACCCCGTCTGAACACTACACCCACGTACGCACGCTCCTCGAGACCCTCGCTAAATACGGCCTACAAATAAATACAGCCAAATGCCAGCTCGCGCGACCCTCAGTCAAATTTCTCGGCCATAACGTTTCAGCCGACGGGATCACACCCCTACCGGAACGCACGGCCCTCATCAAGAAATTCCCTCGACCCAACACCGTCCACGAGCTTCGAACGTTCCTCGGCCTCATCAATTTCTATCACCGAGCTTTACCACGAGCCGCACCTACTCTTCGCCCCCTAGTGGAAATGATAACACCCGATGCGAAGAAAAAAGACAACCGCACGCTCACGTGGACCACCGACGCAGCTGACGCATTCGACCGCGCAAAACGCTTACTCGAAACCTCCGTAACACTCGCCCATCTGGCCCCGACCCAACCACTCGTCCTACACACGGACTCATCGGATTTCGCCGTCGGCGCAGCGCTGCACTTCATCGACAAATCGCACCAAAGCCCGCTGGGTTTTTTCTCGCGCACCCTCAACCCGGCTCAACGTAACTACAGCGCATTTGACCGCGAACTATTGGCTATATACCTCGCCATAGTGCATTTTCGCCATCAAATCGAAGGGCGCCCACGGACGCCTCGCCCCGCCCCTAGATCCCACGCCGCTACGCCTCGCAGTTTTTAGCCACCTACACGGGATGACACACCCGGGGATTAAGGCAACCACCGCCCTCATCCGCGCTCGATACTACTGGCCAAATATGACCTCATCAATCAGGCTATTCACCCGCGCCTGCCCGAGCTGCAACCGAGCAAAAACGACACGCCACATCAGGGCCCCCCTCGGCGAATTTCCCGACGCAGCGCCGCTCGAACACGTACACATCGACCTCTTCGGCCCACTACCACCGTCGGCAACAAAAAAATACATACTGTCGATGATCGACCGCGCCACCGGCTGGTTCGAATGCGCACCCCTCTCGACCATTTCTGCCGACGCAGTAATCACGGCCCTACACACCCATTGGATCGCACGCTACGGCTCCCCTGCACCCATAACCACCGACCAGGGCACACAGTTCACCTCCGCCGATTTTCACAAATATTGCACATCCATGGGCACAGAGGTTCATCACACGAACACCTACCACCCCCAAGCGAACGGCCTAGTAGAGCGACTGCACCGCGTCCTAAAGGACGCAATAATCGCAACAGCCACGTACCGCACTTGGGCCACACACCTCAGCGGCCTCCTCCTCGGCCTAAGAAACCGCCCGGGCCCCGACGGCTACTCGCCGGCCCAACGCCTCTTTTCGGCCACACCACGCCTCCCAGGGGATCTGTTCACTCAACCGCCACCGACAACTGTACCCCTCCGCACGAACGAGTCCTACCGCCACTACTCACAGTCTTATATGCCTACTACCATGCGCACAGCGACCCATGTGTACGTCCGCGTTGACACACCACGGGGTAAACTAGAGCCACCCTACACCGGCCCCCATCAAGTGCTAACCAACGACGGGAAAACAGCCACATACCTAACGGACGATCGCCGCACGCCATCGGTATTAATCGACAGATGTAAGCCGGCACCCCCACCTACGTACAACACGGGACCCACCGCAACACCGCCAAACGCCCCCCACCACACAACGATGGCCATAAATTCGCCACTACAGCGTCCACGGCAACCGCCGCTCCCGCCAAACCACGCCCGGAGCCCGAGCCTCGCCCGCCAACACTACGCACTCTATGCCACCGCCCCACGACAACGACCCACGCAACCACCCGGACAGCCACCACGGAACGACCACAACCAGCACACGCAACTCCCACGCCCGGCACCCGCCACAGCGAAACAACGAAAATTTGACTCATTTTTTACTTAAATTCTGGGGGGAGCAGTGTTGTGATCGGCTGCTCCTCCACAACTCATGTATTGTGCCAACATGAAGTACCTCAGAGTGGGGACCCCCCGACCCCCCTCTGATCATGTCAGGGGAATATAAAAGAGCCAGGGGCCACTAAATATACAACCATTCTCAATCAATCTTCCGGCCTCGTCTGTTGCTTCCTACATCACTACAAGTACCTATTCGTATACCCATTTTCACTCACAACACCCCTGGGTATATTCCGATCGGGCTGCAAAGTTTCGGGACACAACTAGGGCCCAAATGGAGCATGTGTGCGAAAGAACAATTTTTTTAGACCGAACTTGAAGTAGATATGCATGATACGGCGGGCGGCGTACGGAGGACGGCGGACGGACATTACATTTTTGGAATCTACGCACCTTGAAACGTAAAAGAAAAAAAATTGAGGGGGTGACATAATTTTGCTGAGCGAATACATAGGTGTAATGTTCACAGAATAATAAACCAAAAGAGCTATGTAAATATAACAACGCTGCAAAGTCCTTGTCACATGGGTTTATTATTCTACTGGACATTAGTACAAAAATTTTGGCTGTTCATTTATTGCTTTCACGTGCAATTATTGAAATGGCTATTTGTGATGGTTTCCACCAATTTTGGCCCCCCAAAACACGAATTAGGCTGGGCTTTTTTTTACAGATTATTTTTGATCATTGATAGTGCCATGTAACTGTCTTGATTCACCTGTTGATACTACTTCTTGTGTTATTATACAAATTTATTGTGATTTCAAATAATTTTCCCATGTTTTTGATTCATAAAAAATTAATTTCGAGAGCTTAACCTTCGTTACAACCTCAGTTCTTCACTCATCGGTCAAAATCAACTTAAAATTCGGTCTTCTTGCCCTAAAAAACATGGAAAACAATACCTCACAAGCTCATGTTCACTAAAACCTATAAAATCCTTCGAAAACCCCTATTTTTACACCCATTTTTCTCCTATAACACCCCTGGGTGTATTCCGATCGGGCTGCCGAGCTTTGGAGCACAACTAGGACCCAAATGTGTCCCCAAATGGGGACCCCAACTGTGTGCCGAAGAAAGACGATTTTGTACAAAAATGTAACGTAGATTTAAGGCTCAAACTTCGTTAGAACCTCAATTTTCCACTCTTTGGTCAAAATCGACTTCATATTCCGTCTTTTCGTCCCAAAAACATGGACAACGATACCTCAAAAGCACATCTTACTAACATGTTACTAAAACACAAAAAGTACCTATTCGTATACCCATTTTCACTCATAACACCCCTGGTTATATTCCGAGCAGGCTGCAAAGTTTCGGGACACAACTAGGGCCCAAACGCCACAGTGGAAAAATAACTGCTATGAAATCCAGAGAAAGTCAACAAACAAAAACAAAAGGTGCTCAAGATAAGTGTTGGTGCTGTTTTTCGATTTTTTTTCTCTGGATTTATGTAAGTTCCCTCTTTGAAACTCATGTTGTGACGATATGGGACGGATGGTGTGAATGAAAGTGTTTACTCACCTTATAGTTACTTGTTTACAAATTCTCCAGGACATTGGTTCCCAACACAAACCGGCCCACACTCCCCTATAAGCCAGAAGTTGACACCACCGCGTCCCCCTCAACGTACGGTTTAATACTGTTTGATCGAATTGTATTTGACCACTTGACCTGAGTCCTAGCTTCTGAAGACAGGAAAGGGGAAAGCCTATTCACTAAGCCAAAGAGACATCTCTTTTCTGTCCAACTCTCACTTTTGGCAGAAGAGATTTTTATAGTATCCATGACATGGTTATTCAGTAACTTCTAAAAGAGAGAGTTGGCGACCATCTTGTCATTTTCGATCTCCTTTAGAGCGACTACTAATTAGGTGTCTTTTCTCGAAAGAAAGAGTCCCTTTCTCATTTGTTTGATAGTGATTGTTTATCATCCTTCGTTCATTGGCTACCATATCGGTCATTTTGGTGTATGTTTTTTCATCTCTTATAGGTAAGTCGAATGTTCATTAAAAATACATACATAGGTATTATCGATTCATGAGTAAACACTTCCAAGTAGGTACGGGTTGAGAGCTATTCAGTAAAACAGACGAACCTGGGAGGGACTGGAAGACACTGTCTCCAAAGGGAGACTACCTATCTCTCCCAGGAGATTTTCAAAATTGATAATCTATTTTCAGTATCTCTTTTAGTGAATATGCCCTCTGGAGCTGTTTAACAAATGCGTGCAGCGAGAAGGTAGGTCGGAGCCAAGTGATTCCATCCATAGTGAGCCCCCCATTGCCCCCCATTTGCGAATCTTGGATGCAAGTGTGATGCAGAATCAAAATTATGTTACCCCGGGAAAGTTCTGATACGATTCATTATGTCCGAAATACCAAAGGCTATAGAACTCAAATCGTAGAACATTTTCGATTTTGAACAAGTTAGTCCAGTCGATGAACGTACAACGGGGGTTGTAGATAACAATCATGGCAGGGGGGAAATGTTTCCTATTCGGGGATGTGTAGGGGGTAGTGACGAGATAAACATACTAAAAGTCCTCGGTTCTGGGTAGAACCCAGACGCTATGTGGGAAGAGGAGGTTGGAAATGTCGTGATTTTAGGTTTTTTGCTTATATCTATAAAACGGTGAGTCGTAGGGAATACATTTTCCATATAAAGGCTCCAGGGCTTCCATATTGTATTCAAGATTGTCCATTGTATTCAATTGTCCATTGTATTCAAGATCGTCTCCATTCATTTTGGTTTATTATTTTCAATAATGAACGTTTGGAATCAAGCATGAAAAAACAAAAAATTAACTCAACTTAAAATTTTATGGTTTCCGTTCCAGCGAACGTGGTATCCAAAAATGGAATTAAAACATTTCCGTTCGTAAGCCATACTTTGCACTTTCCTTAGCTAACATGAACCAAAATTAATGAAATTTGGTTTGTGGGTTCCATTTGGTGTCTAGTTGGTCCGCGAAGCTCGGCGTTACTCGCAGTCATCTCTAAGGGGTGAAAAACAGTTATCTCTGGAGAAGGGGCATCTATACAGGTAAATAATAATGAAGCGTTGTGTAATAATTTGCAGCACTTTTTTCCGATCCTCAATAGTTCTCGAGATATCGGCCTGCGAAAAAATAGCTAAATTTTAAAAAGAACAGTTTTGCCTCGCGTTTTAAGTCAAACTTGTGCTTCTAGCTCCTCAACCCTTCAATTTACAGCAAAAGTCTTCGGAAAAGAAGTTGTACCGCATTAAATGGAAGTTAAAACTATATATAATTTTATGAAAATTGCCCTATGTAGCCGGAATTTGAGCTTTGCGCCACGCTGGAGGGTGGTAAGATGTTACATATTCAATTCAATTCAATTCAAAATAGATTTATTCCCATACATAAATTACAATGAACTAAGTGGTACTTCGTACATAATAGGGAACCACATGCGATGGAGCATAGCTCGGTGATGCATGTGGGAGCCTTATTTAATAAATCAGTTACAATAATGTGGGATAAACACGAAATAAATACACCTTTAGCTTACCATTAATTAAAAAATACCACTAATTTAATGAAATTCGATGAATTGATGAAATCAGTTACAAATCAGAAGTTATCTTTGGGCCTAGTCGTAGGTGCATGGTCACAATGAGTATCGGAAAGAAACGAAATAAATAAATATATAAAATAAATAAGAGAAACTGAGCTTGAGGAAAAAATAGGTACGTGCTTATCTTCTGTAGCAGCTTCTAAGAAAAGCGTCACATTTATTGACATCTTGTGGGATCAGCCAGGTTAACACTCGTTTTTGGTTTATTATTCTGTGAATAATACACCTGTGTAATCACTCAGCAAAAAAATTTTATAACACCCCCTCAACATTTTTCCTCTTACGTTTCAAGGTGCGTAGATCCCAAAAATGCAATGTCCGTCCGCCGTCCGCCGTCCGCCGTTCGCCGTATCACGTGTACACAGGCTTCATTTTTGGTCTAAGAAAGTCGTTCTTTCGCACACATGGTCCATTTGGGCCCTAATGTGTCCCGAAACTTTTCAGCCCGATCGGAATATACCCAGGGGTATTATGAGTGGAAATGTCTATAAAAATAGGTACTTTTTGTGTTTTAGTAACATGTTAGTAACATGAGCTTTTGAGGTATCGTTTTCCATGTTTTTGGGGACGAGAAGACCGAATATGAAGTCGATTTCGACCAAAAAGTGGAAAATTTCTACCAAATGTTCAGCTCCCAAAATTGATTTTTTATGCGTCAAAAACCTGGGAAATCGTTTGAAATCACCATCAGTTTGTATAATACCACTGGAAGTAGTATCAAAACGTGGACCAAGGCGATTAAATGGCACTACCAATGATTAAAGAAGAATTGAAAAAAAAAAAATCGTAGGTACCTAATTTGTGTTTTAGGGGCCAAAAATTGTGGAAACCATCAGAAATAGCTATTTCAATTATTTCGCATGGACCAAACAATAAATTAACATTTCCGTAGGTATGTTCAGTAGAATAATAAACCCACGTGACAAGGACTTTGCAGCGTTTTTGTAACTACTACGGGTTAACGACTCAGGAGCACGGAACTCGGGGGGGGGGGGGGGGGGGGGTGTATCGTAACAGGAGTGGTAGGCTGTCGTAGCAATGCAAAGAGGTGAAGTGCAGCCGGGTTTTGTGTGCAGGAATTACAGCTCTGGTAGTGAGACGAATACCGTAAGGGGAATTATATGAGGTCGGCATATTTTCAATCTTCCTGCATGGCGTTAAGTCCTGGACGCTGAAGGCTGCGTATATCAACAGGCTGAAGGCCTTCGAAAGGTGGCTGACGAACCGCAGGATGTTTAGGATTCCTTGAACAGCTCGGCTACGCAATGAGTACCTATGAGTTGCAGACGAATGGTTTGGCCCGCGAACTGTTCCTGACCGTGAAGAAGAGAAAGGCTGCATATCTAGGACAAACTATGCGAAATCCGAAATACCAGCTTCTGCAGACCATCATGATGGGAAATGCATCTGGAAGAAGAGTCGTGGGGCGTTAGCGAGCATCATGGCTTCTCAGCATTCGCCGATGGACGGGTGTTCAAAGGGCTGCAGACCTGTTCCAGATGGCCAAAGTCGGGGACAGTTTCACTGGTGATCGTCAGCCTTCGATAACGGAGTCGGTATACTACAAGAAGAAGAAGAAGAAGAATATATAATTTTATCTTCAACTGGCCCAATGTTTCAAAATTTTCAAAGCGTGCGTGGCCAGTTTGATAATTTCTGGTTGATTTCGGGGAAAAAACACATTCCAATTTTTTGCTTTTCAAGGGTTCTATCGTTGTACACTGGTTGTGTATTGTGAATTCATATATGAATGGGATGTGTTTGATAATGTTTCTGTCAGCTGCTCCCTCGGTTGGGAACCACTGATCTCAGACAATCTACATGACTTCCACAGGCTGGTGAAGATGCCAGTGGCATCGAAACCGTTTACTAGGATAATCATCTGATAAAACCCAAGAAACTCTCGCGGAACTCCCTTGTGAAGAGTTCCACCCGAGCTGCAGGTCGCCCCGCATGGAACAGCCGAACAATCTCATCAAGGGATAAATACATTTGACTCTCTTAGTTTAGTATTCATAGTCCTGACTTAAGTAAAAATAATACCTTACTTCTGAAAGTAAAATAATTTCTTAAGGAAATGCTTTATATGATTTCAATTTCATAGACATTACTCCCCGAAGTAAAGAGAAATCTATACTTAAGTCAAATTTTTTTCTTTTACTTTATACAGTTAAGAAAAATCTTTATTTAAGTCAAAAATTTTCCCGTTTTTTGTATGCCGATGTCCTCCCCGTGTCAGGACAAGTAAATGGTGGAGCAAGCAACCTTTGCTTTATTTTGGAAACATTTCTATTATACACTTGGTGCTCGCGTTTAGGTGTGTTGACGTGTGTTTACTTTTCCCTTCCCCTTCTGTATTATTCCTCCCTTCAGTTTACTCTTTCTTCTCTTTTGTTTTTACTCCCTCTTTAACTTTTTTACTTATCCTTCTAAATATAAATTACGTTTTTACTGTAGTTCCTCGGTTTGCCTTTTCAGTGGAATCAACTACCAATATGGCCATGAGATGTACCTACTGGTCTTCGAAAAAGGAAATAATTGGGTTTTATCCTACTTTTGGTCAGGCAAAAATCTTATTAGTAGGCAGTCATAAAGTTAGTCAGTAATGAACAAATTGGAAACTCTTGGAAAAATTTTTAAGGAACAAAATCGATGGCAAACTCCCGGCTCACGTTAGGATTACTTCGAAGAGTGAACATTTACAAAATGCAAAGGAAATTGATAAACAACGTCCTTGTCACATGGGTTTATTATTCTACTGGACACACCTACAGAAATTCCCCAGTTCACTCCAGGCTACTTGATCTATTTGGAGACGGAGTTGAACACCTTATCAACATACACACTCAAGCTGCACTACGCTTACCTGCTGAAAGTTCTGAAGATGCATGAGTCTCACCTCCCAAAAATAATAGCTGCTGAAATGGTGAGGAGCTGTACGGGCTTTGCGAAGCATTATGCTTACCTATGTGTCAGGTATGACGTTCCAAACGGCCTGCCATCGTTTGACCTCCAAGCCCTGAAATTGGGCATGGAACGCGGCTCATCTCAGCAGTCGTCGCGGAAAGGAGGTCGTTATTCCAGGGTCGAGCCGAGGCCTCGGAGTTCTTCACGCTGTACCGTGTGCTCAATCCAGATGTGAAGTGCGCCAGTTTGGTCAAAGATGCTGGCATCCCTCTGCATATCGCACGTTGGGCATTCAAGGTTCGAGCTGAGGCCGTGAACCTGAATGCAAGGCCTTATGAGGCTGACCGGCCTGAGGAGTGTTCGTTGTGCAACTTGCATGTGCGAGAGGACGTATTCCACTTCTTCTGCCAATGCCCTGTACTTTCGGAATTCCGGCGCGTGGCATTCAAGCGGGACTTCCTCACACGAGATGAAGCAATCCGTATACTAGATGCCCCGGATTGGTCGAGGTTGGAGGTGTTCTGCAGGTCGGCATGGCGCTATAGGTCCTTCCTTGTTGGCGAATTTAATTTCTGATTCGGGACATGTATATGTAGATACCTATAATATGAGTATTTAATTTATGATTTTGTCAGTAGTTTTCACGCTGTGCGTAATGTTTGCTATAGTTTCCTACGTTTCAACTGGAAAGTGGCGATAGTTGTGTTTATAATTTTCATTCTTTTATTTTACCTTCTTGCTAATATTGATAATAATTATGTAGGTTTGATTTCGGTGTTTCTAAACGGTCCTAACTTCCGGCAGACGGATTACCAATGCCGTATTGTTTATTTTTTTTCCACTTCCATGTATCATTATGTCGATTTGAAGTGATCAATAAACTTTCTTCTTCTTCTTCTTCTTCTTCTTCACCTACAGAAATTTAGGCTGCTCATTTATTGTTTCTTTAATGTGAAATAATTGAAATAGCTATTTCTGATTGTTTCCACCAATTTTGGCCACCAAAACACAAATTAGGTGCGCTCATTTTTTTTTTTCAAATTGTCTTTGATCATTGGCAGTGCCATTTAATAACTGTCTTGATTCACCTGTTGACACTTTTTCTAGTGTTGTTATACAAACTGATGGTGATTTCAGACAGTTTCCCAGGTTTCTGGCTCATAAATAATCAATTTTGGGAGCAGAACCTTTGGTAGAACCTCAATTTTCCACTCTTTGGTCAAAATCGACTTCATATTCGTCTTCTCGTCCCACAAAAACATGGAAACCGATACTGGAAAGCTCATGTTACAAAAACACAAAAAATACCCCCAAAAAATACAAAAATATACCCTTCGGTATATTCCGATCGGGTTGCAAAGTTTCGGGACACAACTAGGGCCCAAATCGAGCCTGTATGCGAAAGAAGGAATTTTTCGGACCGAAAATGAAGCCGGTATGCATCACCCGCATGCTCTCTGTTACATCGAACTCATCATCCTACTCATCGAAGTCAAACAAAATTTCGTAATCCATCGCATCAAAACAAACAAAAAACCCGAATAATTGGGAAAATAAACAAGAATGCCGAGAATGATGACACTGAAAAGATGACATAAATGAAAAGAGAACAGCGCAAACGATCAATAAGGAAATGCTTAAGGTACCTTTCGACGTACCTCAGTTTTTCCCACTTATTTAGGCCCGAAAGTAAAGATTTTTCTTTACTTATTGTCTATGAAATAGGAATTAAGGAAATGCTAAAGGACGACTTACGACGACGACGACGATAAAGTGAGGACTGTGAATACCGTCCTAAATCCCAAGTGCGTCTGGTGTGGACGTGGAAGTTCTATGATGAGTGCGGAGGCGACCACCACATACACCACCACCGTCCCCTCGTTCATCGTTACTTCAGCCGGCTACTTTGTGAATTTCTGCTCATGAAATGTTCGTAACCCCCGCTAGCTCACCGCCTCTACGACGTTCACTGACACGACTCAGCGCTTCTGCCCCCCAGCGGCCAGAAAGTTGAAGTTAATTTATTATTATCTGTTTTCTCAGGGAAAATGAAATTATTAGACAGAAAGATAAAAAGGAAAGTGCAGGATGGAAGGTGAGTAGAGGATTAAAGGGAGAGTCCCTGTGGTGGACAGAATGACACTCTCCTTCTAAGTTAATATTCAAAAGAGACCGAACCGGTGTGAGGGGTGGTGAGGCGGGGGTTTTCTAGGGTTGAAAGGTCTGGTACAAGTGCTGTGAGGGGGGGGGGAGGTGTATTAAAATTAGCCAATCCCCACACGTAAGGGGAGCGCCTGGGAGAAAGGGGTAAAAATTTGATAAGGGAGGAGCTGGTAGGAAGGCGAGCGTGTGTGCGTGTCTTGCAAGGGCGGCGGCGCGTGCGTCAGTCAGTCGGCGCGTCCATCTCAGTCGTGTGTGCCTGTGTGAAACGAGTTGATGGCGAGGTGATGGGACGGGGGGGGGGGGGGGGTTCCCTGGAATATTTAGGACCGAGGCTGCCCATTAAGCAAAGTGTCATTCCTTCTCTCTATTGACTTTTACTGCCTCCACGTCCCTCCTCAGGTCCCATCTCGCCTTTCACTTCGTCCCATCCATACTCTTCCATCCATACCCCTTCTTGTTCCCTTTCTCCTGTCCTGTCTCTCCCCTTCACCACCGCCCCCCTTTCTTTCCACAGCCTACTCTTCTGTCTCACTCCACAGATATTTGAATCTTTAATCCATCCCAACCCTTTCACCACTCCCACCCACCCTTTCACCCGCTACCACGCACTTCTGGATACCCCCCCCCCCCCGCCACTATCGCCCCCCCCCCCCCCCCTTTCACCTCTCAGCCCTTCACCATCTTCCGTTCCATCGCGCTTTCCCTATTTCACTTCTCTGTGTTTGAAAGCTTATTCAAATCACCCAGAAATATCGTGTTTCCTTCTGCCTTTTAATAGAAGCCCGGATAATTGAATTACCGTCGATATGCACTGCTGGGAACAGAAACTCTAACCCCCCATTTTTACCCCTCTCCGCCCCACCCATCACACCCACCACCCCTTCCAGCGGAGGGATGAGTTTATATATTCGATTTTGTTTATTATTCTGGGAATAATACACCTATGTATTCGGTCAGCAAAAAATTTCTATAGCACCCCCTCAAAATTTTTTCTTTTCCGTTTCATTTCATTTGTTCTTCGTCCGTCCGCCATCCGCCGTACGCCTTATCACGTGTACCGGCTTCATTTTCGGTTTAAAAATGTCGTTCTTTCGAACACGTGCTCCATTTGGGCCCTAGTTGTGTCCCAAAACTTTGCAGCCCGATCGGAATATACCCAGGGGTGTTATGAGTGAAAATGTGTATAAAAATAGGTAATTTTTGTGTTTTAGTAACATGAGCTTTTGAGGTATCGTTTTCGATGTTTTTTTGGGACGAGAAGACCGAATATGAAGTCGATTTCGACCAAAAAGTGGAAAATCAAGGTTCTACCAAATGTTCAGCTCCCAAAATTGATTTTTTATGCGTCAAAAACTTGGGAAATCGTTTGAAATCACCATCAGTTTGTATAATAACACTAGAAAAAGTGTCAACACGTGGATCAAGACGATTAAATGGCATTCCCAATGATCAAAGATAATTTGAAAAAAAAAAAAAAGGAGCGTACCTACCTAATTTGTATTTTGGGGGCCAAAATTGGTGGAAACCATCAGAAATAGCTATTTCAATTATTGCACATGAAAGAAACAATAAATGAACAGCCAAAATTTTTGTAGGTATGTCCAATAGAATAATAAACCCATGTGACAAGGACTTCGCACCGTTTTTAGATTCCAAGTAGGTACCTCAAAACGTAAAACATCGAAGACCGACAGGTTAGAAACATTTCATTGCTCGATTCCAAACGTTTATAATAACTTAAAATGATGAACCAAAATGTTGTCATTGTATTGAGTAGAACTCATATATTTGGGAGCAAAATTTGCCACACACTTCATTTCAGTATTAAGGTTATTTAAGGTTACTTAGTTATCATGGTAGGGGCTTAGAGATCATTGGTTTTAATCTTAAAATTGCTGCCCCATTGCCGTTTTATTAGTTTTTCATCGTACCCCCCCCCCCCCCAAATTCGGTTGTTTGAGAAGATCAATGCTATTCTGGTTGTTTACGGTTTTTAGAATCACATGTATTTCACAATACCTGAATGAGGTGTGGGAACTATTCCGACATTTTGCAACTAAAGCCGGCTTTTGCAGCTTTTGCCGGTCAATCTATTCAACAAGTTAGAATTCAATCGATTGGATGGCCAAATTTTGCCACCCAGTTGATGGCTGTTAAGCTAGTTAACAGTGCACCAACTGTTTCAATAATAAAACTATTGGCTCTGGAGATATCTCCTTCTCCCCAGCGAGATAATCACACCACCACACCAATCTGTGGCGTTTACAGAGACAGCAGCAGGTATCATTACTTGATGCAGTATCTCTGCACCAATCAATCTTTTCATCCAGTTGGAATTCAACGGTTAGGTGATCAACGTTTGCTGTCCAGTTGATGGCTGTTGTCTTATCATCTTACCACTCATTAAGTAAAGTTGATATTTTGGCCGGTCCGGGTTTGGGATCATGTGGCCGAAAACGCGACGGGTTTGGAATCAAAACGCTACGGGTTTGGGATCATGGAATATTCGCAAAGCAACGGTTTTGGGATCATAGCGTAACAACAACGTTTAATAGATTGCGTCCCTGATAGAACCTGATAGAATGATTCTAATGAATTTGTCATTGTCGTCAATAATGTTCACGGTTACTCGTCATCGTTGTGTTCATCAAACAGTCACAGTTGTGAAGGCCTTATACACCGAACTTGATGGAAGAGAGCTTAAGGCGAAAAAATTTCGAAGCCAAAGCCCCACTTCAGTTTTCTTTTTATAGTGCTTATCCAGGCCCTTGATCTTTTTTATGCGACGATTCCACGCTTGCGACAGATGGAAGGTACACCCATAAAGTTTACATTCAGGAAACGTTTCTGAGGTGGCTTGATGGGCAGCTTTCTCGAAGTCAACATGCATTGCTGCAAATTTAAAATCTTCCTTGATAAGCGACAGGCTCAGCATCTTGACTCCCATCCAAAATCTGATATATTCATCTTTCGTCTTCGTCCGCAAAAGAGCGTAGAGCACAGGAATATGAAAACCATTATTATAAACGTGGATTGTGTACAGCTGGGTAAAGTACTTGGGGCAGTACGAAAACGTACCATCAGCATCGTAACAGTTTCGTTGGAACTCCGCTCTTTCCGTGATCCCAAAGCCGGCGCTTGCCGCAATCCCAACCCCGTCGTCTTTTCAGCCCCCTTTCCCAGTCATGATCCCAAAGCCGTGACAGCCGATATTTTCACGAACTACATATTGGATATGGAGGTTATTTGCCATATCCCTCAACTTAACTGTTCACTGAATTGAAGTAGATCAGAATACGTCCCTTCAAAGATGATCTCACAACTTGCACTGCACTACATCATCAGTTGATTTATCACCTCTGATCCAATCAACTATTCATCCTGTTATAGTTGAATGATTCGATCTGACGATGGTCAAAGTTTGCCGTCGGGCTGATGGCTGTTGAGCTGGTTAACAAACGTCCTTGACAGAAGGGAGCAATGCCCCTGAGTCACCCTCACGTAGTTGGTGACCCAAACAGAAGGGACACGACCCCTCACAACGGCGAGCACAGTGACATGGGGGGGGGGGGGGGTCGGCCACATTTCTAACATCCAAAAACTTTCCCCAAAGGGTGTCGAGGATCGGTGAATCATAGATCGGGAAGCCGGGTATCGATTTCATCCTGGGCAACGACTCCTTATTCGTTGGGGGAGACAGGTGGAGGGACTCAGCCCTCCTATACTGATTAACCCACCAGATCAATAATATATGCAAATGCGGTTTCGTATTACCTTCTACAGCCTTTAGTCTATCACCTTGGGAACCCCCAGCCTTATTATCAAACTTCCGTCCCACCAAACGACCTCTCTTCCATTCTTCGCGAGCTCCAGTTCGCACCAAGGAAATGGAGCTTGACGCTGTTACCGCTAAACCCATTATAAAGGTCCTTCCCTTTCCAACTCCTCTCAACGTCCATAATATTGTTGAGGATGCCTATTTTAAAAATAAAACACCGTCTGGTAACCCAATCGTCGTCGAGAGACGATACGTTCAATCCACTAACTTGCTTCGAACTCGTTCCTTATGCAATAAATCCTAGAAGAAACTTAACCCTCACATCAGGAATGATGATGATGATGATGAATAATTTGTTATTCATAAGCATCGTAGGTAAAATAATTATACACAAATCTAGAGACGCGGGTGCGTCCCGCCCGCCGAGAAACCAGAAAACTCGAAGCGACGAAGAACACTGCTAACACGACAAAACAACTTGGTTTTGGTTTATTATTCTGTGAATAATACACCTATGTATTCGCTCAGCAAAAAATTTTTATAACACCCCCTCAAAATTTTTTCTTTCCCGTTTCAAGGTGCGTAGATTCCAAAAATGCAATGTCCGTCCGCCGTCCGCCGTATCACGTGTACAGGCTTCATTTTCGGTCTAAAAAAATCGTTCTTTCGCACACGTGCTCCATTTGGGCCCTAGTTGTGTCCCGAAACTTTTCAGCCCGATCGGAATATACCCAGGGGTGTTATGATTGAAAATGTGTGTAAAAATAGGTATTTTTTGCGTTTTAGCGACATGTTGGTAACATGAGCTTTTAAGGTATCGTTTTTCATGTTTTTGCGGACGAGAAGACCGAATATGAAGTCGATTTTGACCAAAGAATAGAAAATTGAGGTTCTACCAGATGTTCAGCACCCGAAATTGATTTTATATGAGTCAAAAACCTGGGAAATCGTCTGAAATCACCATCAATTTGTAGAATAACACTGGAAAAAGTGTCAACAGGTGGATCAAGACGATTAAATGGTACTATCAATGATCAGAGATAATTTATTTAAAAAAAAAGAAAGAAAGGAGCGTACCTTGTTCGTGTTTTGGGGGCCAAAATTGGTGGAAACCACCGGAGATAGCTATTTGACCAAAGAATAGAAAATTGTGGTTCTACCAGATGTTCAGCACCCGAAATTGATTTTATATGAGTCAAAAACCTGGGAAATCGTCTGAAACCACCATCAATTTGTAGAATAACACTGGAAAAAGTGTCAACAGGTGGATCAAGACGATTAAATGGTACTATCAATGATCAGAGATAATTTATTTAAAAAAAAAAAAGAAAGAAAGGAGCGTACCTTGTTCGTGTTTTGGGGGCCAAAATTGGTGGAAACCACCGGAGATAGCTATTTGACCAAAGAATAGAAAATTGAGGTTCTACCAGATGTTCAGCACCCGAAATTGATTTTATATGAGTCAAAAACCTGGGAAATCGTCTGAAATCACCATCAATTTGTAGAATAACACTGGAAAAAGTGTCAACAGGTGGATCAAGACGATTAAATGGTACTATCAATGATCAGAGATAATTTATTTAAAAAAAAAAAAAAAAGAAGAAAGGAGCGTACCTTGTTCGTGTTTTGGGGGCCAAAATTGGTGGAAACCACCGGAGATAGCTATTTCAATTATTTTATATGAAAGAAAGAATAAATGAACAGCCAACATCGCTGTAGGTATGTCCAGTAGAATGATAAACCCATGTGTCAAGGACTTTGCAGCGTTTTTGGTTTATTATTCTGTGAATAATACACCTATGTAATCGCTCAGCAAAAAATTTTTATAACACCCCCTCAAACTTTTTTCTTTTCCGTTTCAAGGTGTGTACATTCAAAAAATACAATGTCCGTCCGCCGTCCGCCGTACGCCGTACGCCGTACGCCGTCCGCCGTATCACGTGTACAGGCTTCATTTTCGGTCTAAAAAAGTCGTTCTTTCGCACACATGCTCCATTTGGGCCCTAGTTGTGTCCCGAAACTTTTCAGCCCGATCGGAATATACCCAGGGGTGTTATGAGTGAAAATGTGGGTAAAAATAGGTACTTTTTGCGTTTTAGCAACATGTTGGTAACATGAGCTTTTGAGGTATCGTTTTCCATGTTTTTGGGGACGAGAAGATCGAATATGAAGTCTATTCTTGCCAAGGAGTGGAAAATTGAGGTTGTACCAGATGTTCAGCTCCCAAAATTGATTTTTTATGAGTCAAAAACCTGCGAAATCACCATCAATTTGTAGAATGACACTAGAAAAAGTGTCAACACGTGGATCAAGACGATTAAATGGCACTACCAATGATCAAAGATAATTTGAAAAAAAAAAAAAGATCGTACTCACCTAATTTGAGTTTTGGTGGCCAAAATTGGTGGAAACCATCAGAAATAGCTATTTCAATTATTTCACATGAAACAAACAATAAATGTACAGCCAACATTTCTGTAGAATAATAAACCCCATGTGACAAGGACTTTGCAGCGTTTTTCTTTTGCGTAGATTCCAAAAATGCAATGTCCGTCCGCCGTCCGCTGTACGCCGTATCACGTGTATCTTTACTTAAGTCAAATTTTGTCTTTTACTTTATAAAATTAAGAAAAATCTTTATTGAAGTCAAAAATAATGTTTCCCAACTCTCCGGTTTGAGCTTAACCCATCAAAGGCTGGCGTAACATTCATGTCACAGCGGCAGGCTCTGACGTGACGCGTTCTGAGGAGCCCCCCTTGAGATCAGATTCATGTTTGAACATGAATTTCTATTCGTAAGGTATGTCTCTCGATGTTCGAGTCAGTTTTTCTCCACTCACGCAACTGATCACATCTCTCTGCTATTTGGAATCTGTTGTAGTCGTGGCATCATCCAAAATATGGACCAGTCGACGTTGTAAGTACCATTTCGCTATCATAATCATATTCTTTTCATCTAATATTTCCATATTGTGTTCCTAATGTACTGTTGAAGGGTTTTATTTGCCTTTGTGATAACATTATTCATTTACGCCGCTCAGGTGTGTATTGAAATACCTATGTGACATATATGTCACGCCAGCCTAATACGAATCAATGGTCAAATATTTTGGGCGGCATGGATGTAAGCAATATATACGGGGAAAACCGATTCGTTTTGGATACAAGGTGTGGAGCCTCAATACTGCTTCAGGATATTTGATAAATTTTGATATTTACACTGGGAAAAAAATCGGTATCCCCACTGAAATGGAAAAAGCATTTGGAAAATCCACGACACCTCTCATCACTCTTCTCGCTGACTTACCTGAACGAGTTATTCATTTGCCATATCATATTTATCTTGATAATTTATTTGCAAGTTTTAACGTTTTGAAACACCTGAAAGATAATGGTTACAACGCTACAGGAACCCTTAGAGAAAACCGAATACCCGAAGATTGCCCTCTACCTTCAAAAAAAGTGATGTCATCATCATCAAGGGGAACTTTCCACCACCGCATAGATCACACTGATGGGATCTTCATTTGTAAGTGGCTAGACAACAAATGCGTAGCAATTGCCTCTACTGCTTACGGTGCCACACCAATAAAACCTGTACAAAGGTATTCAAGAAGTACACATCAGCACATACAAGTCCCACAACCTCATGCTCTACTCATGTACAACAGGAACATGGGTGGAACGGACAGAATGGATCACGATGTCGCTCGGTACAGGATTTCCATTCGAGGGAAGAAATGGTGGTGGGTTCTCTTCACCTGGCTGATCGACGTTGCTGCTAACAACGCATGGTGTTTGTACAGAGCGTCAGGAAGAAAAATTTCGAAACTCGAATTCATTCGGGAAATCGCAACATATTTCGCAGTGCGATTCAAAGAACCCATAAAAATTCGAGGGCCGTTGTCACATTCCAGGGCCTTGAAAATCCAGTATAGTACCAGGTATGATAATACTGGTCACCTGGTTGCCCCCATTGAGAAAAGAAGAAGATGTAATTATGAAGAGTGCTCGTCAACAGTCAAGACAGTGTGTACCAAATGCAACGTTGGTTTGTGCGTAAAATGTTTCGTTCCTTATCATACAATTTAGGTAGAATGGTGTTTCATTTCTTTTATACTGTAAATTACTCTTATAAATAATAAATGTGGTGATTTGTTCTTGAACTTCATTTGATTTAAAACTAAATACCCGATCCACTAAACCTAAACTAAACCTAAACTCTAGAAAATTAGTAACAGTGTTCAAGTATACACAAATGATTTAGAAGCCAAACTGATTTTGATCACTAGGAAGGTGCCTACCTAACAGCCTGGCGTGACATATATGTCACACCCTATCACCCCCTCCCCTTATTGCATAAAATAATTTCATAATTTTTTTCATGAATCTAGGACCATTTTAAACAGTTCTAAAGGATAAAAAAAATTTTCAAAAAATTTAAATTTCCGCCTTTGCTGGGTTAAGTTGGCAGTTCTGGCCTGGTGTGTGTTTTTGTTTAGTTATATGTCCTCGGCTATTCGCCAAGCCATTCTGTTGGTTTTCCGCTCTTTTGTCGGGTCAGGACAAGTAAACAGTGGAGCAAGCAACTGTTTTATTTTGAAATATTTCTATTATACACTTGGAGCTCGCGTTTAGGTGTGTTGACTTACGTTTACTTTTCCCTTTCCCTTCTGTACTATTCCTCCCTTCAGTTTACTCTTTCTTCCCATTTGTTTTTACTCCCTCTTTTACTTTTTTACTTATCCTTTTAAATATAAATTACGTTTTTACTGTAGTTCCTTCGAAAAAGGAAATAATTGGGTTTTATCCTACTTTTGGTCAGGTAGAATGTTATTAGTAGGCAAAGTCATAAAGGTAGTCAATAATGAACAGATTGGAAACGTTTGGAACAATTTTTAAGGAACTATCATAATCGATGACAAACTCCCGGCTCACGTTAGGATTACTTCGAAGAGTGCATTTACAAAATGCAAAGGAAATTGATAAACAAAGTCCTTGTCACATGGGTTTATTATTCTATTGGACTTACCTACAGAAATTTAGGCTGTTCATTTATAGTTTATTTAATGTGAAATAATTGAAATAGCTATTTCTGATTGTTTCCACCAATTTTGGCCCCCAAAACACTAATTAGGTACGCTCCTTTTTTTTAAATTATCTTTGATCATTGGCAGTGCCATTTAAATTGTCTCGATTCACCTGTTGACACTTTTTCTAGTGTTATTATACAAACTGATGGTGATTTCAGCCAGTTTCCCAGCTTTTTAACTCATAGAAATCAATTTTGGGAGCAGAACCTTTGGTAGAACCTCAATTTTCTACTCTGGTCAAAATCGACTTCATATTCGTCTTCTCGTACCACAAAAACATGGAAACCGACTGAAAAGCTCATTTTAGTGAAACACAAAAAATAACTATTTTCATACACATTTTCGCTCATAACACCCCTGGGTATATTCCGATCGGGTGGCAAAGTTTCGGGACACAACTAGGGCCCAAA
The DNA here is from genome assembly GCA_954871275.1 of Leptopterna dolabrata. Lineage (NCBI taxonomy): Eukaryota > Metazoa > Arthropoda > Insecta > Hemiptera > Miridae > Leptopterna > Leptopterna dolabrata. The sequence continues at coordinate 80,591,646 of OX940974.1, forward strand.
TGGAGCCTGTGTGCGAAAGAACGAATTTTTTAGACGGAAAATGAAGCCGGTATGCATCACCCGCATGCTCTCCGTTACATCGAACTCATCATCCTACTCATCGAAGTCAAACAAAATTTCTTAATCCATCGCATCAAAACAAACAAAAAACCCAAATAATTAGGAAAAGAAACAAGAATGCCGAGAACGATGACACTGATAAGGTCACATAAATGAAAAGAGAACAGTGCAAACGATCAATAAGGAAATGCTTAAGGTACCTTTCGACGTACCTCAGTTTTTCCACTTATTTAGGCCAAAAAGTAAAGATTTTTCTTTACTTATTGTCTATGAAATAGGAATAAAGGAAATGCTAAAGGACGACTTAAGGATTTGCTTTATCACTGACTATGAATAGCCCAAGTGGACGTTGCTTCCTTATTTGTTCATTTAAGCATTTACTTTTAATAAAGTGAGGAGTATGAATACCGCCCTAGGTATAAGAGCTACAAGGGGTAAAAGGGGTAAGGGGGGGGGGTATAAGGGGTAAAGGTAGGTAGGGTTTGGTAGGTAAGGTATTGGTATGTTTTACCAATATAATAATTTAAATGTATGTACCTGGTAAGTATTAGAACTTAACAATATTTACTTATACTAACATCGCGAACATGTACCTATATATATTGACATATGATGAAGCAGACATTGTAAAGGAATTTATAATGGGCGTTAAGAAGTGACAATAAATGAATAAATACCTAAATCAAAATTATTCAAATCAGACCCTCCATGTACGTGATTATTTTCATTAAATTCGACAGTAACCCCCGCCCCCTTCCTGCCATAGGGCACAACTCCCTCTCAAACATAAGCCCATCCCCCTAATTAATCACTTCATCTCTGATTAAACCCGATTCCAATGATCTTTGAGATTTTAAGTGAACTGCCCTCGGCATATTTACCAAACTAGGATAAGTTCCTATTCATTTTACTATAATTAGGCAGCCCCCCCCCCCCCCCTTCGCTCAACGATACTCTCAACCCCTCTCTGTCCAATATTTTACAATTCTGATGGTTTCAGATTTCATGTTTCCGTGGAATATTTCCCAAATTTCATCTAATTCGGATGGTTCGTTTGGTCAGTTCTGCAAAAAAAGATACAGACAGGAGATTTGAGACAATGAATGAAATCGTCTTCATGAAGCATAAAACAGAAATAAATATGAAGTATCAAGATTTCAATTCGAATGAATATAGTTACAACCTATACCCAGTATGGGAAAATTAAATAAGTAGGTAGGTTCCTAATATGGTGTGGAAACTAGGGTAATTCCGCAACAATACCATCCCGCATTGTAATACTTTTGAGGGATTCGCGTACAAAAGCTACATATTAACACTCAACATTGCAGACAACGTCAGTGACTAAACATTTGAACAGTCTGGATTATTTTATATTTATTCTATTCTTTTTTACTTCTCAATTTATTGATTTGTTTTATTACCTTATTTTATTTCTGTTTTGATTATTTTACTATTTATATTTTTATTTTCTATAGCAACGTTTTTAAACAGTTATAACTCGGCTGCTACTGAACCGATCGGTTTCAGATTTTGAACACTTCCTCAGGGAACCCCAGTGAACAAGTGTACCAGTTACAGCTCTTAAACTCTCTCTAACCTATTCCTATGAACTGTAACCCCCCCCCCCCCCCCCGCGCCCACCATGGAGATAACTGTGGTGGTGGTGGTTGGGGGGGGGGGTGGATGAAGAGCAAAAAGGCACTTACTTGGAGCATAAAAACTGTCTGTGGCACATTTCAGCTCAATCCATTATGTCTCTGGGGCTGTAGCCCTGTCAGTAGAAAAACGTTGCAAATTATCACACAGCGGTTTATTATTTATCTGTATAGATGACCCTTCTGCGTAGAACACTGTTTTCTGTGGTCAATACCTACCCTCGTGCTTCCTGCAAGAGAGCCCTAAATCGAGTACTGGAGCCAGCCGGGGGATCAAATTTCATAAGTATGCGGTGGATTCAATAAATTCAGCCATTAATTGTTTGTTTTTATTCATAAAGCATAACTGCTTGTGAAAGTTACGAAAGTAAACACAAAATCCAAAACAGCCAGCATTCTTCAAATGAAATAATGTCACGAAACAGCCAACTCGATTTCATACAGCCATGCGTGATTATAATCAGGTGTTCCCTAGCAAAAATATCTTGGCCGGATTTATAACGTTTCATTCACGATCATGTTGACGAAGCTTTTCGGTACAAACGAACGGCTGGATGTACAATGCTCAGGGTGGTCTCAACAAATACCTTAGTTCGAGAACAATTAAAAATAAATTACCTATTTAAAAATGTAAAAAAACCATAGGTACCCTTTTACTAAAAGTTCTCGAGCTACGGCGTTTGGGAAATTTTTCACCCCTTAGAGATGACTGACAGCAACGCCGAACTTTGCGGACCAACTAGACGACGAATGGGACCCACGAACCAAATTTCATTAATACGCGAAGTATGGCGTACGGCGGACGGATATTACGTACCTTGAAAAGGAAATAATGAAATTTTTAGGAGGGTTTTTTAAATGATTTTTTCTCATGCTCGATTCCAAACGCTCATTATTGAAAAACTGAAAAACAGCGATTTTCAAACTCCGGCATCTGATAGTCCCATGGGGATGAAATTTGGTTGACTCCCTCAGGGGCCCCTCAAAAATGAGTGTGGGAAAAATCAACACCGGAGATCCTCAGGGGGCGGGGGGGGGGGGGGGGGTGACCCAACTGTTCTGTCTTGTACGAACAGTGTTCATGGTCGCTTTCGAGTTTTCCAGTTTTCTTGGCTTGCGGGACGCACCCTACTAGATTCCTATGAAAATATGCGCAAACCGGTAATCGCAAGCACAACTATTCGATGCGCTAAAATTCAGAAGTCATGTGCGAGGATGGTCTCACATGAGCTTTATCCAAATTGAAGTGTAACTTCAGTCTGCGCATGCGCAAACGTGAAATCCTTATGGCGTGCGTTACAAGACGAAGGAATGTTCTTAATTAGTTGATGTGAAAAAATGCTGCCAAGCCTTGTCACAGGCGTTTATTATCATACTCGACATACGTACAGAAATTTTGGCTGTTTGTTTATTGTTTCTTTCCTGTGCAATTTTTTAAATAAGTATTTTTGATGGTTTCCACCAATTTGGCCCCCAAAAACACGAATTAGGCTCGGCTTTTTTTTTTACAGATTCTCTTTGACCATTGATAGTGCCATTTAATTGTCTTGATTCACCTGCTAATACTACTTATAGTGTTGTTATACAAATGTATGGTGATTTCAGACAATTTCCTAGGTTTTCGACTCATAAAAAATTATTTTCAGGAGCTTCACCTTCGTTACAACCTCAATTCTTCACTCTTCGGTCCAAATCAACTTAATATTCGCTCTTCTCGCCCTAAAAAACATGGAAAACGATACCTCACAAGCTCATGTTCACTAAAACCTCAAAAATCCCTCGAAAACCCCTATTTTTACACCCATTTTTCTCCCATAACACCCCTGGGTGTATTCCGATCGGGCTGCCGAACTTCGGAGCACAACTAGGACCCAAATGTGTTACTAAATGAGGGCCCAGACTGTGTGCGAAAGACCGACGATTTTAGACCAAAATTTAACGTAAATTTGATGCTGAAACTTCGTTAGAACCTCTATTTTCGACTCTTTGGTCAAAATTGACTTCACATTCGGTCTCCTCGTCCCAAAAAACATGGAAAATGATACCCAAAAGCTCATGTTACTAAAACACATGAAATACCTATTTTGATACCCATTTTTCACCCATAATGCACCTGGGTATATTCCGGTCCGGCTGCAAAGTTTTGGGACACAACTAGGGCCCAAATGGAGCATTCGTGCGAAAAAACGAATTTTTTAGAAGCCGGTATGCATGAAACGGCGTACGGCGGACGGACATTGCATTTTCTGAATCTACGCACCTTGAAACGTAAAAGAAAAAATTTTGAGGGGGTGTTATAAAATTTTTTTGCTGAGCGAATACATAGGTGTATTATTCACGGAATAATAAACCAAATGGGACTACAATCCTCGTCTACGCTTGCCCCATCGTTAAAACCTTATTGTCCTAAGCCAATCCTTGCGATCACGTGTCACGAATGAGAGGAAGATATTAGAACTGTCCCTTTCCAGTTGGAGCTCTGGCACCTGGAGCAGTCACCATTCTGTAACAGGAGTAATATGACACATTTTGGCAGACGTTTTCCAACGCAAGGTTACACTTTTCTATATTGGAAAATTGGCTGTCGTCAATTTTACCAACAATACCTATTGCGAACATCTGAGTCGGTTTTTCGAGCTCGAAACCTCGATTTAACTTCTTTTTTTGTGTATCAACTTTTCCGAGTCGACAAAGGCAGGTACCTCCCCAAAGATGAGTCTCCTCTCGCTCTTTTGCCAAGCAACCCCTTTTTCTCACCCCTTTTCATGCTGAATTTCCTATAATTCCCCTTTGTCTTTTGAGAAGGGACCGTTCCCCAAGCTAATCCCGTCCGTATATGTCACATCCGCTATCTTTGTTTCAACCCTTTTTATGCGTTAGAATAATCAAAAACCTGTGGTTTTTTTATTTTATTTTTTCGTCTGCATATCAGAGGGACAGGAAGGAGAGGCTCCCCCCTGCAGATATTTTATGTCGTCTATCTCTCTCTTTCCCCCTCCACCCACAGCCTTTTTCAGCCCGTCTTCCTCTCTCACTCTTTCCTTCGCTGCTATTATTTATGTTTTTGCCGCTGCTACCGTACCATTGTCTTTTCTCCCCTATAACCTGGTGAATTTATCTCGGCTCATTAATAATTTTTGAGCCCAATATCTTCTTGTCCGTGCCTCTTTCTCCGGGATTATGTTGTACTGCAGACTCCTTTCATTTTGCCACAGATTAGGTTTTCCACCCCTTCGACCGCACTTTTTATTTATTTATTTTTTTTCTGCTTCCTCCGTTTCGGCTCTCCTAGTAAAGGATTAGTTTAGAAACGGTTTCACGGGAGTTCGGGAGGTCGATGGAGCTGGCGGCTTATGACATTGAGTTTTTCCTCGCCCGTTATCAAGATCTTTCTTTTGCTTCAGTTGGAGGTACGCGTGTCAGTGATGTACAGGGCATCTCTTGCCCCCAAAAACGCGCTCCTCTCCTTCTACCCCTGAGAGGTGAATTTTTTATACAATTCAAAAAAGTTATTTTGAAAAATAAAATATATTGCTGATGCTACTTTCGTTTGCATAAAACAAGCAGGATATTTCAAGTAGGATTACCCATGACCTTTTTTTAATATTGATTTATTATTTTCAATAACGAACCGTTGGAATCGGGCATGAAAAAAAAATTTTTAACACCCCCCTCAAAATTTGATGGTTTACGTTTCAAGGTAGGTATGTAGATTCCGAAAATGCAATTAAAAAATATCTGTCCGTCCGCCGTAGGCCGTACGCCGTACTACGCACTTTTCTTAGTTACCATGAGCCAAAATTGAAGAAATTCGGTTTATAGGTCCCATTCGGGGTCTAGTTGGTCCGAGGACCTCGGACCAAGGAAGCTCGACGGTACTGTCAGTCATCTCTAAGGGGTTCAAAATAGGGGTTGAAATTTTCAGAACGCCTACACCTTTTTATTACGTGAATCTTTTTACGGTTTTAAATAGTTCTTGAACTTGAGAGTTTTTTGAGACCACCCGCAGCATTGCACGGCCCTCTGTTCCTTCACAGTAAGGCCACCAAGTTTGCACCGACTGGCTTGGTCAACAGGAGGGTGAATCAAATGTATACATTCAACCCAAATATCATCACTAGGAAGCATGTGATCATAATCACGGATGGCTGTGTGAAGTCGAGTTGGTTGTTCTGTGATATTATTCCATTTGAAAAAGGAAGGCTGTTTTGGATTTTGTTGATAGGTACTTTTGCAACTTGAACAAACGGTGAAGTATTATTGATGGGTAAATTATTAGACAGTGGTACATTATTATACAACGGTAAATTATTACACAACGGCTCATTTTCACTCCACATCAACAATTTCCCTTCAGAACTTCATTATTTGCGTTTCTTTTTGCCATTTTAGGTACGGTTTGTCATCGACAGAATTTTTTTAGCAACATTTAACAAGTGATCTAGGTAGGTACGTAGTAACGAGTACGGGGTTAGGTACTAACCTACGGAGGGTCTGCGGTCTACATAATATGTATAGTACATATTACTACTATTACTATTATTAGTACATATTATATTATATAGACGGGTTATCTATACGGAGAGCTGTGATCTGTAACAGAAGGGTATTCTGTACAAAATAATATACCGTTGTGCAGGGATTTGCAGCGTTTTTTAAAATGCAATTTGATTCCGGCATGAGCATTTTGAGGCCTACTGCACTCTCCTGCAATCAGTAGTGTTTATTATATGGATTTTTAATTTATTTATTAATTTTTAGGCGGATTCCGCCCATGCGGGAGCGGTGCATTGACGTCACTATTTGCCCAATTTTTGAAGACCCATAGAATAAAAACTACTGATCGCAGGAGATTGCTGTTAGTGTTTTGATTTAAATATATGAAAACAAATAAGGAAATAATCATGGGTAGCTACTACGCCTCATTGTCTTGAAGCTTAACTCCTTTTGATGGCGAAACATGGCGGCAATTTTTCTCAGTTTACGTGCTCGGAACAACATCCCAGGATGAGAAATTGATCGAATTTTTTTAACAAACCTTAACGAAGCAGTTCCTATACAAGAATGTGAAAATAGGTAAATCTGTTGTTCTTTCTATTCTGAAATGCAAACTTTTATAAACTCGTTTGGATGAACAAAAATGACAGTAATTCTTCCTTGGCTCACTTGGTGAGTGTTGTCCCAACACACCAAAACATGCGATTTAGACGAACGAAGCAAACCAAAGGGGATGAACCCTCGAACAGAAGACAGCTCTACAATTGTACTGCCAACCAATAGAAATTTCAGAATCTTACGACGTTACTGGAAACATGAAATCGGTCGCCTCGACGTAAATTTTGTTTCTCCATAATTTTCAACCAGATACTTTTGAAATACCTTCTACACCTTACGGAGGAAACCGTCGTCACAAGTTATCGATTTAAGGATATCACTACTACTATTGTTCTCGACAGCAGTATAGTACTACTAGGGTACCAGTATTCTCTCGACAGCCTCATGATTAATTCCAACCGTGTCCGTAGGTAGTACAGCAGCTTCCTCTACATACCTCATTTATCATGCCCATAATTTGTTTATGTGAATGGGTATCTACTGGACGAAAGTCAAGAAAGAAAAATATCAGGTACCTATTTTTGTTTTTTTGGGTAAAATTCGGTTTAATATTACAGAACCAAGACTCATTTACTCCTCCCACAACTACCGAAACGCACTCCAATCAAACTTTCATGAAAGCTCGTATATAAACGTGTATCTAATTAGGCCTCGCTGAGAGGGATACAACAGCCGGTAAATAATTATGATACGGGAATAATACGGTCTTCGTATTCGTTCCCCAAAAATAAATATGTGAGAGCTCCATGTTTGGCTCTTGAAATGAAATTTTCAATGTCTGAAGAGGTTTCACCCCTTCAAAAACAAATCCTTTCCCATTCTCAATCCTTCGACCCTATCAACTTCCCGTTGCTCTTGAGGGAATTTCGAAAAAGAATTATAAAAAATAATCCGACGCAGCTCGAGGCACAGTTGCAAACAAAATTAACAATCCCGAACACAAGGCGGTCGGTGGTGGAAGAGGGGCCCTCACAAGGCTGGCTTCCTGTTATAAATTAGGATCGAAAGGGGTCAGTCTCCCCTCGGGGCAGTCAAGTTGCCATGTCAATAGGCAGGTTTGTATTCCCTTATTCTTTGAATGAAAAGGATAGAAATGAAAAGGGTGGCAATCTCCGACCGCTCCGAGCAAGATGTTACGAAACCCAGGCAACTTCGTTTTCCTAAACCCGGCGATGTACAATTCATTCTTCGTCCGTTTTGCTATTGAAAGAGCCTGGATTGGCGTTTCCGTTTGGTGGAGGACATCATTTAAGAGTGGCTTAACCTAAACATTAAGACGACGAAGAATTATATTATTCGTCACCATACTATATATTATGCGGCCAGTCACAAAATTATATTATCCGTCAAAATATTATTCGGGAACCTTGAAATTCAAAGTTGCATGGAAGAAAACTTACCTGTTATTGAAGTTAGCGGTGCAAATTGTGAGGATAAACTCGACTGCTTGATTCACACCACTTTCAGCAAAATTTATGGACTGGCATGGTATAACATAAATCACTTGCGGCGGAGTAGTGGAAATCCATAGCAAAAAACTACAGGATAAAAATAGAATAGTCTATTTCCACGTAAACTAACAAACTGTAGACCGGTCTCGGTTGTCAACCATAGAATTCTATTGTGTACTGATGATGTTTTAACAACCGAAACCGATCTACAGTTTGTTAGTTTACGGGGAAATATTATATTTTTATCCTGTAGTTTTTTGACTGGCAGGGTGTCCCAGTAACAAGATTAGTTCGATATTTGATTTTCACTGAACAGGAGGCTGGGGCGACGCGATGGGTCTTATCGCATTGAGTCTGCGACGAAACAGCAAGGAGCTTGATCAAGTGCAATAACTGCTGAAATTAACTACTGCTTGATACAAGAGTAGTTATGTAGGTAGTCACCAGAAAAGTTAGATAGTTATAATTTTACTAGGTATGAAAGGCGGTTTGACCAAAACATGCCACCTACCAAATTTGACACCATATTTCTGGATTTCCCATATCTAGGAAGGGATGGACAACGAATGGTCTCAGCGGTGCGAGCTTTGCAACTGAACGAGCCCCTGCTGGGGTCTGCACCCCGCACCAAAACAATAAGGTACAAAGTCCATCAAATGGAGGTTTGAACGTTGAAAGATTTTTCTGAGGTCTCCCAATTCTTCAAATGCTAACTGATACGCACAACTCTCTCGCCTATAAATCCGTGAAATGTTTCAGTTGACACCTATGTACATCAGAAATGTGAATAATTTGCTCTTTCTAACAAACTGAAACTGTGCGGAGTAGTAACAGTAACCCAGATGGTCGGATAACAATGACATGGGAGAAATTGTAAGAATTTAACACGTCGGAATCGTGAGAATCTAACCGGGCGGGCTTAAAAAGGTTTTGGGGAAGTAACCTATTAATTTGTTTGTTTCGATTTTAATGTAAAGGTAGTGATTTTTGTTTAAACTCCCAATTATTACTGTATTGAGCAACGCAGAAGTCATTCAGCGAATTACATATTCATAAAACTATTTACAGCTTGCTGAGACAGTGTGGTTAACATTTACTATTCATCGTCAAGAGGAGACGATTGAACCATCCAAGAGACGAATGAAACTTCGCCATTTACTCGGGCACTGTACTCCTCGTATCTGGAAGAAGATGCCACTCTACCTACTTACATTGAAATTACTGTTTCGATAACTCAATTCACATGTCTTCAACGTTTATTGTTGTGGAATGTGAAAAATATCTGGCATCTATAACTTCCCCTGAAATCCACTTGAAAAAGTGAGACACTTGTGAAAAGGAACGCCACGCACAGCTAATGTTTGTAAGAGCGCGCTGCTGAGGGACCCACATTGGGCGTGATTGATGGCACTACAATATCAACACAAGGGGAGATAGAGATATTGATTTAGAAGGAAAAGGGAAAAGAGGGCCAGAGGGTTGGAACACGTGAGTGGGTGATTGCGACTCTGACAGGTGAAATATTGCGATTCGATCCTGGGAGAAAGGAGCTTGGCAATGCCGACCACGAAGAAGGCACCGGCCTTTTCATTTATCACAGAGAGGAAAAGGAATCAGGGTGTCTTTCAATTCATATTCTCAAGCCGCACACATCCATTACCGGCTAAACGTTTGTCGAAAACAACGAAAAGAATGACAACTCCATATATGATCTGTCAAATCTAGAAAGGAATGAGTAATGTCCCTCCAGAACTGATCCCGGGCCGAGCTCCCTTTACTCTTCGCCGCAATGCATTCGATCTATTCGCGGAGTATGGATTCTGGTTTGGAAACATTAATCCAATAGATGCATTCCTCCGGCACAGCTGTTAAACCGAACGCCTCCACCTATTACATACTGTGCAATCATCCCAATGCATACTTCTGCTGTGTACTGCCCACTCATCCACCAGAGACGAACTTCTGAAGAAAATTTCGTAGGAAGTCGACAGTCCCTTAAACCTGGACCCCATTTTGGCATCTGAGAAGTTGAAAGAGTACCTTCTCCTATATGACTTCCTCATAAACATCATTTTGTAAACTATTAGTATTACTTGTAAAATTGGATTATATATATATATATATATATATCTGTAACGGTTGCAATACCGCTGAAGCCAATACAAATTTTAAAAAAAGTGTGTACTAATTTCGCGCTGATTTCGAACATAGGTACCTACCGCCATGGTCCTATACCCTTACACCTATAACTGCTTAGTAGCACCAAAAACGTCCAAATACCTCGAAATTCTCATTTTAGCCCATGATGATGTTACCTACTAAACATTTTGAATCAATGGAAAAAGTGCCTATCCTTCAAAAATTCTCCAATGAGGAGAATAGGAAAATTGATATAAAATCACTGACAGTGGTACGGAAGGTTTAGTAAAGACCCAAAAGGGCCATTTCAGTTGTTTTCGTACAGAATAGGGGTCAAATTTGGATTTTTGCCGGGGGGGGGGGGGGGGGGGGTTAAAAATGGTACTATGGGCTAAAATCAATATTAATTCACCTGACGTTGTGTGTGATGATGATTGGCGACAGAAAGAGGGGACTATTTCGATGAAGAAAGTATTTTTTCACAAAAAAGGGTCAAATTTGACTTTATAAGTGCCAAAAATCGGGTAAAAATTGCTAAATTGTATAATTTTACGAGAAGTGGTTAATTTTACGAGAAGTGGT